>CAWUFW010008250.1:600000-911456 GCA_963921515.1 Calotriton arnoldi
GATCATACATGCCAACTGTTGTGTGTGTCGCTATTACCGCAGCATAGGCCATAGGACTACCCTCAACCGCATCGCGAGTTCAGCCAGCCATGAAGTCTACATCTGTGTCCGCCCTATCCTTACCATAGGCTTACACACACGTGGCCACCCACCTTCAGCGCACAACATCACATTGTCGTTGTCAGGCTTGTGGACATGTGCAGACAGGCATGACAATGGTGTGCCGTAGGAGTGCAAGTGATGCAACCGCGCTGCGCACACTAGTGAATAGGCTCGGGGGAGGGAGGAGCAGCAGTGAGGCTACGTAATACACATTGATGCCGCTCATTTGCTACAAGCAGTACCTGTCAAATAGGAATCACTAAGTCACACATATCACACACCAATGAACTAGTGAGCCTGCCATCACATCATGCAGAACCAACTTTTGACTCATGTCTCTCTCCACTGTCACAGGTGATCAAGGATATGCACTCTGCCCTTGGATGATGACACCCCTCCGAGCCCCGAACACACAGGCCCAGAGGCAGTACAATGCGGCCCACAAACGCACCAGGGGCATCGTGGAACGCACATTTGGGGTGTTGAAGTCACGTTTCAGGTGCCTGGACATCACAGGTGGAAGGCTCCTGTACAACCCAGGCATCGTGTGCAAGATGATCGTTGCATGTTGTGTGTTGCACAACGTGTGTGTACACACCAATGCCCCATGGCTACAAGTGCCAGATGCACCAGGGGATGAGGAAGATGAGGCAGGTGGACCACACCCCACTGCAGCAGCAGCAGGAATAGCCCATAGGAACACCATCATTGACAATTTCTTCACATGAGCACGTCACATTGTCACAGTCCTTAGCAATCATGGGACAGTACAAAATTACCACAGGCACAGCATGTGCAAATAAATTCATTACAACACACATTCCCTATGTGCATGTTACTCCTCTGTATAAGCACATCACTCTGACAAGTGTAAGTGCAACATGTAGTGCTAACAATCTGATAACTTGGAAATAGATGGTGGGTGTGTCACCTCTGTACACAGAGGCTGTTTAGGGTGTCACATATTCGAAATGCCATTTCTGTGTGTCAAAGATAGTACGGAATCCCACTCATCAGCGTTTCACATGTGTCCCAAATCATTACATGTAGGCTGTCATTTGTGACCTACAATTGACAACAGGGCTTCTTTTGGGGTCAAATATGTACCACCATGATGCAGGGATGCACCCTGTGACTCAAGTCCCACAACATGAGCTACATGGACGTAAGGGGGAATCACTGCCCCTACATTCGTCCATGATTTCATACTTGATTAATCATAGACATGACACATCTGTGTGTATTAGAATGTATTATTCACGTTCAGTGGAGTGTTGAAGCTGTCTCAGTACTGGGCCATGCAGACAACACTTTACAATGTTGCCCTGTGGAGGGCCAGCCAGAGTCCTTTAGGGATTGACAAGTTACTCGGAAAGGGAAGAGTCCAGTCCGCAGGTTGATTGCTGTGTCATTGTTGAGCATGCAAAATATGGCAGTTCATGTCGAGGTCCAGGTTAGTGTCGCAGAGTGTGTCGGGGGACAGTGGAAGGTGTTATTCCAGGGCATGATGCAGAGGGCAGACCCAAGCAGAAACAAGCCATATGGCGGAGATGAATGCTACTGCTCCCTCCTTACCACTAAGGCAGATTCATCCTCATCTTCGACCTCTGACGTTTCATGTGCCTCACATGTGGGTGGTGGTGTTTGGTTTGCAGCACTGTGTGACACTGACACATCAGGGGCCGGAGATGTGGATATAGAAGTAGCAGCAGCATTCATCCGCGCAATGTCTTGTGGCATCACTCCCATGATGAGGATCTGCAGGGCATGGAAGATCCCATCTACAGCTTTCTCGTGTGCAGCTGTGGTAGCCATTCTTTGAGCCTGCATCTGCTCCATGTTCTCCATGACCCTCCTTATGTTTCCCAAATCACGGATGACATCGCTGTAGCCACTCTGACAGACAGTTGCTGTTGTCTCCGAGTCATGACTCCAGCGACGCCAGCCATGGATTGTTGGAGGGCATGGGGCAGACTGTGGGTGTCCGTTAGGGAGTGTAAGTGGTCCCTGATGGGACTTAGACACCCACGTATGGCATCTAGTTTGGCTGCCATGAGGTCGAACCCCACCGCACCTGTTCAGCCAGCTCCTTCTGGCAGTCTAACACACGGCGTTGGAACGCCATGTGTTCTTCAGTGAGGTGCAAGGAGCCAGACGTGATGGTGGGTGCTTCCTGCTGTGTGGTCTGTGCAAGGGGGTGGGATCACCTCGATGGTGCTGGGCTGCCCTGCTACTGGAGGTGGGGTGCGGAGGTTGTCCATGAACCGTTGGAGTTTGTCGTAGTCGATGTCCTGGAGGTCATCTCCATCATCGCTGATGTGATGTAGGGTCTGCTCTGCAGGAGGTATTGATTGTCCCTCTGCAATGTAAAGGGGAGATGCAGTTTCACAGTGTGTTCCATGTATGTTGACGCATTGGCAGAGTTTACATACAGACTGCATGACAATGTACATTGTGACTGTTTGTGAGGAGATGCCTATTTGATGCGGGACAGTGGACATTTGTACTACATCACGGATGTGAGGTTGTACTCGTACATTGTCATCTCACAGTTTCCTGCTATGCCAGATGTGATTGGCCATTTTGTACACACATGCGGCACCAGTTGTGTCCTGTGTTCTGTTGTGAAAGTGTTGCAGTTTGTACCACATTGTTGTCAATGTTGAGGTGCTCTTATTCTTATGTGGGTGTGCTGCATTGTGGGTGAGTCGCCCCTGCAGCTCAAATTTGGCTGCCCCTTATCCCTTTCAGGCGGTGTGCCTTTGACTTCTGTGCTTTACAGTAGTGAGATGTTGCAGACTTGGGTGAATTGGGCTCTTGGGTGTGGCACACGGACCCGCAGCTTTGCTGGGTTCAGCACATGGATATGGGTTTGTTGTGAGATTAGTGATGTGGGGGAAGGGCCCCCTCCGGGCACATTGTCGACGGGGGCCTACTTGCTGTTTCTATGTGTGCTGCAGTATGCCAAGGAGATCAGGGACATGATCCAGAGTCATTGTGGGTGTACAGTGTGCTCTACTTAATTGTGCATGTGTGCCATGGTGCCCATCTCCCACCGTCCCCCCAGTCCCTGGTCGGTACTCACCCTGTTGATGTTGTGTCAGGTCATGTTGAGCAGTGTCCGGATCCACTACTCCTGGCACCGTATCCCGACTGATGACTGTGGCCACCATTTTCTCCATGTCATCCAGCTCCTGGTGTGCCGCTGGACCCCCACCTCCAATTTGCGTTGCTGCTTTCATGTTGGCATCGAGCTTCTTGGTTTTGCCCTTCACATCATTCCAGCGCCTCTTGACCTCTTCCATTGTCCTCCTCAACTCTGCAACTGCATTCACATGGTCCAAGATAGTCTGCCATGTTTGCGTCTTTGTTGCCAATGACACGTTGGAGGTGACGAACAGTTGTTGGTAGTGTTCTGTCACCTCCGTAACGATGACCTGACACAACAGCACCAGGGTGAGTACCGAACAGGGACTGGGGGGACGGGGGGAGATGGGCACAATGGCACACATGCACAATTAAGTAGAGCACAATGCACACCCACAGTGACTCTGGATCATGTCCCTGATCCCCTTGGCACACTGCAGCACACATACAAACAGCAAGTAGGCCCCCATCCACTATGGGCACAAAGGGGTCCCTCCCCACACAGCACCAATCTCACAACCAACCCATGCACTTGTGTCAAATCCAGCAAAGCTGCATGTCTGTGAGCGACCATGACAATGCAAGTGACACTGCATGACGAATAGCATGGCTGCAGTCCAATTATCATGACATGGTGCACGCCATGACTCTGGGGTGGCTGAGTGTGGAACACATCCAGAAAGGAGCAGGTCACACTCTGAAACATCCACGTGCACAAACAACCCCTGACGTCAACAACACATCTGCGGATAAACCATGCACAAGAGTCAAAAATACAAACAAGAGCCAAAATTAGCCAAGTCTGCAACATCTCAGCACTGTAGAAGCACAGAAGTCAAAGGCACACCACCTCAAAGGGATAAGGGGCAGCAAAATGACAGCTGCAGGGGCGACTCTCCCACAATGCAACACACACACATAGCAATAACAGCACATCAACATTGACAACAATGTGGTACAAAGTGCAACACTTTCACTACAGAACAGAGGACACAACTGGTTCCGCTTGTGCATAGAAACTGGCCAATCACATCTGGCATCGCAGGAAACTGTGAGATGAAAATGTACGTGTACAACCTCACATCCGTGATGTAGTTCAAATGTCCACTGTCCCGCATCAAATAGTCAGCTCCTCCCAAACTGTCCCAATGTACATTGTCATGCAGTCTGTATGTAAACTAGAACAATGCGTCAACATACATGTCAACACAATGTTAAAATGCATCTCCCCTTCACATTGCAGAGGGACAATCAACACCTCCTGCAGAGCAGACCAGACAACTCATCAGTGATGATGAAGAGGACCTCCACACCTTCGACACCGACGCCCTACAACAGCTCATGGACATCTTAGGCAACCCACCTCCAGGAGCAGGGCAGCCCAGCTGCATTGAGGAGACCCCACACTCTGCACAGACCACACAGCAGGAAGCACCCACCACCACGGCTGGCTCCCAGCACCTCACCGAAGCACACATCGCATTCCAAGGCCAGGTGTTAGACTGCCAGAAGGAGGTGGCTGAATAGGTGCGGGTGGGGTTCGACCTCATGGCAGCCGAACTAGATTACATACGTGGGTGTCTAATTCCCATCAGGGACCACTTACACTCCCCAACAGACACCCACACTGCGACAGAGACACACGCATTTGCACATTTCCAGTACTGAACCACGCCCAGAGTTCCGGGATAATCATTAACACCCCTACGCTGTACTTGCAGACGCTGGCCCAGTCCACTCCTCTTACGTATAAAGGGGTGACGACAAAGCTACATGTCCAAGGTCTTACCCACTGCCTGAGGTGACATGATTGCGTCCGCTGTACACAGTAGAATGTAATGTGGTAGGGCCCGGGGCCATCATGCATACGTAATGAGCAAATGGACACACTTTGATAGTTAGTTGAACTGGCTATGGGCACGTGCGCCCGGCCACTTTTCATTACCAGGGTCACCTGACCAGTGACGCCTTTGCTGGATGGGTGTGGGGTGAGTGTGAGCCAGCCCTCAGGGAGTGGTTGGTGCTGGCAACCACTTGAACAGTGATCACTATTAAAGCGGAAACAGAAAACACCAACATAACACAAACAACTGCAAAGCATCACGGTGGTAGCCGGAGCAAGTACAGAGGTCACTCAATATTCAATCAGAAGGGTCCGAGAGTTGCAGTGCACTGAGGTAGGGGCACCAGAGCTGAGCATGCTCAAGTGAAGAAATTGTCTAGGATTGTGTCCCTTCGGGATATTCCTGCTGCAGCTGCAGTGGGGTGTGTTACACCTGCCTCATCTTCCTCATCATCGTCCCAGGTCTTCCCCACTGCCTGAGGTGACATTGTTGAGTGAGCTGTCCACAGCACAAAACTCAATCAGAAAGGGTCCATGAGTTGTGGTGCACTGAGTTAGTGGCACCTGAAGAGCTGAGCAGGGTATCAAGCTGATGATGGCATCCAAGACAGGTGTGAGCAACAGCGGTGATGCGTCGTCCGGGCAGGTCAGGACTCGATTTGATGTGTGAGCCTTGGTGGACCGCAGTTGAGGCCAGAGGCAGCGGTCAGCGCAGGGCCACAGACACATGGCGTTGATGACCCCAGGCCATCGACTCAGAGGCCATCCAATATTCAATCAGACAGGGTCCATGACTTGAGCTGCACAGAGTTAGTGGCCCCGGATGCACTGCGGCCGGCACAGGCACACCGCCACGGGACGGTGACTTGCGGTGCACTGAGGTAGGGCCACGAGAGCTGAGCGGGTCCTCGTCGATGTTGAAGGTGAATGTCATGGAGTGTTTCGGGGGGCAGTGGAAGGTGTTCTTCCAGGGCATGATGCAGAGGGCAGAACCAAGCAGAAACAGGCAATATGGAGGAGATGAATGCTACAGACTCATTTTTAACACCAAGTCAGTATCAGCTACATGATGATGAAGACAACCCCAGGCCATAGACTCAGATGCCAAAAGTTCAACCAGAGAGTGTCCATGATTTTCGGGGCACAGAGTTAGTGGCACCAGAGCTGAAAGGGGATGCAGTCTGTGATGAGGCCTGTACAATGGTATAAACTCTGCCATAACAAAATCAAGACTCAGTTCCAAATGTGTGACCTACTTGACCACAGTGTAGGCCGGAGGCAGCGGTCAGCAGGGGCCCACAGCCACGGGTCGTTGGCTTGCGATGCACAGAGTTAGTGGCACCAGAGCAGTTGTTGGTAGTGTTCGATCACCTCCATAACGATGATCCTTTTTTCCTCCGGACTGAACCGAGTCTTCCTCTTACTCCTCTCCTTGCGAACAATGATATGAACTCGGCCATTGAATAATCAAGACTCAGTTCCAAATGTGTGACCTACTTCACTGCAGTGTAGGCCGGAGGCAGCGGTGGAGTACGTCAACGAGAAAGGAGTGCTGGGGGCCTGTGTCGCAGAGGCCAGCGATGGTCTGAGGAGGCTGCCAAGGTCGTAGGCCTCGGGCTTGGAGCTTGCACCGGCACGGGGTGGGCCCTCTTTGACACACGCCGGTGTCAGCAGGTGAGCAGTGAGGCCTGGGTGCGCAGGGGCGGCCAAGACGGGTCTGGGGACCAGCGGCCTGGGGTGCAGCAGGCGCACAGGATCGCAGGCACCACCGCTCACGGCGTCGGACTCGTTGCGGGGTGAGAGGCGCTGCCCTGGCAGACACGTTGGCCATTCCGGAAGAGAACCACGCCAAGAGCAACGTGCTTTTTAATCACCCCTACACTGGCCTGGCGCACACCGGGCCAGCCCAATCCACTCACGCTTACAGGGGGGGACGTAACAAGCTACATTTCCGCGTTCTTCCCCACTGGCTGAGGTAACATGGTTGCGTCCACTGTCCACTACACTCCAAACACCAGCAGTGTATGTCGACATGGAAATGTCTGTGGTCTGTATACTCAAGTCTGTCCAGCACATAAACGCCACACTTGGCATTGTGTACATTCTCATTCATGGGTCACTTGCCTCCTTCGCACATGCCTGGTTCCCACCTCTCACCACATTATGCTATTGTGTGGCTGTGGTGCCATGCCGTTGTTGGCTTGTGTACATGGCTAGCCCAGGTTGCCACAGTAAGTTGCGTTGTCGTGTCTGGTATGTGGGCATGTTGTTTTTCATGTTGTATGTGATTTTGTAACGTGTGCATTCCCAGAGTTGTGAGTTGTATGTTGGTGGAGTTGAGGTGTGTTCAGTTGGTACTTACCGACGAGCATTGCATTTGCATAGATGCCAGCCTCAAAGCGCTGGTTGATGATGGACTGTTGGAAGATGAAGGAATCATGCACACTGCCTGGGTAGTTGGCAACGGCATTGGTGAAGAGTCCCCGGTGGTCCACTATTGCCTGCACATTGATGGAATGTGTGTGCTTCCTGTTAAGGTAATTGTGTGCAGTGGCGGCAGGGGGCACGTGGAGTACATGTGTGCAGTCGATTGCCCCAAAACGTGCTGGAAGGCAGCTATGGCGTAGTACCCATGCTTGTTCCCCAGCTGTTGCTGCGCAGTGTGTGGGAAGTAAAGGTCCTGGTGTACCAAGCTGATGATGGCATCCAAGACAGGTGTGAGGTACTTGGATAGGGCTGGCTGTGAGACTCCTCCGACTCTGGCAGTTGTTGGTTGGAAGCACCCAGAGGCCAACAGGTGCAGCACAGCCAGCAGCTTTGTCTGCGGAGGGATGTTGGTTGTCCGCTGTGCTGGTACCGTCAGCCTGTGGGCAATGTGGGTGAGGATGTGGAGGATGGTTGTCCTTTTGAGCCTGTAGTGGGCAATGACATCCTCTGGTGTTGAGTCTGTGAGGCTGGTGCGTTTTCTGAAGGTCCGCTGTCTTTGTCTGCGCTGCCTCTGTGGTAGTCCGGGGGGGTGGGGGGGGTTCCGGGGGGGGGTGACGGGCCTGGGGGTGGTGGCAGTAGGTGTTGTGGCCCTCTTGGGGCTCCGAGCTGCATAATCAGTAGCTCCATGGCATCTGCTGTACTTCAGGTGTGGCTCTGGGCCAGGCTCCCTTTTATGGTGCAGGTTGTCGTCCGACTTAACACCAGGTAAGAGCAGGTGTTAAATCCCTGCTGCTAACGCGCCTTATCGCCTGTTTTGGGATCTTATCGCCGATCTGGCTGGTCGTTGGGAATATTGCGAAGTGGTGTTATCACAGCTTTTTGCACAGGAACGCCTACTCTGCATCTCATTAGCGTTAGTTGCCGGTGTCATCCGTGGCGATGTTTTTTGTGGCTGCTATCGCAGGATAACTGGCGATATCGGCTGTTAGCACCAGCTTGTGAATAGGGCGATAAATCTATCGCCACTTTGGCTGCGATAAAGTGCCGCTAACTCGGCGATAAGTCCTTGAGAATATGCCCCTAAATTTCTTAGGATTCAAGGAGAATCTCTCTGGAGGTGCTGAAGATTTAATGAGTATTGTGTGAATATACATGCAAGATTGACTTAGCTCTTGTAATGGTGATAGGAATGCCTATGTATTTTTAGGATCTGATTGTGATGATACTTGACTTGCTTCTTTCTCTTCGTTTTTTATATGACACCAATTCCTTGTTTGGCTTTAATTAAATCAGCTTGCATGCTTAATTCTCACTCTTATTATAATTTACTCACTATGTCTATAATTTGGGCGATAGTGGCGTTAGAAACCATCGCTCAGCTTTGCTGATAATATGGACTATGCAACCTGTCAGAAAGCACTACCCTGAAAACTATAACCAATAGGAGCAATGAATAGTTCTACACCTCACTATCTCCATGCCCGACCATTCACAATAGGAATGTTAAGGTTAACAGAAGACCTGGGGAATGGGATGTACAAGAAAACAGAGACAATAGATAGCACCACTCTAACTAATCACTCTGCTGGATGTTGTCATCTGCTCTGGTCATTGTGGATAATTTAAAAACAGTAATTCACTTTTAATTTCTATGAGTACTCATCTAATATATATATATACATTATATACTTCAAGATATATACTTTATATCCTTCCAGAATAATTCTAAACTTCTCACCATAATATTTGTGAATACTATTTATTTTTGTTCTGCAATATAAAGAAAATATACCTGTAAAGTGATGCAGAAATCTATGATGCAAATATAACCTCTCACCACTCTAATAATGTAACTAGCTTAGGATCTCAAATAATATTCTCTGTGTTTTTTCTTATCTATATTTGAGTTGTTTCACAAAACTGAAAACTGAAGCTTAAACAAACATTTACCAGAGACATCTACATTGTAAATACTCTTATGTTCGTCTATCTCAGACACAAATGTATATCCATGGTGCAATATCAAAGTCTCTGGACATGTTAAGGGTCCTCCCTGTTCTCCAAGTAACATTAGAATCTAAATGAAAAGCACCTGTGGAGTAAAAGTCCAAGCAGGGCTTTTCTCTGAACAGTGCTTCAGATATTTCTAAGTTTGTTTAGAAATATGACTAACATTTCTTGGAAAACTTCTATGAGTTTAGCTTCAAACTCCTTTCATGCTGTCACAGAAACATTCAATCTCCATGGGTTCAAACAAGTGCATGGTGGAAGTTTTCTGGCTACAACAACAAAGTATCCCGATTGACTAGCAACGATGCTCTGGATCACATGGAACTTATGATAAATATTTTTAAGAAGGTCAGTGTTAGACCCAGCAATTTCCGGCTGGCAGGGATGCATCAAAGTCAGGCAGAATCCACCTCTCTAGATAGGATGAGTACTATACATGTGTCCGATAACATGTGCTCATCCTTAGGTAGCTTGGCACCGAGCAGTGAGGCTTAACGTCAGGGCCCAAATGTCAAGTATTGGCACAACACCACCCGCGCAACACACTGCGTATGCCACAAAAATACTTCACACTGTATGTATAATGCACTTGCCTTTGTATTTTAGACACATACTGAAATCAAAACGAGATACACATTGTATATACACTTTACAGTTATATGCAATTGTTGAACTTTCCCATTGAAATCAAAATGAGATACACATTGTACATACACTTTACAGTTATATGCAATTTTCAAATTTTCCCATTCGCAGAAACGTCTAACTGTCATAGATCTTTGACTACGCTGCGAGACCAAGCCCCTCAGTCACTCAACTACACCCGCCAGCGATGCACGTTGCCCCTGCTGGCACGCATTTACTAGACAGTTGGAACCACCTAACACAGAAAGAAACAGTTACTTAGTTATGCCTGTCCGGATTAGACCTCCAGGCACCTGGCAGCACCTCCACAAGTGCGGGGTCGCGATCTCCCCCATAGACAAAAGGTTGTGACCCAGGAAGCTGGTGCACTTCTAAGTCTGGAGAAATGTTTCCCCTCCAGCGGAGATGTGAACTGCCGTAGCCCTCGACAGTCAGCTGCAGATGGCCACAAGGCACACAAAACCCCTCCGACCTCGTTACCATGTTCTCCACAGCAAAGTACCTTGTGGCATGGGTCCAGGGAGATGGAGCCAATCACCTTGGACAGAGGACGTGATGTCAGGCACTATATTCCTCCCGATCTGGAGGTCGAAGACAGTCTCAGCTCCGGGCTCGAGTTCAGCCAACACCCCTCATACACCACATGCTCTGGAGCACAAGCTAACACTGGTCCCCTTGGTTGCAAGCCCAGTTCCCTTGGACTTTGCAAGCTTCCCCCACACTCCTCTAACTCCTCACTTCTCGGCATCTCAGGTAGCTGCTGATCTTTATGAGCACTCTCCTCTGCACAGTGTGATGATGGTGTACATCAGTATGGTATTTATCCCAACCAACGATCACTTCCACCCATTTACCCACACCCAGTGCAGTCCTTACAATCTTGTAGAGATGGTGAGATCCTTTGTGTCCTTGGGATCTTGTGGATAGAGGCCAGCTAACCGGCACTTGGAGAGTACTTAGGGACCCAGGCCTCAACAGTTGGCACTTAGCTGTAGGCCAGCAACTTCCAAGTAAAATCCACAAGTGATAGTCCCCTTCCTGGAGCACGACAAGCTCAAGACCCCCACAAATCTGCGGATAATCCAGTTGCAGTCCCTCCTGCCCTAATGATACCTCATGTTTGTGTCGCAGCATCGAACCAGCATAGTATGGTTCCAAATCCAAAAGCATCTCTACTGTCAGAGGCCAGAGCCCCAGTAGTTATACCGACCATGGCCTTTGAAGAAATGATCAGTTCAAAAGGGCACCTTTGAAATGCACAAGGCCTCTCTAAATTGTGTCTTGTCTGCCATCCTACCCCGGGAGTTTGATCACTATCTTTAATGGGGCTAAGACCCTGCCCCTTGGAATGCAGGTGAATATTCCATCCCCACGTAACCATCCTAGAAGGGACCCTAGTAGCCAGAGGTCTGCAGTTAACCTTGAGCCCTTAGTTTATGGCCTCCAATTAGGAATGCACAGATGTAGCTGTCCCCTTAGCACCCAGATCTGAATTGGAGACAGGCCAACAGGCACACGGAGCCACGAGCATCGAATTGCCCACTTTCCCAAAAGTGATATTTTCACACATGAAATGTCAGATCCACTTGCTCTACTGGAGAGGGTTTGCCATTACGAACTCATCTACATCAAACAGGATACTGCTACCATTCTGTTCATAGGAAATACTGCTCCATAGCATTTCCCTACATTCCCCCATGCTAATCCAATGTGAGAGGCAGGCCACGTCGTGCAAAACACACCAGCTGGTGTCATTCCAGACCCTTGCATGTAAAGCACAGGCGCACATGCTTCACCACTTCCCAACACGCATCCTGTCACCAGGGAGAACTCAGATATAGCAAGAGACATGTAGAACCTTGGCACGTAGCTTTTTAAAAGCCGACCCAAGGAACAGTAACCTGTGTGCACAGGCCCAACAAGGGCAAACCTGTGGCCCAATCGATGAGCTACCTCCATGGTTGCACAACCAGTGCTGCAGGCCCACGGAGGAGCATTTGAGATTCATGCCCTGGGTACAAGTCTTACCTCTAGGCAAGGGACATACAGCTAGCTCGAATCAGCCAATCATGTATATGATGAGCACAGCATTTTGGCACTGAATTGCAGTGTCAAATGCACTCAAAGTCCTAAGGCTAGCATCCAGATCAGCGGAAAACTGGGAAGGAGAAAAAAAGTCAAGGGAAAGCACCCTAGAAAGGGCCATTTCCAACAGTTGGCAATATTTCCGAAATACCATGTGAGATCTGTGGTCTCATGGGAAATGTAGTTTCTGATTTTGAGTTCAAGCACCTACACATCATGCAGCCTCCATTTTCACAAAGTCATTCACCTAGTGGATCCAGAGTTCTGAGCTCACTGCCAGCCTTTCTGTTCCTTGAATAAATGTAACACGTACAAGTGCAGAAAGGTAAGCTTACAACCTTTAGGCAGATCATGAGAATGAATAGGTAAAAAAGACCTCCCCCTTGGCACCGATTAGACTAGCTCTGGTGCAAAATCAATTGCTTGATATGCAGAACTAAGGGGCATATTAGCAAGGGCACTATCTCTAACAGCAGTTAGCGACAGTTTGCGGGCATTAGCGCCCGTTTTTTTACCGCTTTGCATGTCAGCGATATTTATCGCTAATGACATGCAAAGTGGGCGTTCCCGACGAACAAACCTGGGAAACACTCGCTAACAGGCCTATCGCCTATTAGCAAGGTGGCCATGGCCCCAGTTAGCGACGTGAAAAGTCGCGCTAACCGGGTCATCGCCATTTATTTAACACCTGCAATTAGCAGGTGTTAGCCATACCTAACATGGGGGTGGATTATGCTGATACGACCACAGGGTCGTATCAGCAAGGTGTTCTCCCTTCTCCATGCAACATCGCTGGTTTTTCAGCGATGTTGGCCCATTTCCCCCGCTATCGCTGGAATATTCATCGCCATAGCGCTAATCATTGCTAATACAGCGTTAGCGTGGCGATATATTCCAGCGATAGCCGGCGATAAATCACGCTAAGCAGGGTTAGCGATGATTATCGCCTCTTCTTGCTAATATGCCCCTTAGACCCTTTCTGCTCTGGATGAGAATATGGTAGACTAAAGAGCTTGTAGTATATAGAGAGGGTCTATTTGATGAAATCACATGCCCACAGGTGTCCAAGATCCAATGACTGAGACACGTAAAAAACACATTAACCCTTCTGGGGCTTGCAGAGTACTGATCTAATACCTCATCCATCACTACATCTTCCAATCATGTTGTCAAAGAGAGATATTGGCATTCTGCACTTAGGAAGCTGTTCTCAACACCTAAGATGGATCAAGTGAAAAGCAGTTTTCTATTCATGAAGTGGGAGCACTGATTTCGAGGAATATATGGATTACTTTCAACCCCTTAGTGAGAAGCTAAATATTAAGTTTAGGGTGGGGACTTTAACGCTAGCTACTTTCACGAATAAGTGGTCAAAACCAGAGTCTGAATGTAAGTTATGCCAACTGTGTAGATTGGCCAGGAAAACCGAGCAGCATATTCTTTTTTTTTTTTTGCATTGCACATAAAAGATTTAGCAGAAATGTCTCAAACAGCTCTACCTTCAACTGCGGATAAGACAATGCCGTTTTGTATGTAAGTTTGACACTAACACTTACATTGTGTTTGCAATTTCCAAATATTTACAATCAGTGTGGTATTTAAGGCCCAGAGGAGTAAAACTAGGATAGTAAATTGTTGAATCAAGCAATAGTTTTATATATGAATTTTCCAAGCTTTCAAACTTTCTTTTCACTTGTAATTTTAATGGAATTGGTGTATTTTCTCGATTTTAATGTGTATCTGTTGATGGATGTTTTAAATACAAATTGTCAATAAAGTGAAGTAAAAAACAGGGAACAGGAACATTTTTGGATAGTTTGTACGCACAGAAAATCATCAATAATACATTAGGAAGATTTAGCTAACCCTTGCTAGCTTTCCTTTACATAAGGCAATTGCCCAAACTCAGACACGTGGAATTTCCCCAGACAAGGGCGAGGCACCGAGTTTAAACAGGCCCCATCACTTGGGAAGGGTTTCAATTGGTCTTCCCTTTCAAAAAGTTGCCTTTAAAAATTAAATGTAGGCTCCACTCAAAGTACATTTGGACCATAACATGGTGGAGTAAAAAGAGGTGACAATACCTTCTGGTATGTCTTACCATAATGTCTCCAAGAATGCCTTCAACACATCAAGGATAGTCCTCTATCATGCCAAGGACAGCCAAAATGCATTTAGGAATGATTACAATATCTCACTTATGTGCCTCTATTAAGCCAGGGATACCCAGAATGCCAATACAAATGCCATAAATATAGGAAGGATGGCCCACTCTTTTTTCAGGGATAGCCATAATGATGTCAGGAATGTCCACAAGATTCCAATTATAGGCCCCATATCACCTTGATAAGTCCACTATGTCGTCACAATAATCTTGACATTCTCTGACAACCCTTGTGTTTACTCCCCAGTGCACGCACCACACAGAAACCTACTTCTAGTCATTCATGTGCATACACACAGTTGCCTTTCCAACTTACGTTCCTATGCCTGGAATCAGTGCATGCAATCTTCTGATCCTGCCCCAGTTCTGATAGGTACCTTGGGCAGTGGTAGCAGCACCTCTGAGGAGAAGCTACCATGTTATACAGGTCCTGCTTGGTGAGCCCAACTCCTTGCCTCCATTACTAATCATGAGAGAAGTGAGGGATCAGTGTGAGGGCTTTGTGTGAATTGTGGTGCTAGTACGGCTATTGTTCGGCTACCCTCTGCCTACATGAAGTATGTTGTGTGGAATGTTCTTGTACAGCAATTCCATGAAGCTAGCATGGAATAGCTGTGGTTGGAATCTTACTCTTTGAGCCTTCAGGAAGTTGACTGGTGAGTAGTATTCAACCGGCTGATCTTGGAGGTTGCTTGCTAATAAAGTGGAGGTATTCATATCTGGCTACTAAATGAGGTGAATATAACTAAATCTGCACATAGGAGGGAGCAATTGGCTAAGCTGGTGGCCTGAGTTCAGACCATGAGCTTTGGTAATGAATCCTTTGAGTGGTGCCGGCAAAGTAGTGTGACTAAACTCACGACTTCCTAATGGGCCAGATGGTTATACCAATATTCTTCTTTAATTTCTCTTCTTGTCTCCGCATCTTGCTCCATTCATATTTTCAGTCCTTCATTAAGAGTTGCCTCTTAATTCTGACTTGGCCAGAAACAGCAGTTATTGGCACCATCAGAGTTATAAATTGTGCATGTGAAATTAAGGCCGGACTGGCCATAGCGGGCACTTGGCGTTTCCCTGGTGGGCCGCCAGGGTGGGGGCTGGTTTTGGACCCCTGGGAGGTCGTTTTTGTTACGTGGGCCGGTTTTGCAATAGCAGCGCCAGCAAAAAGAGCGGCACAAAGCTTTCAACTAGCACCGCCCACCTTGGGCCGGCCAAGCTTTTTGCCAGGGCCGGTTTCTGTCCCTGGTCCAGCCCTGTGTGAAACACCATGGAAAAATGCAGGAATCCGCACAGAACAATGATTCCCACATTTTATTCCCCAGTAACACATGTACTCCCCGTTGTTTCCCTACCCCGGTAATGATAATTCTAGGGGTGGGAAATAATGGGGATTACTCTGAGCAACTCAAAGCGAGTTAGTGTGCTCCCTAAATATTTTTGTATTCTTGCCACTCTTCCTTACTGCCCTTGCCTGCCATTTTTCTCAGATATTGTCCCCCTATATTTTTTTCATTGGCCACACCTTTTTCTTCTTTCTTGCCTCACTTTTCTGCTCTATTTGCTTTTTCATACCCCTCTTGTTTCCTATCTCTTACCATTTTCTTATGCTCGTTTCTCACTGCTCTCTCTTCTACTTTACATTTATGTTCTCTTTAGTTTACCCAGTCTTAGTTCCATTAATTACATTTCCTTCCATCCTCTGCCCCTCTCTTATGAGCTTCCTCTCTTCCTTTACTTTCACCACCTGCCATACTTTTTCCCCTCTTTTCCAATCCCTCAACCTCTCTCCCATGTTCTCCCTTCTCGTCTCCGTTGTTCAATCTTTAGGATCTGTCATATTCTCCACATCAGCTGTTTTACTTGGTTATGTCCTTGCTTGCTAGAAGAGTTCTGGTGTCTGCTGGTGTACGTGGGTCAACCCAGAGTGAACCTTCATTTTGTATGGGTGACTACCATCTTTATCATCATAGCCATGGCACAATAAATGATTGGTTACAGTAGATTTATAATTGTGAGTGTCAGTCATTTCACCTACACTCCAGAGTGGGAAGGCTGCCTAGTGCCTCTTCACAATGAAAGCTATTCAGTATATCATTAATGGACTCATTATTTTTCCTTGAATATTAAATGTGTGTCAAGTTGTTAAATTATCCACTAATCCTTCATCAATTGTTACTTTTGAGAACCCAAAATGTAAATGCAAAGGGTTTGTTTTTTTATTTGATGATAAGGTTACGTTTATCAAGAGTTATCTACCTTCTACTTCTAATATTACGCACATCTTCAAACTGTACTGCAAATCTCAGTGGCAAAGGACGCAAAGGGCATATTTGACTGAGATCTCCCAGCGAGGTCTTCTCTATTCACTAATGTAATTGTGAAAACTGCAGACCACTTCACTGATGCATTAGCGAACAACATGGCAAAAAAATATCAAACCAGATCTTACCTTTCTTCTTTATTACAGCATAAGTTCCTTGACTTCCTCGAAATTGGCCAAATCTCACCACATCTGCAGAAACCATTAGCAGATATGAATGTTTTAATAACTTCCACCCTGTTTCAGGATTATCCTTCCAAGAGAAGGTGATCAAAAGCTTTGTTTCTTCTCAGCTATCTCATCAATCATTGTCAATCTACTCGATACATTTCAGTCTGGTTTTAGTGAGCGCAGCAGCATTGAAGCTACCCTCCTGCAAGTGGTTGATGATGCCGTATAATTCATCAATGTGGAAAACGTTTTCCTCCAAGTACTCCTTGATCTCATCTGTCTATCAAACCATGCTGATCGAGCTCCTCAAAAACAGAATGGTTATTAAGGGTGTAGTACTTCAATGATTCTCCTATTACTTGTCCAACAAATCTGAAATAGTTCAAATCTGGAATTCCCTCTCGTGTCTTCTTAGTTTAAAACAAAGAGGACTAAGGCTCCATTTGCCCCAGTCTTAGATGGAACCACAGGGAGCGATCTTTAAGAATTCTGTTATCCTTTATCATCCACATATAGTCAGGATTTGCAGTTCTTGAAAAGTGGAGTCTGATGACAGTACACTCTGCTCCCTAGGACGTTGTACTTCAGTAATGGATAACAGGACCAAACTCTGGAAGGAAGGGGGAATGGGAAGAGAAAGAGAGAGAAGGCAGCTGGAGTATCTGGTATATGTCTCTCAGACTCCATGGGAATTCACGACCGTGTTCCTAGAGTTAAACTTCAAGTGTGTGCAGCTTCCGTGAACCTAAGCCAACCTAAGACAGTATCAGAAATGGTGATCTCCAGGTTGAAAGGAATTCTGGAAGAAAGGTATCATTAAGAAAGGAACAAACAGAGCAAACCAGCCCAAATTGTAATCAACAAACTGGTCAAAGTTCAGGCAATAAGTCAGGGAACAAACATGCTGGACGTGTACTGTGGTGAATGAACTAGAGCTACAACGAAGGAGCCAAAACAACATTGAAAGTTGTTAGGAACGGTTACAAGGGAAGTGATCTATTTATACAGCACTACTGGGATGCATGATTGGAAGTCCCGCTGCTTGACCTTCCCAGGCTAGTAGTGTTAGCACCCCAGCCACCAAAAACGATTCCCCACAGTCTCAAAGGCATTAATGTAATGAACAGATACTGTTGATTTTTTCCCACAGCAAGTCCCTGTCACCATATACCTCACTTATTCCCATCTTAGTGCTGATTTGTTAAGAAACATTTGATGGAATTGATGGAGCAAGGTTTCAAAATTGAAACTTGCTTGTATGCAATCTTCCTCATAGTATTAATTTATTAAATTTGTACTGCCAATACTAATCCTTGCATTCACAAACACGAAAGGGATAGACGCTTGCCTATGTGTTTTACTAATGAATAACGCTTGTCCATAAACCAAGATGGCCGCTAAAAGCGCGGGACTTTATTGCGCATGTCACAACCTGATCACATGGTGTGACGCCTTTCTTTGCTTGGTGGGAAACTTCTGCTTCTGCGCAGTGTGTATTAAAATGGCCGCTAAATGTTTTCACATGCTTAAGCTTGCTCTCATGTCATTATTAAATTGTCGTTTTCTTAACGCTACTAATGCAGGATAGTATTATGATTAAATGGGAATAGAGTTAGGGAAAGTGGGTATACAGTGAAATTTTTTATTTGTGATTTTAATATTTTCTTCTTGCACTTTTAGTAATTCGTAAACTTGGGCCTGGGTTGGTGTCTTGAAACTCGAGAGACAGAGGGTTCTGCGCATGTGTCCTGTATGCCTGCCAAGTGAAGTCAACTTGGACGTCTCCCAAGGCCACGACCTATTGGCCGAAGATGATGTACCCAATGTTTCCGGCGGAACAAATTGTTACTTTTCTCCTGTAAAATATATAACATTTGTCATGAGACGGGTGGGAAATAAAGCGAATGTATTAATTTGAAGGGGAGGGAACGTAAAGACAATAGGCTTTACAATTTAGGCCAAATTGATATGGTGCGAGAATCCACCCCCTGTCCCTGTCCAATCAGAAGTAGTGGTCCCATATTTTAGTAACATTAAGGGGAGGTACATGGGCGTAGAAGGGTATAATAGATATAGAATTAGCTAATTAGTTAGCACAGGAGAGCGGAGATGCTGACAGAAGAGCTCCAGACTGCCCAGCTGATCGGTTGCTGACTGAATCCCTGTCTAGAAGAGGTCCTGAGGAGGGGGTGGCAGAGTCCATTAGAAGGAAGGCACGGGAGAATCAAGAGAAGTCGAGTATCAGAGAGGGGAACGGCGCAGGCGTCGTTGTAGAGAGGTCACCGGTCCTGTCCTAATCCTGGAAGAAGTCTTTGCTCTTCATCCTTCCTGGGTCCTATCTTTTCCAACTCCTTGGCTAAGGGGCTTGGATCTCGCATTTTAGGTAATTATATTGCAACCTTTAGTTGCGCTGCTGTCTCTATCTTCTCCTCTTCCTTAAACACCGTCATTTATTAGCAAAATCATTTCTATGCTTTTTCTTGGGTATTTCAATCAAGTACCGTGTTTTCTGTATTTTACTCTGCTAAAACTTTAGATAAACATTTTAAAACTTCCTGACTCAGTGGTTATTTCAGGATTATGTACTATAATGAATGTCATTCATTTAAACTTCCCAATTAGCAAAGGATCCATTGGTAAGTTATTACTCTTCAATCAGAAGGTAATTGGTAGCAGGGACTTTGATAAAAGAGTACATCTGACACCCAGCGTAAGTATTAGTGTAGTGTGAATGTATGGGCCCAAGTGAGTATATGGTGTATGAATGCTGTTGGCTAATATTGCGCTGGATCAGTTTTCTGGTAAGCAGAGGACGTTTTTTTTTACTCTTTGTTAATTGGGTAATGAGAATTTTATGTGTATTTTTTATGAACTAACATCCGCTTATTTTTTTAGTTTTGTTACATGTTGTCCAGAATACCCCGGGGTAGGTAAAAAGAATAGTGGGTGGCAAGTGGAAGCCATACTGCAGTGAGGTTATCTGTCAGGCAGAAATAGTACTGAGAAGTTAAGCAGGACTTCAAGTACTCGTTAGGCACTCTATGCGTGTAAATAATAGCAAAAAGGGTACGCTGATAAAAATTTGATGTTATATCACCTAGTAAGGGTAACATTGGAGAAGTAACAGGTACTTCTGGAGCTTGTGTGAAGAGTAGACGGAAGTGTTTTACTCGTAGTGTATGTATTAGTAAACGGAAAGGTTTTACTAAAGTGTGGAAGAAACTACCTTTTTCGAAATTAGTGGAAACTGGCACGATAGCGAATGTTTTATGTTGTTACTGAAATTTAATTAAGATTTATAGAGAAAATAAGTTTGCGTACATTTTTGTAAAGGGAGGGTCAGTTGCCGGAGAGGGAGCTGACGTCACAAAACGCCGCGCTGTGGTAGGTCGAAACAGCGGGTGTGGAAAAACCCTTGTAAAGGAGGGGTCAGTAGTCAGGAGTAGTACTGACGTCAAAGGAGCCGCGCTGGGATTGGTTAAACCAGCAAGGACAGAAAAGAGCAGATTGTAAAGGAGGGGTTGACAGACAAACGTCACCAAAAAAAAGCCGCGCAAGGATTGGCTCGGAAATAAAAGATAGCAGACATTTGATTGGTCGAAAATATAGAAGCAAAATTCTTAGTGGAGAAGGATTGCATGTTAAAACGCAATCCGACTTTAACAGGAACTCTTCCGGATAGGAGATTCCTAGGTTTTGCAGAATATAATTTTGTACACAGAAGATTAGATAGAATGTACGGAGAAAGGAGAAAAATGTCATTCTTACAAAAAATTAAGAATTATTTTAAAAAGGACAAACCAATCAAAACTAGAGAAGGAATTATTATTCCACCAGCTAAAACGCCAGCATCGTTTATGATGATGGAGAGAGGTTATCATACCTGTGTATGGATGGAGAATTGGATAGAATACACCAAAAATGATGGAGTATTAGCATTTCCCCAGAATGGCACCTACAATGGAAGAATTCTTCAAAACTTGAGATTGAGGATGAATGACTTAGAACCCAGACCTAGATTAACCCATTACAAAGCTCTAGAAGAATGGGAAACCGAGGCATTTGAGCGGGATAGATCTAGAAGTAATAGGAGTTATCCAGGATTTTACCCCAGATATTTACGTGAGTCAAGAGAGGGTCAGATGAAACAATGGAGAAGGACAATGATTACAGAGGGACTGTATCCATTATTTACAGAAGGAGAAAAATCAGGAGGCAAATGTACAGAAAAGACAAAACATTTAATGAGAAATGAGGATTCAGAAGACGAATTTATGGAAGAAATGTTAAGAAATCCCCCACCATATCAGGAAGGGACAAGTGGATGCCCTCCTAGTGCACCATCACAAACTCCCATGGTACCAAAGGTAATGCATGAGTTCACCCCGACTAGAATACTTCATGACAAAGAAAAAGAAGCCCTAGAACAGACCAGAACAGAATTAATACAGAAAATAACTCAGATAAAAGTACATCCTGATTCGTTGACCATACCTGTAACAATTGATCCAGTAGTTCCATTATATGGTACTCAGGGAAATTGTCCTCAACCCATACTTGCACCTACTCCTGTGAGTAACACCAAACCTGAAACTCCAGTTATAATTGAGGATCAATTTAGTGACTGTGAATCCACAATATCACTCATGGATTTACCTATTCGAGGTTCTGTAAATAGTACTCCAAGAAAAGATGTACCTGGAGGTTCAAAAGATGTAAGTTTAGTATCTTCATCGGGAGCAAAAAGTGCTACCATAGTAACACCTGAAGATCTAGAAAGATGGGTACAAGGGTCAATTAAACAGTGCACACCTCCAAAAGTACTGGATATCCATAAATTAAAAGTTGAATTAGAAGAAATAATAGCAGGAAATGTAGGAGTAGAACGATTGAATACCTATGATGATGAAGAATTATTATTCTTGTGTAGGAGTATCACTAGAAATGTAAAGATATTCCATGAAAAATTGTCCAATTTAGCACTACAGATGGGAATCGAAATAGGGAGATCAAAAGTATTACAGAAACCATATAGAGCAGAATTTGCAGACAAAGATTTAGAAAATATGAATGCATCTGGAAGAAGACTACAAATAAGGGAATTAATGTTAGTTTTACAAAAATGGGGAGATCTAGATAAATGGAGATCTAGGTGGGCCAAGAAAAAGGAAGCACGAACAAGTAGAACAGCATCAGAATATGTGATGAAGGAAGCAGGAAAAGCAGACCAGATGTATCCGATGCGAGAAGTTGCGGGAGGAGGATATGTACATGTCCCATGGAGCAGATAGGATATTTTATCATTTACGAATGATTTTCCAAAATTGAGAGAAAAACCAATTGAATGGTACAAACAGGTTGAAAGGTTTGTGAAGGTGTCAAAAGTATTGTTGAAAGATTTGGATGGTTTGTTTGACATAGTGGTACCTGCCGATTTATGGACAGATTGTAAGATCACAGTCGATTGGCCTAGTGATGAATATCCTAGAGATCCGAAAACAGGTGCCCCGTCAAATGATGTGATGAAAAAGTATCTGCAGGTGATAACATACCTGAAAGGGAAAAATACCCCGAAAGAAACAGATTGGGTGAAAATAGATCGAACAACCCAGGAAGCCAGTGAAACAGTACATTCCTATTATAAGCGTTTATTGCAGGTGTTTAAACAGTATAGTGGATTCGAGGACATTGGAGACAAAAACATGAGTCAGTTTGTGTATCGGTTTGTTTACGGTCTGAAGCCAGAGATTTGCCAGATGATTAAACAACACATGCTGTGTTGGCAGGGAAAGCACATAGATGAGATTCTGAAGTATGCAAAATATTGTGGAGACGATATTGAGGATAGACACAAGAAATTACAAGAAAAGGGGATGTGGGCTCAGGTGAAAATGGCAGAAAAGCAGGGAATTAATTTGGAAAATCCGAGTGAAAATCAAGGAAAAGATTCTGGAACGAGTGGTGATACGGGAAATGGTGGAAAATTTAGAGGACGAATGAGTAGAGAAGAAGCTAAAAAGAAATTTCCTTGTCATGGATGCGGAAAATTGGGGCATTGGAAGGATGAATGTAAAAAGATTCGGAATAATAATGGCCCAAATCAAAACTTAAATCCACAGACGCAGAATGACTCACAGCAGGGTGTAAATCCCCAGAGTCAATTACCACCTCCACCTGTTCAGGGTAATGTAAGCAGAGCAAAACATGGTACAGACATTGGATACCCAGGAGGGAGTGGTAAGAATGATTATATGACATCACAATTTCTGTTCCAGGACAATTATTGTAAATTCGACTCATGACAGTGCCTAGGAGAGGGGAAGAAGGAGTGCATACTTGGCGCATCCTTACAGGTAGATCAGTCTGGTCCATATGTTGAAGGAAATGTGAAAGGTAATGATATTACTTTCCTTTTGGACACTGGTGCTACCAGATCTACTGTGAGATCAGCAGACATCCCAGACCTTCCTCTCTCTGGTGAAGATATCCAAGTAGTAGGGGTAGCTAATCAAAGAATTAGAACGCCTCTTACAGAACCAATGGAAGTCAAAATAGGAAATTTCAGAGAAATGCACCAATTTGTAGTGTGCGATTCTAGTCCAGTACATTTATTAGGTAGAGATTTATTGTGCAAAATGAACTGTACAATTTTCTGCACGCCAGATGGTGTGGCAGTCCAGACACCAGATGAGGACCATGTATATAAAATTATGGTTGCAAAACAAGGTACAGAAATAGATTAAATGTTTTCATTGATAACAAAAGATGAGTTGCCAGAAGAATTAAAAGGTACAGTAAACCCAATAGTATGGGATTTCACCGGAAAAGAAGTAGGACTTATGGCAAAAATAGATCCAGTTCAAATTACGGTAAAAGAAGGTGCGATTTTCCCAAATACTAAACAGTACAAAATGAGTGCAGAAGTAAAAGCAGGAGTCATTGAAGAAATAAAACGAATGGTAGAACAAAACATCCTAAAAGAAGTAATGAGTAGCCCATGTAATTCACCAATCATGGGACTAAAGAAACCTAGTGGAAAATATAGGATTGTTCAGGACCTGCATAAAATAAACAAGATTGTGGAACCATGTTGTCCCATAGTACCAAATCCTGCAGTAATTCTATACCAGATCCCTTGGAATGCAGGATGGTTCACATTAATTGATTTGTGTCAAGCATTCTTTTCAATACCATTGCATCCACACAGCCAGTATCTTTTCTCATTTAAATTTGAGAACAAAGTCTATGTGTGGAACCGTGTTCCTCAGGGGTACACAGAAAGTCCTTCAATTTTCAATCAGATACTGAAAAAGTGCCTTGAAAAACTAGTGATGCCAGGAAGCTCAGTTTTAGTTCAATATATCGACGACTTATTGGTAGCGTCGACCACCAGAGAAGACTGTGTTGTCGATTCCATAGCCTTATTAAATATTTTGGCTGAGGAAGGGCATAAAGTCTCACCTGAAAAGTTACAGTTTTGCAGGACAGCTGTTAAATATCTGGGACACCAAATTGAGATGGGAAAAAGAAGAGTAACCTCTGAAAGAGTAGAATTAATAAAGAGAATGCAAATGCCTGTAACTCAAAGACAAGTGAGAATGTTCTTAGGAATAGTAGGATACTGTCGACAATGGATACCAGATTTTTCCATGTTGGCTAAACCCTTAATTAACATGACGAAAAAGAAAGCAAAGGACCCTGTTGAATGGGAGGATGAAAGTGTAGAAGCTTTTGTAAAATTGAGAAACGCACTTTGTTCAGCACCTGCCTTAGGCATGCCTGATTATAAAAGAGAATTCGCATTATTCTGTCAAGATAGAGAAAATTGTGCACTTTCTGTCCTAACTCAGAGACATGGACTAGACAGACGTCCTATAGCATATTTTTCTGCTACATTGGACCCAGTAGCAGCCGCGTTGCCAGGATGCTTAAAAGCAGTAGCAGCGACTTGTTTGAGCATTGAACAAAGCGAGTCAATTGTGATGGGACATCCTGTAAAAGTGTATGTTCCACATGCAGTTGTCATTCTGTTGACAAGAACCCGAACTCAGCATCTTACTCCTAGTCGGCTGACTAAATATGAAAGGATAATAATGGGTGCTGAAAATGTGACCATGGTAAGGTGTACAATAATAAATCCAGCAACTTTATTGCCGGACCCATATCATGAAACAAATAAAGATGACGAAGAAGATGAACATGATTGTGTACAAATTACAGAATTATGTACAAAACCACGCCCAGACATAGAGGAACAGCCTCTTAAAAGCCAGATAGGGAGCTATTTGTCGATGGTTCATGTCAAAGACATGAAGATGGTAAACTAACTGCTGCCTATGCGGTATGTGAATTAACTGGAATAGTTGAAGCATCCTATTTACCAGGAGTCAAATCTGCACAAGTAGCTGAATTGATTGCTTTGATAAAAGCTTGCAAAATTGGGAGGAATCAGAGAGTGACCATATTTACTGATAGTCAATATGGTTACGGGGTTGTGCACGATTTTGGCCAACTGTGGATGCAGAGGGATTTCATGACTTCTTCAGGATCCCCCATTAAAAATGGACAATTTGTAAGGGAATTGCTAGAAGCAATACAATCACCAAAAGAATTGGCTGTGGTGAAATGTGCCGCACACCAGTCAGGAAATGACTGGGTGGTAGTTGGCAATAGATATGCAGACTTGGTGGCTCAACATTGTGCCAAAACCAGAACGTCAGTCAATAAGAGGGTGGAAAGAATGGGAATCAGCTGCCAACTAATGCTGTATATGCCACCTGAAACTTGGAATGAGGTGAAGAAATTGCAAGATGAGGTTGATGAAAGTGATAAGAATTTGTGGATCAAAGTGGGTTGCTCCCAAAGAGGAGAAGATGAAGTGTGGATCAGTGCAGATGGCAGACCAGTCATGCCAGACTGTTTACTCTCACAAATGGCTAGAATGCATCATGGAGACACACACATAGGGAGAGATGCAATGATTAGGCTGTTTAGACAAAATTGGTACAATCCCAAGTTCAGGGCTGTTGCAGAGAGTTTTTGCCAGAGATGTCTAACTTGCCAAATGCATAATCCAGGCAGGAAAACGATAATTGGGTTTGGAAAGATTGGAAAGGCAGAGGGCCCATTTATAAGACTCCAGTTCGACTTCATATAGTTACCACCATGCAGAGGACTAAAATATTTACTAGTCATAGTGTGCCTGTTTTCAAAGTGGGTGGAGGCTTACCCTACTAGGAGAAATGACAGTATTACAGTTGCAAAACTGTTGTTACGTGAGCTCATACCTAGTTTTGGTTTCCCAGTATCTTTGGAATCAGATAGAGGAAAACACTTTAATAGTGAAGTAATCAAACTGATCTGTGAAGCATTTCAAATCAAGCAGAAATTGCACTGTGCATATCGCCCAGAGGCTTCTGGAGTGGTTGAACAATTAAATGGCACTATAAAGTCAAGATTGGGAAAAATGTGTGCATCAACATCATTAGAGTGGCCAGACGCATTGCCACTTGTCTTGATGGGACTCAGAAGTATACCTGACAGAACGACAGGATTGAGCCCCCACGAAATAATGATGGGAAGAGCAATGAGACAAACACATGTTCCCACAAATAAATTAGTAAATATATCTGATGATATGGTTCTGGATTATTGCAAAGGATTGGCTGACCTAGTGCATTCTGTCTCTCATCAGGTTGGAGAAGACGCAGTTTCCAGGCTGCCTGAACTAGAACATGATCTGAATCCTGGTGATTGGGTGGTAGTGAAGAATCACACCAGAGAAACGTGTCTATCACCCAGGTGGAGCAGACATTGTCAAGTCATATTGACCACAAATACAGCAGTGAAGTGTGCAAGATTTCCAAATTGGATTCATGTAAGCCACACAAAGAGAGTACCAGAACCTGAAGAAGAGAATCCACAGACAACGCCAATCACTGAAGAAGCTGAAGGTTGCCCAGCTGAGGAATCTCAGGCTAGAGGTTCGAGAGAAGCTGACGGAGAACAACCGAGCACAAATCAGGATTGGATACCAGTGGTAGACGTTCCTGAAGTATATTACAGAATGAGAAATCAAACAAAATTGGAAGAAATTGAAGAAGATCAGATAGGTGAAGAAGAAAAAGTTCAGGATCAAGAAGAAAAGATAGTAAAAGATCCTGAACTAAATCAGATAGGGAAAGAAAATTGGACTAAAAACAGTGAAGATTTAATTGACTTTACACAGGGAAAGGCAGGTTTAGAAGAATCAGGTCAGGCTGCAGAAGTTCACAGTGCAATAAGCCCTGATCAGAAGCAGTTAGATCAAGAAGAATTCACTAAAGAAAAAGGGTAAATACAAATGAACATAAATAAATAAAAAAGGAACAAAGCCAACATCTTGAAAGTCATTGTGGAGCTACTGAAAAGAAACCAATCAGACCTGAAAAAGAACAAACAAAAAAGGCAGTAAAGAAAGAAAACAAAACAGTATTGAGCAGTGAAAATAACGAGATCTTTGAAGACGTAAACAGAGAAACAGTGCAAACAAAGAAAACAAGAAAAGGAGATCATTGGCCAAGTGTCATTAAAAGAGTAAAATACCACATAACAACCAGAAGTGAAGATCCAGAACAAGTACCTGAAGTAACAAGTCAAACTGAACAAGAGAAAAAGTCAGGAAAAAGAAAAAGTAAAAGACTGAGACTTGTGAATAACAAATTCAAGCGTCCTGATTGGACTTATATCATTCTTGAAGATTTTGAAAGCTCAGAGTCAAGTGACAGTGGTGGCGAAGGAACAAGTGCAGAACTAACATACGAAGAAGAAACAAGACCACCCTGACCAAACAAAAGAATCATCTAAAGAAAAGAAGAAGAGATAAGAAGAGAAATCTTCCTTGTCGAAAAATGCCTGATGATAGAGTTACTGGGAAACCAAAACGAAATTGTTGTAGAAGATGCTGTGCAATCTGCATATGTAGTCTAGTATTGGTGCTTATAGTATGGTTAGTCCTGATTGTCGCAATTCCTTACCTTATGATAATAGATAAGAAGATTAATAATGAAACTAAAGGGAGGACAGCAAACATGAATTGCAATAGAGTAGAATTAATGGCAGAAGATGAGGCAGAAATTCATCATGAAATAGCTGATAACGACACTAGTTTAAATGTTTTCACAAAGTTATTGTTTCAGTATGTAGACACAATGGAAGTTAGTAATTGTTATGTCTGTATGAAATTACCTGAATCAGTAGCAGAAGGATTAACATACCATCATTTACCACTGACATATGGCATCTCATGTAGTGTATTAACAAGCTTATTTTATAGAACAGGTTGGCTACAGTATTATTATTCAAACTTAGATATGATATTTTCAGAGGTTCCGATTCGCAAGAATATGAACCCAGTGCTTACTAATCAAGACGCACAGTTTATGGGAGAATTTGTCTTAACAATGAAATCGATAGACATAACAAATGCACATAGACACAATCTAACATGTTCTTTATTAGAAGAAGAAAAGATATTTTTGAATTTAGTAGAAAATAGAAGACATGATTTTCAAAAGAAAGCTTCAGAGCATAAGGCTCAGTTGCCACCTTGGGCGGAGAAGGAAGGAAGTTATACACCTGGTAAAGCTCAAGCTGCAATGGCTCTGGATTTCGTAAAGAAAGGGAAAATTTGTCTTCATAGGTTAAAGACTGATTATAACAATGTTTTCATCGGTACCAGTGAATGTGAACACAATTTTTTAATTATTGGAGGTTGGGGACTCAAAGGAGGAACAGATTCAGTTTTTCCTGGAATCTATTATGTATGTGGGAATAAGGCTTACTTTAGGCTTCCTGCAAGGTGGTATGGAAGTTGTTATTTTGGAATAGTTTTTCCAAAGATATACCACGTAAAAAGAAACACTGGAAGCAATGAAAACAATAATGAGTTAGTACGTAGAAAAAAGAGCTAGTTTTTCAGAAATTGTAGGTGATATATTTGGTGCATTGATACCTTCAGTGGGAATAATTCTGAACTCAAGGAAAATATGCAAATTGTCTACAGTGGTTGATCGTTTATCAACGGATACTGCTGGAGGTTTTCTAATGATTAATACGGAGATGGTTGCGATTAGATCTATGGTGATGCAAAATCGACTTGCTCTTGACATTCTATTGGCAAAAGAGGGAGGAGTCTGTAAATTATTGAAGACGAAACATTGTTGCACTTACATTCCTGATAAGAGTGCAGAAATTGGAACGTACATTCAGAACATAACTAAACTTGAGAAAGAACTTAAACCACTGGAAGTTGATAGTGTATGGGAAAGATTGACAAATAGTATATCGTCAATTGGAACCTGGTTTGCTAATATAGGGAAAGGACTTATAGGTCAAATATTAGTACCCTTAGCAGGGATAGCAATAATAATTTTAGCAATAACAATATGGGGCAAATGCTGTAGAAAGAATGGGACATATAAAGTGACAGGAAAAGGAAAGAAGAGAAAACTAGATGAAATCGAACTAGAAGAATGGAGAAGTGATTTTTACAAGAAATTAAAAGGAGACTGTAAGAATAGAAAAAGTAAAATTGAGAATGAAACGAATTGCTAGAAGTTGGCATCTGATTGAGGGTAGTATTTTGATGGCTCAGAAACGCCATCAGAGAGGGATTGATGGAGCAAGGTTTCAAAATTGAAACTTGCTTGTATGCAATCTTCCTCATAGTATTAATTTATTAAATTTGTACTGTCAATACTAATCCTTGCATTCACAAACACGAAAGGGATAGACGCTTGCCTATGTGTTTAACTAATGAATAACGCTTGTCCATAAACCAAGAGGGCCGCTAAAAGCGCGGGACTTTATTGCGCATGTCACAACCTGATCACATGGTGTGACGTCTTTCTTTGCTTGGTGGGAAACTTCTGCTTCTGCGCAGTGTGTATTAAAATGGCCGCTAAATGTTTTCACATGCTTAAGCTTGCTCTCATGTCATTATTAAATTGTCGTTTTCTTAACGCTACTAATGCAGGATAGTATTATGATTAAATGGGAATAGAGTTAGGGAAAGTGGGTATACAGTGAAATTTTTTATTTATGATTTTAATATTTTCTTCTTGCACTTTTAGTAATTCGTAAACTTGGGCCTGGGTTGGTGTCTTGAAACTCGAGAGACAGAGGGTTCTGCGCATGTGTCCTGTATGCCTGCCAAGTGAAGTCAACTTGGACGTCTCCCAAGGCCACGACCTATTGGCCGAAGATGATGTACCCAATGTTTCCGGCGGAACAAATTGTTACTTTTCTCCTGTAAAATATATAACATTTGTCATGAGACGGGTGGGAAATAAAGCGAATGTATTAATTTGAAGGGGAGGGAACGTAAAGACAATAGGCTTTACAATTTAGGCCAAATTGATATGGTGCGAGAATCCACCCCTGTCCCTGTCCAATCAGAAGTAGTGGTCCCATATTTTAGTAACATTAAGGGGAGGTACATGGGCGTAGAAGGGTATAATAGATATAGAATTAGCTAATTAGTTAGCACAGGAGAGCGGAGATGCTGACAGAAGAGCTCCAGACTGCCCAGCTGATCGGTTGCTGACTGAATCCCTGTCTAGAAGAGGTCCTGAGGAGGGGGTGGCAGAGTCCATTAGAAGGAAGGCACGGGAGAATCGAGAGAAGTCGAGTATCAGAGAGGGGAACGGCGCAGGCGTCGTTGTAGAGAGGTCACCGGTCCTGTCCTAATCCTGGAAGAAGTCTTTGCTCTTCATCCTTCCTGGGTCCTATCTTTTCCAACTCCTTGGCTAAGGGGCTTGGTTCTCGCATTTTAGGTAATTATATTGCAACCTTTAGTTGCGCTGCTGTCTCTATCTTCTCCTCTTCCTTAAACACCGTCATTTATTAGCAAAATCATTTCTATGCTTTTTCTTGGGTATTTCAATCAAGTACTGTGTTTTCTGTATTTTACTCTGCTAAAACTTTAGATAAACATTTTAAAACTTCCTGACTCAGTGGTTATTTCAGGATTATGTACTATAATGAATGTCACTCATTTAAACTTCCCAATTAGCAAAGGATCCATTGGTAAGTTATTACTCTTCAATCAGAAGGTAATTGGTAGCAGGGACTTTGATAAAAGAGTACATCTGACACCCAGCGTAAGTATTAGTGTAGTGTGAATGTATGGGCCCAAGTGAGTATATGGTGTATGAATGCTGTTGGCTAATATTGCGCTGGATCAGAATAAAGCTACCGATCTGGTTGCAGTAACAAATTGGCAGGGTTCCAAGAGTGCTCTGCAGGGCTATAACTTTACAAGGACACTAGATATTGTAATTGTCCTTTCATTCTCCTGCAATTGATTATAGCTTCAATTTAAAAATACATGAACCCATCCTGGATAACTGGGGGAGGGGGAGTAGTATATTTGAATGTGGCAAATATTATCATAGATATATGAAACACCTAATGTATCCGTCACCTCCTGGGAATGTTTAAAGCTGTGCCACTGATTCCCACCAAATGTAACACTGGGAAGACAGGTATCAGAATTGATGAATTCCTGGTTGAAAGCAATTCTGGAAGAAAGGAGACTAAATCAGAGAACCAAACAAAGAGCAAATTTACAGATGTGGAGGTTAGATAGCATTGTGAATGAAGTAGAGTGACATTGAAGGAGCCACTTTTTCAGGCACCTTCCCTGGGGAAGAGAACTGTTTACTGTTCATAAAGCACTTCTGGCACTCATGACCTAAAAGTCCGACTGCTTGACCTTCCCAGGCTGGTACTCCTGGCTCCTCAGCCACTAGAGACTGGTCTGCTTCAGTCTCATAGGGATTCTTCTGCAGAATCTGTTGTGTTTTTTCCACAACAAGTCCCAGGGGGATATTCACAAGAACGTGCGCTAAACATCTCCAAAAAATCTTAACCCAACTTCACACATCGCAGTCTATTGCGGGAAAATAACCCTGTGTTAACGTGGAATTCACAACACGGCGGTACCATGCGATAGTCTCCCGAAAACGCGGACAATGTCCGCGATACAACAACCGTAACGGTGATAAAAACCCAAACCCCAACGCAAAAAAACATGCGATGGGCCAAACCGCGATGAGGAAATCAGCGATAAGCAGCGCCAGGCCTGCAATACACACACGGCAGGCGGGAAAATCACTACGAAAGTAGAAAAACACACAAACACAAAATAACCAACACCGAAGCACCATGGAGGCATCCGGAGCAGGCGCAGAGGACGAGCGGAACCCCACAAGCACCCCGGATGACCAGCCTGGGAGCTTGGGGACAGGGAAGGGCAAGGACAAGAAGAAGAGGAAGACGAAGTTCAGTCCGCAGGAGAATAGGATCCTGGTCACGGAGGTGATGGAACACCATCAAGAACTGTTCGTCACCTCCAACGTGTCATTGGGCACCAAAAATGGAATATGGCGGTCCATCGTGGACAAGGTGAATGCCGTCGGAGAGCACAAGAGGTCAATGGACGAGGTCAAGAGGCGACGGATTGACATCAAGCGCAAAACCAAGGAGAAACTCGCAGGCAACCAGAAGGCAGCAATGCAGACTGGAGGTGGGAGCCCAGCGCCACAGCTGGAGCTGGATGACATGGAGGAGCTGGTGTCGACAGTCATCAGTGTGGAGACCGTGGCAGGAGTTGGGGGAGCGGACATTGCTCGACATGACACAACACAACAGCAACAGGGTGAGTAACCACCAGGTACTGGGGGGATGGGGGGAGATGGCCACAATGGCACACATGCACAATCAAGCAGAGCACAGTGCACACCCACAATGACTCTGGATCGCGGCCCTGATCTACAGACTGACACAATGTACATTGCCATGCTGACTGAATGTGAACATGTACCATGCGGCTACATACATGTGGACAAATTGTAATACAGCATCTCCCCTTCACATTGCAGGGGCACCGTCAACACCTCCTGAAGAGCAGTCCCAGCCACTCTTCACTGATGACGAGGAGGACACCCCCAGCATCGACACCCAAGCCCTCCAAGACATCATTGACATCATCCGCCAATCACCTCCAGGACCAGGGCAGCCCAGCTGCATTGAGGAGACCCCACCCACTCCACAAACCACCCAGCAGGAGGCACCCACAACCCCGGCTGTCTCCCAAGGCCCCCCCGAACAACACATGGCCTTCCAACGCCATGTGTTGGAGGGCTAGAGGGAGATGGCTGAGCAGGTGCGGGTGGGGCTTGACGCCATCCATGGGTGTCTAAGTCCCATCAGGGACCACCTCCAGTCCCTAACGGACACCCACAGGCCGCTCCATGGTCTCCAACGAGCCCTGGCTGACATCGCTGGAGTCATGACTCGGAGACAAGAACACCTGTCCGCTCAGAGTGGCTCCAGCGATCTCAGCCGTGAGCTGGCACACATGCGGAGGCTCATGGAGGACATGGTGCGGATGGAGGCGGAAAGGATGGCAGCCACCACTGCACATCAGCAAAATGTAGCTGGGATCTACCATGCCCTGCATATCCTCATTATGGCATTGCTGCCACAAGGCGTGGCGCAGATGAATGCTGCTGCTCCTACACCATCCACATCTCCGCCCCCTGGTGTGTCAGTGCCTCACAGTGCGGCAGGCATTTCCACTCCGGCACCTTGTGAGAAGTTGGCCTGGTATATACTGTCCACTAGTTATAATGGGCACCTTGCACCAATACAAACAGCCCCTTAGAGGTGATAGGTTAAAGACAACCTTTATTGAAAGCTATCCTAGTGGTAGCTATGGAGAGCAGCCTTCAGGCTAAGTCTTGAAGGAGTGTAAAGCTGTTTGTTTTACCAGTCTATAATCTCTTGAATGGCTAAATGAAAGGAGACCACACCAGGTATATATATAAAATATATGTATTTATTTCTAAACACACCCTACTAGTCTCTTTATGAGGCTAGAGGTCAAAGCACATATGTTACACTTCAAATATCACAGTAAATCAGCACAATATACGATAGGCCCTAGGGGCGAACCAAACCATATATTAAGAAAGTGGTATAAGAACCACGACTTGACTAGAACACAAGGCCTAGAGCCTGTAGAATCGCTGGGACCCCAAGGAACCACCCAAGGTAGTGACACAGGGGACCCACGGGGGACGTGTGCAGTGTGTGAACACAGCCGCGAGCTCCGTTAGCGTCTATGGGGAAAGTCGCAGTTAGAGTTTTAAAGTTTTGGGACACTTCGGAGTGGACTAGGAACAAACCCTTTTGGACTTAGATGGTTCTAGGGCCAGCACCCACGGGAGCACCGGAGTACTCGTGTTACCTCACCCAGGGAAGCCGGGTGCATAGGTGTCAAATGGTGTCGGGTCGCGCCGTCATTTTCAATGGCAGCTTGCTAGAAAGTGCTGCTGCCGGGAAGATGAGAAGTGTCCAAAGAGATACAAGCCTGGATCGAGGATGTGACGAACCTGAAAGCAGAGGGGACAGAGTCTGGGTCACTAGCCAGTGACCAGGGGCACGATAGTCGAATGCCCACCGATGTCGGGTGCTTCAAGTTTGAAGAGGTGAAGATTGTCTCTGTAGCCACGAGGACCAGGAGGCGTCGACGATAACAGGAGCTGGATTCGAGCTGCCCCACAAAGGAAGTCACTTGCTGCGGTGTCAGTGTCCGGATTGGACACAAGAAGCCTTGGCAACAGCAACCCACGCAGGAAGAGAACAAAGGCTTCGGTGCAGACCAGCGAGGTTCGAGGGACTCCCCAAGCACGGGAGAGTCAGGGCAGGCCTGGAGCAACCAGGGAGGCCCGTTGAAAGTAGAGTTTTCCTTCTGAGGGACCCACAAGTTGACGGAGAAGGGATCGTGAAGGGACCTCAAGCAGAATCACAAAATGGTGGCCCACGGGTCACTAGGAGAGGCCAGGCCAGCAATCTTCGGTAGATTCACTGCTCGGGGTCGGGGCTACAAGTAACCCAAAGCACAGCCTCTAGGATTGACTAGAAGCTTATGCACTTGCAAATGTGCACGGTGTCCAGGGGTTCCGGTTCCACAATACCCTCAAGGGCTACGGGTCTCAGCTTTGCTGGGGACTCGGGTCAGCCTCTGGGAAGTCTGGAAACTCACCTCCTGGGTTGCAGAGTTGTCGGTGTCCAGCGGGAGCTACAGAGATGCAGACCGGACAGATGCGTCTATGGTGCCTGCCAAGCAGGGGAGTAACTCCTTTACTCCAAGGGAGATTCTTCAGTCATCTGGCGTTGAACAGGTCCAGGATTCAGTTTCAGAGTTTCGTCCAGGGATATCTAAAGTCCTGTTGCCAGGGGTTCCTATCTTATACCCAAGGAAGGGGTTGGACTAACTCAGGGGACCCACCTATGGGAGGGTTTGGAAAGAGGGGTGGCTACACCCATTTCCTTTGTCCAGTTTTGTGCCAGAGCAGGGGCTGGTAGCCCCTGCAACCGGTTTGAACTGGGCTATGCACAGGGACACCAAATGTGCCCTCAGTGCAGGACTTCAAAGCACTCTGAGAGTGCACCCACCCAGCCCCAATACACTAAAGCCTGTCTGGGAGGTGGTAACACCTCCCTGGGACAGGAAATCTATTGTCCAGGCCTCCCCTGCCAGAGTTTCGGTCAGCAGCAGGAGGCCAGACTCGTGTCTGTGGCTGCAGCATCCATTTTGTGATGCCAGGGCTCTGTTAGCTGGTACCGGGTATACCGGTGCTGTCATGTCTCTCCCTCTAGAAGGGTGGGATCATACTCCCACACCAGTTACTGGTGTGGGGGTATGATTCCAAGGTGTTTGACACCAAACACGACATGTTTCCGTGCAGCCAGTCCAAAGTTAGCATTTACCTTTTAGTTATAATGCACTTAAGAGTATATGGTCAGGCTGCATCACAGACAACCCCGGAGAATAGATTCCAAAGGCTGCAGAGGGGCTCTGCTCATGCATGGGCACCCTCTCACACAAAACCAAGCACCCTGCCTTCAGGATTGATAAGGCCAGCCATAGGGGTGACTGATAGGTTTCTATGTGCAGTGATAGGGTGAGATGTAGTGAACCTATATCTCAGTAAGGGGTGCATGCACCACCTCACTCAGGCTGCTGTAGCAGTCCTGTGGTGTCATTTTGGAAGGCTGCCCAGGGGTGGCATAATACATGCTTCAGCCCCTGGTAGGCCTCTGGGGTACCTATGCCCTGGGTACATAGTATACCATATACTAGGGACTTATAAGGGCACCCCAGAATCCAATCTGTGGTGTACCTAAGGTACTGGGAATCAATTTTGAGAGGAAGCAGCTAGGCTGGGGTCCTGGATAGCAGGGCCCCAGCCAGACTAAAGTCGAAAAACAGTGAAACATCAGCAAAAAGTGGGGGTAACCATAAGAAGCAGATCCTACTCTCCTACACACCTGATGTGTCACTGCCACACAGTGCGGCCGACAATCCACCTCCGGCCCCTGATGTGTCAGTGGCCCACAGTGCCGCAGCCGGAACTGCACCACCCACAGGTGGGGCAGAGCACACATCCGAGGACGAGGACGTGGATGGGATTGAGATCAGAAGGAGGCACTAGCATTCATGTCCGCCACCTGGCCTGTTGCTGCTTGGTGCCGCACATGGCCCCATGACCTTCCACTGACCCCCGATACACTCTGCTGCACTCATCTTGGAACGCGACATGGACTGCCATATCCTGTTTGGTGACCAATGACACGGCGACCAGACTGCGGACTGTACCCTTCCTCTTCCGCTGTACTTGTCATTCCCCGATGGACTCTGGCTGTCCCTCCACGGGCCAATATTGTGAAGTGGGGTTGGCATGGCCCTGTACTGCCCCAGCTGCAAAACTTCACTGGATGTGCATTAAACATTCAGAAACGCACTGCTGTGTCATGTCTTTAATCATTCATGTATGAATGTGTGGATGAATGTAGGGTCAGTGATTCCCCCTAACGTCAATGATGCTCATCTAGTGGGATTCCAGTCACAGTGTGCTACATTGCCGATTGCGTTCCGGGTGCCGTAGACACTGCAACAGGGACACACGCATTAGTCACTTCCTTGTCCGGACATGTGTTGTAGTGAGCCTCAACAAGGCCTACCAGTGCTTAGGGGTTCTCCCTTTCTGCACAGAGTCCTCAGACCAATAGGAAGAAGTTGGCACAGAAACTGGAATAGAAAAAACAGAGTTTATTAAACCTCATGAGGTGGAGCTACATTCACACAGCACCCTTCGGTAATGCATGAAGTAGCACACTGAATGGAAGGACCTTGGTCCTTTTATACCCACACAGGGGCTCAAATGAAGGCGGTACAAACACAAATGCTGGTTTTAGGTACATATAAGGTCATACAAGAAATGCACAGTCGACGAGTGGGTGGAGCTAACAGTTTCTACTTCTAGTAGACACATCCTGACATTTATAAACTCGGAACAGCTGCATGGACAGCTGCGAGCTCAACTGAGCATGTGCAAAGCAAAAGAAACTAAATATAACTCGTCTCTAGGCAGATTTCAAGAGCAGTTAACAGGAAGGTAGGACAGAGCACATGGCGAGCACATGGCAGCACATGGCAACCAAAATGGCTGCCAGAAATACAAAATGGATTCCACAAAGCGGACAATTTAGCCTTTGAATACAGGATGTCTTCGGCTAATGCTTAACTTAAGTGCTGCCAAATTACAACAGAGGACCCTTTCAGCATTAGCTGAAGACATTCGTTTATCTGGGGTAATCTAAATATTCATCCCGTACATCTATTAACATTATTTCGGCCACCTCTTTATTCAACATTTGTTGGGCCTTTGTTTCAGCAACGTTCCCTTTGGCAGGTATACAAGCAGAGATGCAAATGGAGCAAAGCATTGGACCACATTGGATACATACACAGCATGTAAAAAGTATCATAATCATTACACACAGGATAGTCAGTAGCTTCCAGCCCCAAGCAGAAACAAGAGTCCAAAACCATCCAGTAAAAGTCCAAGTACCAGTCTCTGGATGAATTTCTGCAGCAATCTTATGCAGTTTTGATATTGCGGCATATACTGAAGGTGAGTGATCCGGTATGAATACGCAACAGCTGCTACCGATGATGCGACATGCACCACCTCGATCAGCCAAAATCACGTCTAGCACCATCCTATTCTGGAGTGCTACAATCCTTGCAATCTGTAGTTCCTCTGTAATGTTCCCAAGTGCCATAGCTGTCTGAATGGTAACAGCTTGCACAACACGAGTTAATCGCCGGATCTTTCTGCTGTTTAATGCAGCACCCACAAAGAAAAATAAGCCCAAGTTGAAATCAACATATTGTTGTAGGGTAGTGTCGGTTTGGTCAACTTCATCCATACTTATTGTCCTCTTATTTCTGTTTTTGGAAATATCATTGTACAGTTTAAAATCACGGTGATATAATGCAGGTGCCAGAAACACAGGGGGCAACAGAAAAGATACATAGCAGATTCCTGACCACCCAACAGGTAATTGATAATATCCGTTATTTCCACACACAAAATACGTATTATGCGAGGCTGTGAAAATGCTCTTATTGGCACCTTCAATGGTCAGGATTACAGTACACTCGCTCCTCCCCACTGGAATTCTTCCAACACTACAGATACACAAATCTGCTTTAGTTTTTGTCACAGAAATCACAAAAGGTCCAAAGTTCTTTATTATTCTCACATTTGTGAAGGCATGTGGTGTTGAAATATTGTCCGGTTGATACTCTTCCCATTTCCATTTAGTCCCTTTGGCTTGTGGATAACCTTCTTTATTTTGATAACACACTTTATTAAGTTGAAAAATAATCCCACCTACTGAAGGCTTTCCATATGCAAACAAGAGCGCATACCAAGCTTGACAAGAACCATTGTGAGAAAATGGAAGAGGAATAAAAGGTGTTCCTCCTTTCTTTTGATGTGCAGGTATCATCCCACATACCCAACAGTTGGTAGTATTTGTAGCATTGTGAGTATGGTGCAACATCTGAATAAAGGTATTGTTTAGATAGGATTGTCGATGCTTCTGCTCATGGTAGGGAAGAGTGAAGTAGTAGTGTTCCACTGGTACTGGCGTAGTGGCAACAAAAAGCTGTCGAACAGGAGCCACCTTCTCGATGTACCACGTAATTGCTGCCATAGCCACCATAGCAACAACAAACCCTACAGCACAAATGATTCTTTTGCTATTCATTTTAGCAACAGTAATGATTGATCTTTCTAAAAACTTGTTGAAAACAATCGTTGGAGCTCTTCTCCCTGGGCAGCCGTTGATTTCTTCACCATGGGCCAAGGCGGGTGTCACTACACTAATGCAGGGCTGATCCCCCTCCCCTTGCCACATCGGCTCTCCGTTTCACTAACTCAGGGCAGTAGCTCAACCAGTCTTTTTCAAAACTGCAGATTCTTTCCTCGGTCTCAATTGATATCTGGATACTCCAGTGATCGTGTGGTCCGGGAAGACTTCCGCAGATTCGTCAGGTGAGATAGCTTGGCCTTTCTCCGTCTCCAGAATCTCTCGATGGTCGGTCAACACAGCAGGTTCCACCAAGGCAGGCGACACGCGTTTGCAGTGTGTGCTGTGGATCCAATTCGTTCTGTTTATCACTCGAACTGCTGTCCTTGTCGCAAGGAGCACCTGCTCTGGTCCTCGCCACCTCAGCTCCAAGCTGTTTGATCTGTCGAAGACCTTGACCATTACGTGATCACCAGGATGAAGTTCGTGGGCCTCACCTGTAGATCTGTCAGGAAGAGCTTCTCGAACTTGTTGATGAATAGAAACCAAACTGTCGGTTAACTGTGCCAAATAATCATTCATCAGAACACAAGGAACATCATGTATGGGGCGTGGCTTAGGAATTCCCAAATGTTCATCGGTCTCCCAAACACCACCTCATAGGGGTGAGACCTGATCGTGAATGTGGCACCGATCTTATGGACAACAATGCCAATGGTAGTGCATCTGGCCACTTTAGAGACGTTGAAGCCAGTATTTTCGCCAATTTTGATTTTAAAGTAGCGTTATACCTTTCCACCAATCCTGCTGATTGCGGGTGGAAAACTGTATGGAATTTCTGTTTGATCCCTAATCCTTTCAGTACATGCTCAACAACTTGCCCAATAAAATGAGGTCCATTGTCACTCCACAAAAGTTTGCAAACACTGTATCTAGGGAAAAACTCCTTTAGAAGCACCTTTTCTGTGGTGAGAGCAGTATTATCCTTTGTAGGGTATGCCTCTATCCACTTACTAAAGGCACATACCACCACTAGGACATATTTCAGATTATTGCAGCGTTCGAGTTCGATGTAATCCATCTGCAAAACTTCAAAAGGTGCGGTTGGTGTAGCAAACCCTCCTGTAGGAGTTCGTGTCCCTTTTCCAGGATTATACTGCCAACAGATCAAACAGGACTGCACTACTCTTTTGGCTGTGCTAGCAATTTCAGGATGCTCCCAAACTTGTGTAAGCAATTTAGTTATTGCTAGAGCTCCAACATGTGCCAGCCCATGTGCCATTTGAACCATAGGTTGTAAATAGGCTGCAGGCAATTTCCACTTATTCATTTCTTTGTTACGCCAACAACCCTCATCATCTAACATTCCTTCTTTAGACCATTGCTCAAACTCTTCCACAGAAGCAGATCTCTGTATATCCAATACTTCCTCTCTAGCATCATGCCAACGCTCAGCTTGTGATTTCACTACGTACATGGATGTAGTGCTTCGCTGCATCGCAGTTTCACGGGCTACGCGGTCTGCAAAGGCATTGCCTTGTCCTATTTTGTCAGTCACTTTCTTGTGTGCGCTACACTTCATAATAGCAACTCTCTTTGGGTATGTAAGTGCAGTCAAGAGATTATGCACTAACTCTCCATGCATTATCTGCATCCCATGGGATGTAAGAAAGCCTCTTTCCTTCCAGAGTAGGCCAAAATCATGAACCACTCCAAAAGCATAGCGGCTATCCGTGTAAATGTTCACACACAAGTCAGTGCTAAGCTCACACGCTCGTGTCAAAGCTATTAGTTCAGCTGCTTGAGCTGACTTCTGAGGTATGCGAGCTGTTTCCACTACTGTCTCAAGCGTGGTAATTGCATAAGCAGCTGAAGTCGTGCCATCTGGTAACTTCAGACAGGACCCATCAACCCACAGTTCCCCATCTACATCTGGAAGGGGCGTATCTTGCAAATCGATGCGACCCTTTGTCTGCTCCTCAGTAAGGAATATGCAATCGTGAGGCTCCTTTGACTGAGACTGAGTCGCAGGATATGGCAACAAAGTGGCTGGGTTCAGTGTCGCACATCTCTTCAAGGTAATATGAGGTGCTAGCAGGGTCAATTCGTATCCTGTCAAACGAGCACTAGTTAAGTGCTGAGTCTTAGTCTGATTCAAAAGGGCATCTACTGCATGGGGTACTAGCACCAACAGTTTGTGTGACAAAACTATCCCTTCACTCTGACGTATGGACACAGCCGCCGCTGCAACTGAACGGAAGCACCCAGGTAATGCACAAGCAACAGGATCAAGAACTGCAGAAAGGTATGCACAAGGACGCTGTTTGTCCCCGTGTGTCTGTACTAAAACTGACAATGCACATCCTTCTTTCTCATGTACATAGAGTGTAAAAGCCTTCGTGTAATCTGGTGTGCCTAACACTGGTGCAGAGCAAAGAGCTTGTCTCAACTGACAAAAAGCATTTTGACATTCATCTGTCCATGGAAGGGGGATCGGAGTGTTTTTAGTTAAAAGTGCTAGCAAGGGTTTAACAATGTGTGAAAAACCCAATATCCATTGCCTGCAAAACGAAGTCAGACCAATGAATGCACGGACATCTTTCTGCGTGGAAGGTACTGGGGTGTCTAAAATTGCTTGAATGCGATCTGGTGTCAGTGCACGGCCCTCCTTAGACAGAAGGTCTACAATATTGCAATTTCTTCCGTGACACTTTATGGTGGTGTTTAGCAAGAAAAGAAAGCAAGGACGAAGTGCATTTCTCACACTGCTCAGGTGTATCAGCTGCCAACAAGATGTCATCGACATATTGTATGAGAGCCACTCCTTTAGGCAAGGTAAAGGAATCAAGCTGTCTCTTCAATGCTTGACTGTAAGTACTAGGACTCTCAGTATAGCCTTGAGGAACTCTACAAAATCTGTATGATCTATTATTCAAAGTGAAACCGAACAAATATCGGCTATCAGGATGAATAGGAATTGAGAAGAAAGCATTCTTCAGATCAATTACAGAAAATGTAGTTGCTGTTGGAGGGACCAGGGTAAGCAATGTCGTTATGTCAGATACTACAGGGTACTGTGGTACTACAATCTTGTTAACTTCTCTCAAATCGATGATAAATCTATAGATCCTAGTGTCAGTATCTTTTTTCAAAATGGGAAGAATCGGACTATTGCAAACATTGTAAGGAACTTCTTCCACAACCCCCACCTTAATTAAATCATGTACAATACGTGTGAGTGCTTCTTCTCCTTCTCGAGAAATTTTATACTGAGGCAGTCTTGGCAATAAAGCGCCCTCCTTAACACTAATATGTACTGGTGGAATAACCTTTTGTCCTACATCAGTGTCCGAAGTAGCCCACAAAGTACTAGGGAGTGAGGCTAGTGCAATGTCCTCTTTAATAATACAAGATCTCTCAATCACAGGGTAGTTGTCATTCAAAATAACCCGTACTCCTTCCGGAGAACACCGTATCGTAGCCCTGAAATATTTAAGCATATCAAGACCCACAATATTGTCTGGTGTGTTTGGAGAAAGCAAAAACGGACATGGAGCAGTAAACTTATCAACATCGAATGCAAGTGGTTGTGACAATGGGCTAAGGGAAGGTGTTCCATCGAAACCTATCGATGTAATGGTTAAGCCAGACAGGGGAGCCCTTGGAACCAACTGTTTAGACAAGGCGCTATGAGTAGCTCCTGTATCAACCAGAAACTGATCAGTAGAGCCCAAAACATGTGCTGTAACATAGGGACCCCTCTGATCTACTGGAACTTCAACTGATTCCTTACCCCATTCTAGGCAATCCTATGCATAAGCAGAATCTTGAAAATCAGAGGGCACATAGTCAGACATTTGATATTGGTTCCTTCTATCAAAGTGTTAAACCCATCCTGCCCACGTGTATTAGCATCAAACCGAGCACGATCATTCGCGCTTCCTCTAGGCCCTGGATATCCTGAACGATTTCTCATTTGTCCCCGACCACGTAGATTCTGCTGAGCGCGCAGTACTGGACAATCAGAAAGCCAATGTCCAAATTTTTTGCAGTACGCACACTGATCAACAGACAAATTTGAACGAGTATAGGAAGGAAAGGACGAACCATAAGATCCACGTCCACCTCTATCATGACCTCTAGAAGGCGGACCATAAGCTTGAGCCAACATAACCTTTGTTTTCAACTCTTTAGACTTTTTGTCCTCATTACCTTTAGTTTCTAATTCTTGTCGCTCATAATACTGAGCCATAGTTAAAAGAGAAACCGGAGAAGAGGTAGTCCATGAATTCTCACTGGCCTTTAAGCGACTAGCTATCCCTGGCAAAAGGTTTGCGACATATTTATCAACAAACAGATGCCTACCCGTGTCATCTATCAATGACTGGCCACTAAAATCGTGGAATGCCTCTTCAAAGCGTGTGAAAAAGTCAGAAACTGATTCATCTACCTTTTGCTTGCAAGACGCTAACACTGTCCAATCTATCTTTTAGGGGAATGATCGTCTTTAACTTAACTAATATAGCTGCCGGAAGATTTAAAATTAACTGACACGGTTTCTGTGCAGGTTCTCTATCTTCATCTAACCGCTCTAAATCTTTCCACAATGCTCCAAATGTCGCATTATCATCAATTTTACGCACAGTTCTCCACATATCAGGCGGTAATATTAATCCAAAAAACAAATCAATATCAGACAAAGTCATAGTACAAGAGCTAATTGCACCCTCAACTTCCTCATAAAAGGCTGCTGGATTCTTTCGCGGGTCAGGCAATGCATTTTTAAGGGCCATAACATCTGCCCTATTCCAAGGAGTGTAAACCCAATTATAAATAAAGTACCCTTTCGCATTAGTAGAAGTCTTATCATCCTCTGTACCCGTTCCTTTAGGAGGAACATATAAAGGCGCGGCTTCCCGCATGGGTTTCACATGAATTACAACATTCTTATCTGTTTCAGGAGTTGGAGGTCGTGCCATGCTGATCTGAGATGCTAGTGCAGCTGCTTCTGCTGCCTTTTTCTCCTCTCGCAAACGGCCTGCTTCAACACGCAGTTTAACCAAGCGTCTGATCGTGTCAGCCACCTGGGAGAAGACAAAAAGACCCTCACGTAATTGTTTACAATCAACTGCTACATCATCGGGCTCCATATCTACCGAATGCTTCCTAAATCGTTCAATAACCTCTGCAGCAAATGTATCGGTAAAATATATTTGCTCCCTTTCCTGCCATCCTTTTATACTATCTAAGAGTTCTGAAGCAGTGGTAGTACTACAAACGGCTTTACGCGCAGCAGATCTAATGTCAGATGCACGCCCAGCAGATAACATTGAGCGAGTTTCTTGAGTTTTGTCCTGGTCTGAAAAAGAGTCCTCATCTGACTCATGAGGAGCGGAAGAAAAAATATACGGAGGTGGAGAACGATCTAATAACAAGAAATCATCTTGCGGTTTATTAAGGATAGGATAAAGGGGCTGCCTAACAGCGTATTGGCCAGTTACCTGTAAATGGCGTTCCCTATCTTCCCTCTCTTTAATTTCTTTCATCTCCTTGTTTTTTAACTCTAATGCTTTCGCATAAATGGTCTTTACGCTGTTCTTTGTCAATCAAGGCTTGCTCACGCTTCATTCGCTCACACACTTCTTTCTCCCACATTCGCACACAATCAAACATATCTTGCCTAGTCTTTCGTTTAAACATACATTGTTCCACATACTGAATCTTTCGCAAATCAAATGACCCATACATCGGCCAACGCAACTCTGGATCTTTACTAGTATATTTGTTCCATAACGTGCAGTACATTATAGAAGAAATACCATACTTAATATACATATCCCTATTAGGCGTCCCCTCCGGGGAGCTGGTTGATGCTAATCGTCAAGTCTCAAATTGGTACCACTACAAAAGCAACACATCCTACGAAGTGTGCTGAAAACAGGCATGCCAAAAAATAGTGCAAAATATGCAGTATTATAATCAAAGTAGCGCTTAAGGTACTCTTCGTACGTTGCGCTGTTCAAACAACTTTAAATAGAGAAAATTCTCCTCATTACCTGCCTATATGTATTGCAATACATATATAATTACAAAACAGATTCCAAAATTGGCCAATCATACAAACAAAGCCGCAGTAAGTGTTACTAAACTACCTTACCAATCAAAGGCATCAAACCAACAGCAAGTGCCGCAAAGCGGCTCTTACCAATCAAATGGTGTCCAGGTTCCAACTGCCAAGGTCTCAAATCGACCAAATGGTCACTGCACAGCGAATCAACAGAAGAGATCTCAGTCGAGGACCGGCGCCGCCGGGATGGTCAGATCAGAAAGAAAGGAAAAACGCCGTGGGTGCCAAGACTCGGGTCTCCTCAGGCAGCGATCGCGTCCAGAAGCGAGATTCCAATCCTTCGTCTCGACCAATCCTTCGGGCATCCGAGTCGCCGATGAGCCCCACGTTGGAAGCGCCAATTTGTTGTAGTGAGCCTCAACAAGGCCTACCAGTGCTTAGGGGTTCTCCCTTTCTGCACAGAGTCCTCAGACCAATAGGAAGAAGTTGGCACAGAAACTGGAATAGAAAAAACAGAGTTTATTAAACCTCATGAGGTGGAGCTACATTCACACAGCACCCTTCGGTAATGCATGAAGTAGCACACTGAATGGAAGGACCTTGGTCCTTTTATACCCACACAGGGGCTCAAATGAAGGCGGTACAAACACAAATGCTGGTTTTAGGTACATATAAGGTCATACAAGAAATGCACAGTCGACGAGTGGGTGGAGCTAACAGTTTCTACTTCTAGTAGACACATCCTGACATTTATAAACTCGGAACAGCTGCATGGACAGCTGCGAGCTCAACTGAGCATGTGCAAAGCAAAAGAAACTAAATATAACTCGTCTCTAGGCAGATTTCAAGAGCAGTTAACAGGAAGGTAGGACAGAGCACATGGCGAGCACATGGCAGCACATGGCAACCAAAATGGCCGCCAGAAATACAAAATGGATTCCACAAAGCGGACAATTTAGCCTCTGAATACAGGATGTCTTCGGCTAATGCTTAACTTAAGTGCTGCCAAATTACAACACATGGACTGAACCACGCCCAGAGCCCCCGAGTCATTGTTGCAAGCCCTGCGCTGGTCCGGCGTACGCCAGGCCAGACCACTCTGCTTACGCTCCGAGGGGGGGCCACATAGCTACATGTCGCAGGTTTACACGCTAGTGGTCTGCAGGTCACTGGTCTAGTTGTCAGCATGTCACGGCCACTCCCTGAGGGCAGGTTTGCACACACACAACACTCATCCGGCACAGGTGTCACAGGCCATGTGACCCCGCCAATATAAGGGGCCGACAACGTCACATTCCCCACTGCCGGTGGTGACTGGATGACGGACGTTCCACGATTCTCAATCATAAAGGGCCCATGAGTTGTTGCGCACAGGGTTAGTGGCACCCGAAGCCATGCGGCCGTCACAGGCCTACCACCACGTGGTGCTGCCTGGGATTGCACAGGGTTAGTGGCACCCAAAGCCATGCGGCCGTCACGGGCCTACCACCACGTGGCGCTGACTGGGGTTGCACAGGGTTAGTGGCACCGAAATTGCTCAGCGGGTGTGCAGCCTGCGATGATGACGCGTGCACTGATGTGGTCTCTGCCATTGATGCCTCAGGACTCAGCATCATGTGTGGGACCTGCTGGTCCACGGTGCGGGTCCGCATGATGTGGAGCATGCCATGGTGGCGGGACCGGGGCCTGGAGCTTGCACGGGCATGTGGTTTGCCCACTGGTGGACACACCATTGGCGGCAGGTGAGCAGTGGGGCCTGGGTGCGCAAGTGCAGACAACCAGCGCTGGCCGGCGGGAGGGGGTAGGGTGCGGCTGCATGTGTGCGCAGGACGGACAGGCGTTGTTGCCATGTGCAGTGAGATGGACTCTGCCATGATTGACTCTGGCCTCGATTACAGATTGCAGACCTGGTGGCTTGCAGTGTATCCCGGCACGTGGTTGGAGACACACCGGTGGCAGCAGGTGAGCAGTGGTGCCTGGGTGCGTGGGGGCGGCAGTGTCCCTCCCTCTCTCTCTCGCTCGCTCTCTCTCCCTTCCTTTCCTTCCTTCTCTCTCTCTCTCTCTCTCTCTCCCTTCCTTTCCTTCTCTCTCTCTCTCCCTTCCTTTCCTTCTCTCTCTCTCTCTCTCCCTTCCTTTCCTTCTCTCTCTCTCTCTCTCTCTCTCTCTCTCCCTTCCTTTCCTTCTCTCTCTCTCTCCCTTCCTTTCCTTCTCTCTCTCTCCCTTCCTTTGCTTTCCTTCTCTCTCTCTCTCTCTCTCTCCCTTCCTTTCCTTCTCTCTCTTTCTCTCTCTGCCTTTCTTTCCTTCTCTGTTTCTCTGTGTCCCGCTCTTTTGATGTGCGCATGACACACGTTCTGATTTGGTGCTTTTTTTACCAGGCTGTGACATCAAGGTTGTCCCGGATGGACCCGACAGGAGTCTTCCGCATTGGTGTTTTGTGTTGTATTTCAATAAAGTTTTTGGTTGTTACTTCAATGATGAGTGACTGTTTCTCGTTCTTCTGACCACACATGTGTGTTTCTTTTTGTCATTGTGCGACATCATGTGCTTTTTGTGGCTCTTGTGTCGTGCACGGTATGTGTTTGTCCGGGGGGGGGCTGGGGGGGGCCTGGGAGTGGTGGCGGTGGGTGTTGTGGCCCTCATGAGTCTCTGAGCTGCATGATCATTGTCTCCATGGCATCTGTGGGTCTTCATATGTAGCTCTTGGCTGGGCTCCCTTTCATGCTGCAGGTAGTCGTCCTGCTTAACACCAGCAAAAGGCAGGTGTTAATTCCATGCTGCTACCGCGGCTTATCGCCTGTTTTTGGTTCGCATCGCAGATCTGGCAGTTCGTTGTGAATGTGGTGTAGTGGGTTTTCGTGTGTTTTTGCACGGGAACGCCTACTCTGCATCTCATTAGGGTTAGTTGGTGGTGTCACCCGTGGAGGTAAATTTTGCGGCAGTTATCACGGGAATACTGGCGATGTCTGCAGTTTGCACCAGCTTGTGAATGGGGCGTTAAATCTATCCCCACTTTTGATGCGTTAAGGTGGCGATAACTCGGCGATAAGTCCTTGTGAATATGCCCCCCAGTCTCCTCATGCCCGCTTATCCCTGGCATGGGGTGACAACTGTAGGAGAGTAGGATCTGCTTCACATGGGTACCCCCACTTTTTGCTGATGCTTCACTGTTTTTCGACCTTAGTCTGGCTGGGGCCCTGCTAATCAGAACCCCAGCCTAGCTGCTTCCTCTTTAAAATGGTTTCCATGTGCCTTAGGCACATCTCTGATTGGAATCTGGAGTGCCCTTATAAGTCCCTAGTATATGGTATACTTTGTACCCAGGGCATAGGTACCTCAGAGGCCTACCAGGGGCTGCAGCATGTATTGTGCCACCCCTGGAAGGCCATCCAAACTGACACCGCAGGTCTGCTACTGCAGCCTGGGTAAGAAGGTGCATGCATCCCTTACTGTGATATAGGCTACCTATATCACTACATACATACACACATATAAACCTATAAGTCACTCCTATGGCAGGCCTTATCAATCCTGAAGGCAGAGTGTGTGGTTCCTATGTGAGAGGGTGCCCCTGCATGAGTAGGGCCCCTCTGCAGCATTCGGAGACCCTTCTCTGATGCTGTTTGTAGTGCAGCCCGACCATATACTCTTAAGCGCATTATAACCTTGTGTTAAATGCTAACTTTGGGATGGCTGCACGGAAACATGTCGTGTTTGGTGTCAAACATCTTGGAATACTACCCCCCCGCCAGTTCTGGCGGCGGGGGGTAGCATTCCACCCTTCTAGAGGGAAAGACATGTACACATCGGTATACCCGGTACTGACGTTACAGAGCCCTGGCATCACAAAATGGATGCCGCTGCCACAGACACGAGTCTGGCCTCCTGCTGCTGACCGAAACTCCGGCAGGGGAGGCCTGGACAATAGGTTTCCTGTCCCCCAGACAGGATAGTGTGTATTGGGGCTGGGCGGGAGCACTCTCTGGTGCTTTGAAGTCCTGCACTGGGGGCACACTTGGTGTCCCTGTGCATACCCCAGTTCAAACCGGCTCAGGGGCTTCCAGCCCCTGCTCTGGCGCGAAACTGGACAAAGGGAAAGGGGTGTAACCACCCCTCTGCCCTGACCCTCCCATAGGTGGGGCCACAGAGTATGTCCAACCCCCTACCTTAGTATAAGTATGGGACCCCAGTCCCTAGGACTTTAGATTTACCTGGACGAAACTCTGACACAGAATCCTGGACCTTCGACACTCTACTTTAAGATTAGAGGACTGAAGAATCTCCCTTGGGGTCAAGGAGTGACTCCCCTGCTTGGCAGGCACCAAAGAAGCAATTGTCCGGTCTGCATCGCTGAAGCTCCCGTTGGACGCCGAAGTCTTTGCATCACCAGAGGTGGATTTCCAGACTTCCCCGAGGCTGCCCTGAGTGCCCAGCAAAGCTGAGGCCCGTAGCTGTTGTGGGTAACGTGGAACCATGACCCCTGGACACCAATTGCATTTTCAAGTGCATCCTCTTCTGGGTCTCCCACGAAGTCGTGCATTGGGCTCCGAGTAGCCCCAGCCTCCAGCACCAACTGCACCGAAGATCACTGGCCTCCACTCCACGAGTGTCCTGTGAGCCAGCTCCACGTGCATCGTCTCGAGGCTCCTTTGCAGTCGCTAGTCCGTTGGCTAGTAGGCCCTCCCGAAGGCCAATCTTTTTCTGCTTGGGCTCCCTGGTTGCTCCATGCGTTCCCTGACTTATCCTTTCTGGGTGAGTCCCCCAGTCCTTGCTGGTCTGCAGCATCGTCCTTCTTCTATTTCCAAAAGACTTGCCGTTGCCAAGGCTTGTTGGGTCCAATCCGGTCGCCAACACCCCTGCAATCGACAATCGTCGTGGGACAGCTGGAATCCAGCTCCTGGCTGTCGTCGACGCCTCCTGGACCTCATGGCTGAAGAGTCAAGACGACCGTCAACCTACCTGAAGCACTCGACATCGGTGGGCATCTGCTCATCGCCTTCCTGGTCACTGGCTAGTGACCCAGACTCTGTCCCCTCTGCTTTCAGGTTCTTCAGATCTTTGATCCACCTTTGGATCCACCCGAACACTTTCGACTTGGCCGCCAGCAGCACTTTGCAGCAGATCGCCATTGAAAGCGACGATCGAAACCCGACCCCGAAAGACACCTATGCACCCGGCTCCCCTGGGTGAGGTAACTCGAGTACTCCGGTGCTCCCGTGGGTATTGACACTAGAACAGCCTAGTTCTCAAAGGGTTTGCTCCAAGTCCTCCTCTAAGTGTCCCTTTTCTTTTAAATTCTAATTGCGACTTTCCCCATAGAAGTTAACGGCGGTTCGCGGCTATGTTCACACACTGCACGCGTCCCCCGTGGGTCCCCTGTGTCACTGCCTTGGGTGGTTCCTTGTGGTCCAAGCACTTCTACAGGCTCTAGGCCCTGTGTCTAGCTCAGTCGTGGTTCTTATACCACTTTATTGGTATATGGTTTGGTACGCCCCTAGGGCTCAAACGTGTATGTGTGCTATTACTGTAGATAACTAACTTATAATTTATGTACTTCGAACTCTAGCCTCATAAAGAGACTAGAGGGGTGTGTTTAGTAATAAATACATATATTTTGAATATATACCTGGTGTGGTCCTCTTTCATTTGGTCACTCAAGAGATTATAGACTGGTAAAACAAGCTGCTTTACATTCCTTCAAGACTAAGCCTGAAGGCTGCTCTCCATAGCTACCACTAGGATAGCTTTCAATAAAGGTTGTCTTTAACCTATCTCCAATAAGGGGTTGTTTGGACTGGTGCAAGGTGCCCACTATAATTAGTGGACAGCATATGCCAGGCCAACTTCTCACAACAACACTCAGCTATATCTCAGGATTTCATCTCCGAATGAAATTTCTCTTCTCTATAAAACAGTGGAGACTGTTAAACGCTGGATGTCCACCTTCTACCAGATATGTACTCCCACACCCCAAAAATTATATTATTGCTTATCTCACCCAAGCAATCTAACCTACATGTTCACTTTTGGATCAACTCACTTCATATCTTAGACTGTCATCATATTATCGTTGATGACAACAAATTGTTGCGGGCCATTCTCAAGAATAAACCACCTACAGACCCTAAAAACTATGTTTAGGATAATATCATTTCACCTCAGACTGCTTAGGTGCACTAAGAAGTTTTCCCTTCCATAAAACCTGACATCCGTAGTTCATGAACTAGTGCTCTCTAGACATGATCATTGTAACTCATGGATAAAATGATTAGATGGAGTGCATTTGGCCCCTCGCAGACCTTTGTTGTATGCTTCATCCCAATTCGTCTCTGGATACAGAAAGGTCTACCACATATCACCCATCCTTCTAAGTTTCCAATTGCTTCCTTTTGAAGAAAAAGCCCACTTCAAGATAGCCTGTATTGCTCAAAAGCCCTAAACACTGCAACCCCCACCTCTCTGGCAAAAAAGTTGGATCGGTCCAGAGTCCAACAACGTTTGCTGAGTTCAGATTCTCTTCTCTTGAAGCTGCTTGCCTTCAAGAAAGAGAGGCCTACCTATCAATCTTTCTCTGGAAGCATGTGAAGAATCTGGTTTTGACTACATCAACCTCTGTGTTCCACTTCCTGTTAAGCTACATTTAAAAAGGAATTGACATTCCTTCTTTTCTTTAGGCATACCAAACAAGCAAAAGTATTACCTCCCACAGCCTCTCTTTCTCAACTATGTTGATGCCTAGATTCTTCACTCTTGATCACCAGTTTTGTTCTCCCTCAGTGTAGATCTTCCATGTACTTCACCCATCTATTGCAAAGGGGTTTGAGCACCGTGACATGGGAATTGTCTAGACCCAGAAAAGGAAATTTGCCTCCTCTCACTGAAGTAGTATGAACCACCCTCAAGAACAGAGTTGGAAAGCCCTGCTGCTGCTGATTCCCGTTGAGATGGAGGATGACTTGTGAGCTGGGAACCTTCTTGCACTCAGTTGAAGAACGGCTTTGCTTAGGGACCTTGAACTGCTTATGTGACAGTCACTGCCTGAGCTACATGAGATTCAAATGCCACTCTCCAGTCCAACAACAAAGGCCACTTTGTGACAAAGAAATATCTGCTAGTCTCTGTGCATCATCTGCTGCATAAGAGAGGATACCAGAAACGTTGTGCTTGATGACATGAGGGAAGAGCTCAAGAAAGCTTGAAGTGTGCAAATCTTCTTACCACTGCTGTGCCAAGGTACTCTTTCTTCCGCGGTCATGCTGCTGAATTTCTTTTCTGTGCATAATTTGTGATGTGAGGCAACTCACCACACCAAAGTGACACTCCCCCTGAGCTTCCTACCTTGTTGGTGATCTACTACAAGGCTTAAGCAAACTTTGTTTCCTCACATGGTAAAGGGAACTCTATATCAACCCTGCCACCTAGTTCCTAATAGGTACCACAAACCATGGTGCAGTAAATGGAATAGCATAAGAGGAAGACACAAATAAAATATCTCCCCCCTTCGACTGCCCAAGAAAACCTCTGACATCTGTATCCAGACCAGTCAACCAGTGCCTCGGTCAACCTGAGAGCCAGCTGTGCAGAGTTTCCCTGCACTTGCCTGGTTCCTAGAGAATGTGGGCTCACATCAGGGAAAGTTAGATCCCTTAAATACTGTGGAACAGGATTTCTTTTGTTTGCTATTCCATGCCTACTAAGCTTATGAACTTATTTATTTAAAAGTACAATTGTGTTAACTAAAGAACTAGAACTTATAGGATAATCAAATGTATAGTGTATTATTAAGTGTTTATTGTAACTGAGGTTCCATCCACACAACTAACCTTAAAGGGTAAGTATTGACTATTAGACCTCACTAGTCGCTAGCACCTAAAAGTCCAAATCTAAATTAAAGGTCCATGGAAACTCAGTGCGCTCTCAGTTCATCAGGTCCCTGAGACTCCACATGCAACTAGTTATAGCTGTGGCAAGGATTGCACAATTAGCCTTGTGTTAAATAGCCCCTGGAGAATTTGCAATAGAGGGCACAGCACTGGAAAACCTTTAACAAGTGTATACTCAGCTTTTAATAGCTTTTGGGTTCTGGACCCCTGGTTTGCAGTGTATGGATTAGCTGGAACCTGCTACCAAGATTCCAACGGCATGTTATTTGCTGTCAAATGAAATGCAAGCTTGTATTAAAATGCCATATTTGACACTTTGGTAGGTTAGGTGTAAAGCAGAGCAAAAGATCTGCCCAAGTGCACAAACTTCAAATCTGTGATTCTTAGTTGATGTGAAGATTTGTGCATAAAAATTAAAACATGCTGAAAATCATGTTTTGTGAAACGGTCCACAGCCGTTTGTGTGTCAGACGATCGGGATTGGAATAAAATGCTGTTTTCCGTTTTTGGGAACATGCTACAAATTTCAAATGTACAGTATGTAGAGAAACAAGTATGACAACATCCATGAAAATATCAGATTTTGATTATTTACCTTTCTTCAACAATCATGTCACAAAGGCTCAGCCATTGACACCTCTAATTGAGTCATTACAAAGTGTCTCCTACATGCTAATCTAACCATGAAAGTTGCACAAGCGACCAACAAGATCTTACAGGGAGGGCAACCTAACTGAGATTCTTGCAACACCATTCCCCACGTCCAGTTAAACAAGTGTTCACCCACTTCAACAGACACGGCTCAAAAGACAAGTAGGTTTTAATAACACTGTCCAACTAAGAGAATTAAGAATGGAGAAAAAAAAACATTTGAAAATCGATTCAGGTATGAAATTCGCCAATCAGTGGCCATTGCTAATTACCCCCCCCCACGCCACCCCCCCCTCCCCACGCCACCCCCCCCTCCCCCAAAGGGAAAGGAGTATCAGTCTGATGGTGCCATTAGGCAGATTGGCAAACAAAATCAGCAAACCAAATTCCTTTTCACTCCCTAATATATCTCACGTGGCTGATGCAACACATTAAATAGGCCGAATATCTTTGCTTACTGCAAAACATTCCATCCTTACGACACTATCAAACAGAAGGCATTACCAAAAGTCAGATTGAAACATTTCAACTTTTCCCAAGATTAGAATCGACAATAGTAACCTGGAGGACTCAAACATATGTGGTGCAAGTTCTTAGATAGAACTGAAGAGCGAGAGAGATATCCTCATGTCTTAATCACCAACAGAGTGACAGAAAGCACTAAACAGATTAAAAAAGCGTCCTCAGTGATGCAAATAGTACATCTGACTTGCAACTAAATATGAACCACCAGATCTGAATAGACATCAACATAATTAATCAAAGGAGCTGCACAATAGTCACTCAAACAACTGCAGAGAAAGACTCCGACAAAGGATGGCTTGCCTCCACATTAACCTCCAGGAAAACCAATTACTCCTACACTATCCTACACAATAGTGGGGCAGTAATGATGGGGCAGTCTGTTCAAGCAGTTGGCAACTTACAGTAATATTGTGGAATGTGGCTGGTTTTAAGCATGTGCTTAATCACATTGATGCCTTAAACGTAATAAACAGGCGATGTAGTCTGCTTGCAGGAGACATGGGCAGTAATCTCCGCCCAATTGAAGGATACCATGAAATACACCAACTAGCTAATAAAATTAACAATTTTTGGGAGACTGGCTGGAGGATTATCGATTTGTGTACCCACAGGCATGAGGGTAGATACAACCTCACTAGATGTAGAACATCAAGCAATAACAATTACTCAATGTAAATAGATGGTATTATCAAACTGATATTAATCCTCAATGTATACTTAACTTGTACACACCAGCAGGAAACTCATGGTAGAAGGTTTCTGTGAAGCACCAGATGATTTGATCAGCTGATCAGCAACATATGAGATCATATTGACAGGATATTTTAATTTGATTAATCTGGGACATCACTGAGACAGTACAGGTAGTAGGCAGGTAGCTGGTCTGCATCCTCTTGCAAGAAATGTGCACAATTGTCTTCAATTTATAACCTAAATTCCTTACAAGCCCTCTGAACAGGCAAGAGACCATCTCAAAATATCCACACACATTAATGGGGTATATCCCAATAATAGATTGCAATTTTCTAAGCGATCTCCTATCAGAGGCATGTAAAGGTTTCACCATAATTCAACACTCCAAAAGCAACCACCTCCCACTCATAAAGTATTTTTTTTTGTTCCAAAAGCTTTATTGTTATTTAAAAAGAGTTACTACATTTATAATATAATGCACTACAACATATCAATATGAGATATACAATAAGTTAAAATCGAATACATATAGGATTGAAAATAAAGTTTATAGCAGAGAATAATGAACTCTCAAGAAAGCAGAATATATAAATTACATATATTATATGTTATAAATTGTCTTGAAAAAATATTACAAAGCCCGGGTAGAAGGAATATGAAAGATCAATATCTCATACCACTTTAATACCAAAACCTAGTCGTATTGCTCAAATAAAATGAAAATACATAATAAAAGAGGATAAAGAAGAAGAAGAAAAGATAGAGAGACAGTAAAGCAAGTGGAAAGATAGGAAAGAAGAAAGAAGAGATGGGGACAGCTGCTTCAATAAGGGAAACAAATTAAATAATAGAATCAAAGGGATACTGAGCTACCAACCCCTGAGAAGATGAATTCATATATTTATCCAATGACCTCCAAACACTACTAGAAATGGAAGGAGTGTAATGCTTCTCTTCAACAAAAGTATGAGCCCCACGAAGATATGATACCCATGCCCACCAAGTATGATAAGACAAAAGATTAAAAGATTTCCACTCTGCTAATATAACTTTAACAGCAATAGATATAAGTAGATCCAATAACTGCATATCCGTAGTATCAAGGGGTAAAGGAGATGTTGTAGCCCATGGTCCCAATAAGATCAAAGGTAGAGAGAGCTCCAATGAAATATTAAAGATTAGTGATAAATGTTTCCGTACTAAATCCCAAAAGGATTGCAGTAACGTACATTCCAAAAACATATGTTGGTGAGTGCCTGAAACCAAATTACAATTCCAACAAAGATCGTTATCGCTGAGCTTCAATTTATGTAAGCGAGCAGGGGTCCAATGCAGGAGATTCAATGCAAAAAATGTAGATTGAATAAGAGAAGGAGCAATTATATTACGTAGGAAAGCTTCCCAATCAACTGCCAGGTCTCTTGTGAAATGTGTTTACAAATATCATTATCAAAATGATGAGACCATTTATCTTGTGTAATTGTGGACTGTGAAGGAAGTGGAGCTGATAGAAACTTATATATTCTCGAAGCAGTTTGTCCTGAGCGATACCACTTAGAAAGAAGTGAGACAGTAACCGACTCTGTAGAAAGAGATATATTGGAAAGAGCAACCTTCAATTTCAAAAAGGAATAAAAATCCATATTATTAAGGTTATATTCTCTAGCCAAAGAAGAAAAGAGAAGAGGGTCGTGATTAGAGTCATAAAGATCTTTAACCAATGTAAGACCTTTAATAGCCCAGGAAGAAACCATCTCAGAATCAATAACAGCAACAATTTTAGGATTATACCATAACGAGGACCATCTCGATTTATGAATGGGTTTGGATACTTTTTGTCAATATATTTTAGTTCATTAACCGTGTCTGAGATAATACGCTGGGAATGAACCAGAACAAATTTAGAAGCAGTGAGAAAGGAAGGAATAGAAAGAGGAGCACACAACTCTCGTTCAATATAAATCCACGGGGCTGTATGATGGGAATCCGGCAAGAACCAAAGAGCACCCTGAGAAGCTAAAAAGGAAATTTGATACAAGTTCCAATCTGGAAGATTTCAACCACCCAGAACAGAGGGTTTTCTAAGATGTTTATATGCAATTCTAGCGCGTTTATCACTCAACAAAAATTTTGAAGTGAGTAAATCAATCTCATGGAAAAAGGACGAAGAAAGCTTTATAGGTAGCATGGAGGATAAAAAATTAATAATCGGGGTTATCATCATCTTAAGAGTTTGAAATCTTCCCCACCAGGAGATATATTTCGGAGACCAGGAGGACAAAAGATCTTTAACTTTAGCTATGATGTGAGATTCATTATAGGAAATAGTTTTGAAAAGGTCTTTACAAAACCAAATTCCTAAGTATTTAATACGAGTCGATTGCCATCTAAATCCCGAATCGCCCAAGTGAGAAGGAAAGCACGACGAATTAAGAGGGAACATTTCCGTCTTCTCTTTATTCAGACTATAACCTGAGACAAGCGAAAACTCTTTAATGGTATTGGAGATAGCAGGAAGTGCAGCAACAATATCATCTGAAAAGATAAGAACGTCATCCGCATATGCAGCAGTTTTAAGCGTATGTGAACCAAATTGGAAGCCTTTAATAGCCTGATTCAAATTGAGTAAACGGAGAAGTGGGTCTATAGACCGTAGAAAAAGAAGGGGTGACGACGGGCACCCTTGTCTAGTGCCCTGACAGAGATTAAAAAAAGAAGACGTGGCCCCATTGACTCTGATGTTAGCTTTAGGTTGCGCATATAGAGACATCACCATATTGATAAAAGAGTCCCCTAAATTATGTGATTGAAGCACTGCTTGTAAAAAAGGCCAAGAGACTTTGTCGAAATCCTTTTCGGCGTCAAGGGCAATCGCCGCCGAAGGCAAAGTAGAGAGTTTAGCTTTCTCCAAAACATGACAAAAGGTTCGGATATTATCTCTAGCAAGTCTCCCTTTCACAAAACCAGTCTGGGAGTCATGAATAAGACTAGGGATATGACCCTCTAATCGCTTAGCCAAGATTTTGGCAAAGATGTTTGCTTCCATATTTAATAATGAAATTGGACGAAAATTTTTAGGATCATAATGATCCTTGCCCTCATTCGGAATTACGACAATAGTAGCCTCAGCAGCTGAACCAGAAACCTTACCAGAAAGGACAAAATTATCAAAAACGTCCTTAAGATATTTTATTATTGAGGACGAAAAAGTTTTATAAAAAGCAATAGGGAACCCATCAGGCCCCGGAGCTTTCCCCGACCGAGTGGCCTTAATAGCTTGAATGATCTCTTCAGAGTCAATCGGTTTCCCCAAATCAATCATATCAGAATGTGAAATAGTATTTGTAGGAATCAACTTCAGGAACTGCTGACACTCAGATATGTTGCATTGATCTTTGGGAGTATATAATTTTTCATAAAAATCCCGAAAAACTTCAAGTATGTCTTGAGTATTGAATTTCCTAGAACCACTCTTATCATTAATATAAGAAATCTGGACAGCTTTGACATTAGTATTCTGATATTTTAAGGTGGCAGCCAACAACTTACAAGCTCTATTCCGTAAAAGAAAGACAAAGAAATTGTAAAAAATATATTGAAGCAGGAGTCTCCAGAGAAGTAGAAATAGGAAAAGGGGAAGGAAAGACTAGAAAGAAGAAAAGAGAGAGCAAAAGAGCTCCAAAGAAAAAAGGAGCATAAAAAAAGAAGAACCCCACCAGGGGATGTCTATAATAGACACTTTGCATGTGGGAAATAACGTGGAGGAGCAACCACAGAGGCCAGCAAACACAATGCAGACCGCTCCACAATAACAATTTCATTAGGCGACGGAACAAATATATGAAAGTTTACATCTGCTATACTATTAAGAATTATTCAATCGGAATAAATAATCCAAAATGCAAACAAAAATACATCTCATATTTGTAAAGTGACCAACATATTCTCATAACTTGAATAGAGACAAGAGATAATAAAATCAGATAAATATCAAATTAAAGCATTATAAATAGCAATATTAGATAAGATACATAACCGTCTAAGGCAGAATACATATTTGATGAATAACCAACATATTATCATATCCTAAATATAAAATTGCAGATAAATAGCTAATTAAGGCATTATAAATAGAATATTAGGCAATATAAATAGCAGTCTAAGGCATAATAAATACTAAAAAGAGGGAAAATTAATGACAATTTAAGCTAATATAAAAAGCAATATACAACATTATAAGTCTTAACACAAGAACGTAACAAACACTACAAACTAGATATTATCTAGGAATCAATTCTAGAATATAAGATAAAAAGTAATTCATGCCCCAAGTACATAAGGAATGAAAAGAAAGGAGTCAAGATAATAAATAAGTTCATATATAGAGAAATGTACATACAGAACGCCGATACAGATACACATAAAATTATCAGCAACATAAGACTATAACATAAGATTATAAGAAGAGAGGAGGAACAAGTCAAGCACAAAGTGGAATAAGCAAACAAATAGTATGAATAAAGAAGAACGAGCCAAAGAAAAATAGAAGAAGGGATATTTATTTTGTCATAAAAAAAAAATAATATTAAGAAAGAAAAATCCAGATAAAAGCAATTATTTAAAATGATATGCCAAGGGAGATTTCATCATCATAAAGTAAGAAAAAAGCCCATAAGAAGAAGAAACAGCAAGTAAAAAGCAGGAGCAATATAGGAATAGGTCAGAGATATAAAAAGATATGAAGAAAGAAAAAAGAAAAAGGTAAATAGAGACACAATGTCATCCAATAGTTAACAAGATAGCACCGAAAGAGTACCAACATATTGAATTTAACATCAAGAAAAGCATTCATACAAATATGGTAAGCCATACAACCTATGAAGGAAAAATCAGTTAAGAGATAATAACCAGTATATAACACCAACTTTAACAGTGTATAGTTATCATATCAAAAAGGAACACAGAGGCGCAATAATAGCCCTATATTTGTGGAGTCAAACTATCCTGGCTGATGAAGGCTGATAGCCTGAAACCGGTCCTAGGATGCTTGATTCCGGTCCAGGGAAGACATGGCTTGGCAGTTCGGTCTGGACTGTTCCCATGAGGCACAGGGTCAAGACTGATTTGCATATGGCCATGTCTGAACTGGGGTGGCGTGGTGAAGCAAAATAACGATGGATTAAACCCAGATCTGTGACTGGGGGTGAATGTTTGCCAATGTGCAGCATTCCGTCCATCATCTTGTGTGTTTTGCATTTCGCACTAAGTGGGAAGGGTATGCCCAGACGTGGGTCCCGTGCTCACTACGCCACTGGAGTCAAGCTATCATGGCTGATGAAGGCTGATAGCCTGAAACCGGTCCTAGGATGCTTGATTCCGGTCCAGGGAAGACATGGCTTGGCAGTTCGGTCTGGACTGTTCCCATGAGGCACAGGGTCAAGACTGATTTGCATATGGCCATGTCTGAACTGGGGTGGCGTGGTGAAGCAAAATAACAATGGATTAAACCCAGATCTGTGACTGGGGGTGAATGTTTGCCAATGTGCAGCATTCCGTCCATCATCTTGTGTGTTTTGCATTTCGCCCTAAGTGGGAAGGGTATGCCCAGAGGTGGGTCCCGTGCTCACTACGCCACTGGAGTCAAGCTATCCTGGCTGATGAAGGCTGATAGCCTGAAACCAGTCCTAGGATGCTTGATTTCGGTCCAGGGAAGACATGGCTTGGCAGTTTGGTCTGGACAGTTCCCATGAGGCACAGGGTCAAGACTGATTTGCATATGGCCATGTCTGAACTGGGGTGGCGTGGTGAAGCAAAATAACGATGGATTAAACCCAGATCTGTGACTGGGGGTGAATGTTTGCCAATGTGCAGCATTCCGTCCATCATCTTGTGTGTTTTGCATTTCGCCTAAGTGGGAAGGGTATGCCCAGACGTGGGTCCCGTGCTCACTACGCCACTGGAGTCAAGCTATCCTGGCTGATGAAGGCTGATAGCCTGAAACCAGTCCTAGGATGCTTGATTCCGGTCCAGGGAAGACATGTCTTGGCAGTTCGGTCTGGACTGTTCCCATGAGGCACAGGGTCAAGACTGATTTGCATATGGCCATGTCTGAACTGGGGTGGCGTGGTGAAGCAAAATAACGATGGATTAAACCCAGATCTGTGACTGGGGGTGAATGTTTGCCAATGTGCAGCATTCCGTCCATCATCTTGTGTGTTTTGCATTTCGCCCTAAGTGGGAAGGGTATGCCCAGACGTGGGTCCCGTGCTCACTACGCCACTGGAGTCAAGCTATCCTGGCTGATGAAGGCTGATAGCCTGAAACCGGTCCTAGGATGCTTGATTCCGGTCCAGGGAAGACATGGCTTGGCAGTTCGGTCTGGTCTGTTCCCATGAGGCACAGGGTCAAGACTGATTTGCATATGGCCATGTCTGAACTGGGGTGGCGTGGTGAAGCAAAATAACGATGGATTAAACCCAGATCTGTGACTGGGGGTGAATGTTTGACAATGTGCAGCATTCCGTCCATCATCTTGTGTGTTTTGCATTTCGCCCTAAGTGGGAAGGGTATGCCCAGACGTGGGTCCCGTGCTCACTACGCCACTGGAGTCAAGCTATCCTGGCTGATGAAGGCTGATAGCCTGAAACCGGTCCTAGGATGCTTGATTCCGGTCCAGGGAAGACATGGCTTGGCAGTTCGGTCTGGACTGTTCCCATGAGGCACAGGGTCAAGACTGATTTGCATATGGCCATGTCTGAACTGGGGTGGCGTGGTGAAGCAAAATAACGATGGATTAAACCCAGACCTGTGACTGGGGATGAATGTTTGCCAATGTGCAGCATTCCGTCCATCATCTTGTGTGTTCTATATTTGTGGCAAGGCACATAAAACATGGAGCCAACTTATCAGACACTGAAAGACGTAAAGAATGAGACGTGCCAGGAAGAGACTCAGGGGCCGATTCCGATTCAGGCCGGAAATCACTCCGACCGAGCCGGACCCGGAGAGATTTCCGACCGAATCGGACTCTGGCAGTCCGACCGAACGAGTACGATGCGCACGCATGCAATCGGACTCGAGTCGGTCGGACTGGGAGCCGGACGTACAACGCGTACGCGGGCTCCCATTGACTCAATGGGTGCGAGGCGAACAAGGGTGCCCCCTACAGCGGGTACGCCTCGAAGCGACTCGCGGCGTACATGCACAGGTAGTCCCCCCTGTGTGCGACTCGCGCGGCTAGGCGTACAGGGGGGTCAGACACGGACCCCCAAAGTGAGGCTCCGACTGCTCTTTCGAGCCGGATGGCGCGAGTCGGTCGGACTGCTCGCGGCGCGCATCGTACTTACCCGGCCGGGGAACGTCTCCATTGCACGGTGCGAGTCGTGTCCGTGCGAGTCGGTCGGAGCGCGTCGGACCCGCGAACAAGTCGGTCGGCGATTTCGCATGCGCTCGCATCGTACTCGCTCGGCCGGACGCACGTACGAATCGGTCGGGAAAGAGGGCTCCGAATCGGATCCGGTTAAGCCGAATCCGATTCGGTGCCCTACCGGCCGAGATCGGAATCGGCCCCTCAGAGTCCATCTGTGATTCAGACTGATTATCCAAAAAGGTAGAAAGCTCTGAAGGTTCATAAAAAAATCTGTGGACGACCTCTGAAAGTTATTCTGAATCACGAGGGACCTGCAAAGGATAATGGAATATTCATATCAATGAGCCTTCTGCGAAGATTCAAGAAACCTTTACGATGAATGACAGTGTCTCTGGCAAAATCTTGTGATATTGATATTCTGTGGCCTTCCCATTGTAATGTTTTAATCTTCCTCATTTGTGCCAGGATTTTTTCAGTGTGTTGGTGACGTAGGGGTTTAAAAATCACTGGTCTCGGAGAAGACAGAGATTTAGGCTTAAAGGTGGGAACTCTAAGAGCACGTTCTATTTCAAAGTCCTTTTGAAATGAAATGTTCAGCACAGAAGGAATCCAAGTAAGCAAAAAATCTAACACTGAAGGAGCAGATTTGTCACGGTCCTCCGGTAATCCAAAAATGCGAAGGTTACTTCTACGATTTCTGTCTTCCTGCTCAGTCAGGTCTCTCCTCAGTGAAGCCAAAGATCGCTCCATACTTTGAACATGTTTAGCTTGCTTGTTCGTGAAGTCCTCAACAGAACCTATTCGGATTTCTGCATTGGAGACACGTAAAGACAGATTTTTGAGGTCGTTACGAATTGCCGCCACCTCAAAAAGCAAATCTGTGTTCATTTTGGTACTCTGTGCTATGTCGTGGACTGAATTAAGTTTGAGTAAAATAGTATCTAAGGTTGAAGCAGAGTCTATGTTACCTTTCGCTGAAACATCCGGGGTGGGCGAATTTTGTTTACATCTCTTCAGATTCCCTTTAGAATCTCTGTCTTTGGGGGTGACACCCATGCCTTCTGCCATTGGGACGAAGCACAGAAACCACCCAGAATAACTGAAAGTATGTAGATGTTGCGCTGAGCAGAATAGCGTAAAAATTTAGAAGAAGCTAAGTAATAATGCCGGAGATATCGAAGATCACCCCAACTGGAGAATACAAGAGAGCAGCTCATGCGCTGGGGGAGGCTTCTTCAAATTAAGTTTGTTACATCATGAGGGACTGAACAGCAAGAGAAAAGATGTAAGCACAAGCAGACCAGCGCATTATAGAATCCACAATCAGAGGGGAATAATCCAAGAGCTGAGGACTCACTGCGAGGATACATTAATAGTCAAATGATCCACTAGAACAATAGCCGACAACCTCCGGCTGCAGGAAATGGTGCTGGAAAGATTCTGCACGACCAGCAAAAATCAGTATAATGTTCAAAGGCTTAAAAGTACAGGCGAGCTGTTGGACATGGGATAAATCACCCCCACCGCAGTAGACCCAACTGTGTATTAGGCGGCTAATAAGGCACCAAAAGATCTGATAAAAATTCTGTCAGCGGCCGCCATTTTGTGACAAGGATTATCACAATAGAATATTGTCTCCTCAAAAAACCAGCGCATGACCTAGAGAGGTATAAAAATCGTTATTACAATACCTCTTTCATCAGGGGAAATGCGCTCAGAAACCAAAAATTCAGACCAAGTAATTCATTTACTTGGTCCTTGAATCGGCGAAACTTCCATATCCGCCGCCATTTTGATGTTCCCGTATGAGGAGAGAGTCGTCGAGGAGAGAGTCACAAAAGGAGCGAACCGAAACACCTGAAAGTCGTCCTCAAGACTCCCAAGCTGTTCCGCCGCCTAGTGCTGCTACGCGGTGAACAAAAATCACCCGTACAGCATGTTTAACAGAGCGTCCACACCGGAGGTCCGACAGAGCTCAGAAACGCGCGGCCATCTTGGTTGCGCGCCAAGCCACGCCCCTACTCATAAAGTATTTTCAACTTGATTATCAAATTAGGAGTAGGAGAACAGCTATAGGTAGTGGGAAGTTCAGAGGGGGTAGAGAAACATTCACTAATACTGGGGTCAAATTGGAGCACAGTCTTTCTGGCTCGTTTCACTATATGGAACAAAATAATTTCCAAAAAAAATCAATAATTTAAACTATAGGGAGGGGGGGGAAACAATATTTTGAATTAGGACATAACAATAAACTCAGGGGATTATTTACAAGCCCCTTGCGCTGCCGGTACGTCACTTTGAATATGGGAAAAAGTGATGTACCAGCGGCGCAAGGGGCTTGTAAATAAGCCCCTCATTATATAATTGTTTAAAAGGGAATTGTAACTGGAAAAGAATGGCAAGGAGGGGGACAGAAAAAAGCGAGTCAGGCTTTAGAGCTGCCATAAGTACTTATAATAAGGATAAATTGATCAAGGCTCCATCGAAAACGCTCAAGGGAGATATATCACACAAACCTTTGGGCAGCAAAGGCAAAACATATAGAAGGTGAATGGCAAGGCGAATAGACACTGCTAGGTCGCAATAACCAGCCGAAATGCTGCCACTTTCACTAGCGGGATTAGTGTTTGCCAAGTAAAGTAAAGCTGCAAAATCCTGGCTGAATCATCACTTAGTAAAGCAGTAATGGGGCGAAAGTGGGTGTAGGCCGAGGTTGCACCTCTGATGAAGGCTTCCCCTAAACCTTACGATAGTCTTAGACAACCTGCACTGGGGGTTAAAAATCACTAGATAGGCCGAGGATGCACCCTGAATAAATCCCTTGATAACCCCGTGAAAGACTAACTACAGCAGCAGAGGGACTTGGGATGTCAAATAAAGGCTATTGAAGGAAAATCACACTAATTAAAATGTTGCTTGTTTGAAATGATTTTAAAAAAAAGAAATATTGATTAATTTTTTGCTGATCTACTTTTATTTGGGTTTTTCAAAATCTCAATGAATTATATATTGCACTACTCCTTTTATTCTTGAATGTATGTATTGTGACAATTTTAAGTAATTGAAACAATACACTTCAAATTCAGATTTAAATAGAAAGTGTTAACTAGGAGTTTCAGGCCAGCCATTGTAAGAATTGATGTCATTTGTTTCATCATCATAAAAAGAAGATGACTAAATGACTAATACATCCTCATGCGTCCCCTACTAGACATGTTCAGTTGGAATTACTTTTAGTTTTAAGTTGCAGCCATGATCCACAGGGTTTTAACACAGTAGCAATGTTATAGTGCCCCTTTAACCTGCAGTGCCATCAAGAGTCCTGTTTTTTCTGTCAGTCAAACTTACACACATAGACACAATCCCTTTAGGGGCAGTTTCAATACAATAGGTGTCTGCTCTACACCAAATCATTGCGATACACTAATGTTGAGGCTATGAAAACTGATCTGAACTCCATGACATCTGTGAAGAGAGTAGCCTAGAACAGTTTGTCCACGTGTTTACATGTCGAAACTAGGGGCTCGAATTGTCCGTCCTACATATTAGAGAATACCCATTTTGTTTACTGCAGAAATTAACCCCTTAAAAGCAATATACAATCATTTTACCTGGCTAACTAGAATGGGGTACCTGCTTAAAAATACTTGTTGTAGTATCTTAATTTGTTATTTGGTGCATTCAAGCAGATGCTAAAAATAGTTGTTATAGACACCAGAGCTATGTCTTGCTCCAATGATCTATCCTTGGATAGATGAATACCATTCTGTTATGTCTGTTCACAGCATCCATCTATAAATCTGTCTATCCCAAGGCACCCTGGGACATACAGCCTCACAACAAAGACTCTTGAGGGGAGGAAGGCAGGGAAAGGGGGCAGGGGCCTTAGTAAAAGGGTACCTCAGAGACAACTTGTCATCCATGCAACAGAGGGGGAAATACCTATTCCATTTACAAAGAGACATGAAAACAAAAACCCAGGACAACTTGTTTGCATTAGACTCTAGGTCAGGAACAGCAAAAACACAAACACTGCAAAGGCAAGGCGCGAATGCTTACAGGCAACCACAGAGATTGTTTGGACAGATATATTATCATTACTGTTAAGCAGGCTATATAATCTCCATTAGACCCTCTCTAGAACACGTCTGGCTTAAGTGTGCCAGATATCGTCATATTCTGTATATTGATTTCCTACAGAAAGTTCTGACATGGCTGTAAATAGTATTATAGTTTTGTTTAAACTAATCAGCTGAAATTTCTAGCACAGTATCCCCTTTCTTTTTCTCGATGCAAATTGGTTGCTCAATATGGCACCGCATGTATGCAAATCAAATTAGCTAGCTATATGATAATTCATGTATTATAGAGCAATAGATGGCTTGATCGCCAACATATGGATTTCTACGTCTGTTTCTGCCAAACTCTTCATAAAAACCACCATGCTGCCTTACACCCTGTAAAGAGCATCTTTATTTTTAACACTCAAATAGACCTAGACACATTGCGTCCATGCTGTGCAGTCACACGTGTTTATATACTGCTGCTAGTTTTTTATGAGATCTTACTCAGAATTCTTTCTTTTTTTTAAAACAGATTTTTACTGAGGATGTTTTGGCATAAGATACATTAACATAAGAAAATAGCAGATTCTGCAGTCACGGTTACAATCGCTGCATTCAAGAGCATGTATACTGCACAGTACATTAGTCAGTTTGCATTAAAGGATTACAAGGAACAGTCTTAGTGACAAGTGATCCAATGTTCTCGGTGGTAGTCATGAGATAGTAGTGCCACAACTGCGAGCCTGTGCAGAATCACTAGCAAATATGTTTATCAAGTGTATATAGAACTAACTAGTATAGGGAGTAAGAACACACCAGAGCCTCACGGGTGAGTAGTGCGCTCTACAAATCCCTGATTGATTGATTGATTGAAGGGAAATGTAGGCCCAGAGGGAAGATGCCTAGGGAGGTATTCCATAATACTTGTTTCTGGTGTCTCTCAAAGGGGGAAAAAAGGGGGAGGATTGGGGCAGGGCCATGGGCCCAGTTTTCAGGAGGGCACATGCCCCAATCAGAAGGTAGTGGACTAGTGTAAGTGGGTGGGGGACAAGGGTTGAAATCCCTTTGTGGAATGTAATAGATTGTGACCATAAGGGATGTGAATCGAGTGGGGTGGTTTGCCATATAGTCAATCCGATGCAGTTGTCCATGTTATCGAGTGCCAGTATGAGGGCCAACATATAGTCAGAGGATAAAAGGATTGGTCATCATGGTATGGGAGCAAGGTGTCATCCCTGGGTTTGTCACCCAGGACTGTACAAAGCTCGCCCTATTCCTCTGTAATTAGATATTTACACAAGCCTCTACTCTCCTCCCTGTGGAGGGCTCTGCTTTCCACTTGCACCCATCATAGTGTAATCAATCGCCAAGACACGACGGAAGGAGCCACTCCAGGCTTCTACTGGGATGTAATGGACTCTTTAGCTCAAAGGAGAGCCAGGTGCAAGAATCACGAGGTTGCCCTAATTCAAGGGGGTGGCAAAATATCCCCAGTGCACAGTATTCCCACTTGGGTCAGAGAGATACGCCTGTACAATTTGTCAACTCTTGGAATACCTGTGATCAGAACTCAGTCAAGGATGGGTAATCCCATATCATATGATAGAATTTTCCCAGGGTGTGATGACAATGCAGGCAGGAGGTGGATGCCCTGGAGAAAATTTTGTGAATGCAGGTTGGGGAAAGGTAGGCTTGGTGGAGAATAAAACACTGAATGAACTGAAAATTAGTGTTACTTGAAATTGTGCATATATATTTAAGGGATCTGGACCATTCCTTGTCATTCAAAGCCATTTGAAATTCAGTCTCCCATGTCTCCCAGGTCTCCTGGAGGCGCTGAAGGAGGATAGGCTGGTCAGATCGTTGGAACCAGTATAGCCAAGTCACGCAATGCTTACTAATGCCCAAGTAAAGGGTGTGAGTCAGCTGATGAACAGATTTCTCCTCATCCACTATCTCCCAAGTGGCTCAGATTGTGTGTGGTAGTTGGTGTAAGTTAAAAATTGCCTGTTGTGCACAGAGAGTCTGTTTTTCAGATCCTGGACTGATTGTAGATTGTAGAACGAATCCGCAGTGGTGTTAAGTTCTACCACCAGTCAAAGTGCCAGAAGTCAAGATACGATGATTGGTCAGGTAGGCCCAGCAGTGGGATATTAGGAGAATAGGGGGGTCTTACATCTGGTGAGAACACAGAGTTTAATCAGTGAATGCAGCACCACCTCAACCAGCCAGAGATATGTGTCATGGGAAGAGCCAGGTTATTTATCTCAGTTTGGGTCAGGAGTGGAGAAGTCGTTCTGGCCTCCTCCAGTGCAACTCACACCAGCAATGCAGAAAGCCAATAGGCTTCACAATGTGGGACTTTTAGGCCTCCCTGGGTGTCTGCAAGTCGCAAGGTTGACAAGGCCACTCAGTGACAGCCTTTTGACTGAGTAAGGTCACCTAACATTGGATTCAGTTCAAGAAGCAGTGTGTGTGTGGGGGGGGAGGGGGTAGATGGAGGTTGATAAAAAACTACTGGAGTCTCGGTACCGTTACCATTTTGGACATTTCAATATGCCCCATGATTGTTAGTGGGAGCATCCTCCAGAAGGCCACCTGAGTCATCAAGGAGATCACTGTCCTAGTTAGGTTACCATCTCGGAGTTCTTCATCTCTGTGAAAAATGTTAATGCCCAGATATCGGAAAGTGGAGTTTCCCCATCTCAAATGGCCAGTTCCCAGGGAGAGAACTAATGGGGGTGTCTCGATTTAGGGAAACAGACACGACTTCTCAATTTTTTTTACTTCACTTGCGAGAACAAGGGTATAACCTTTACACTGTCATGTTGACTATCCCATGAGGGTGCTTTGTACTACATCTAGTCACCGCAAACAGCTTTAATCTGATATTGTTGTCCCCAAGGATGCATGGGATCGTTGTTTGCCATCCTATACACTCCAGGACTAAGTATCCTAGGCATAAAGAAATAATAATATTTCTTTAGATCATAGCAGAGATCTACAAGCTTACAATCTATTGGTCCATCCAAACTGCCACATATCAAGAAAAGAAAATCTGTGACCTGAGAATGAGAACGAGGGCTTGTAGCTCAGGTGGAGGACTTAGGATCAAGGCCCTGAGGCTGGGACAAAGGTTCAAATGGAGGGTGTGGAAATAAGGTGGTAGGGTTGGACCTGGGCCTGAGATGAAGAGCGTAGACTGTAATTTAGAATTTTGGGGATGAGATTTGAGATGGAGAGCCAGACATTGGGATTAAGATGGAAAACACAGAAAAAGAGCTTTGGCCTGAGATGGATGGCCTCAGGCTGAGATTGAGGGTATGGGACTGGTTGGTCTCTTGCTTATTGGTTATCCTCATGAGAAAATAAAATGCTTGGAACTTACAGCCTCATTCAGGAACAGATTATATGAGCCTGCTATCCGCATTTTAATATATCATATATTATATTGATTTATTTGCCTTTAACAATGTAATTCTCAATTTGATTTGACACACTATTTACTTTTGTTAAACAAGTGAAGATGATTGGCTTCCTTTAGTTTAATGAGTTATCTTCAATGCATTATTTTGCTTAGATACCCAATATGGGGAAGTGGGAGAAAGAACTGCCTTTTCTCTGTTTAATATAATTGTTTCAGTTACATAATAGTATTTACCATAATTTCTGTGGGGGCCCTCCTTTTCCTCCTATAATTCTGTCTTTCTTTGGGCTGGTGGGTTGGCCTTTCTTTTTGATCCCTCCTCTGTCACACAAGTTGGCTGTCTGCGAGTGCACCATGGTGGGCAGTGTATTTCTGTCTTTGTCAATACTGGCTGGGTTAGGCCTGGGGCATGGGAGGCATACCAGCCTGACTGTTGCCTAATCAACCAGCCCAGATGCCAGTACAGTCATGAATTACTCCTTGGTAGGCAATTAATGTTTGTCTGCTGGCCCAGGCCTGCCATTGCTTAAAACTGTGATTGCTACTGCATTCTCGGTTCATGCCAATTTTTATATTATTGTTCCCCCTGCGCCAGAATGCTCAAGAACAGCTATGGGTGGTGCTTTTGTTGTGCGTTTTTTGCTTAAACATGTCTAAGAAGCTTCTGACTGATTCCCTCAATCAGATTATGATTTTGAACTAACAACTAATAGAAAGCTGGCTATGACTCTGTCCCAGTTGTTTCTCTGGATGTACTGGAAGCTATACATTTGTTGGTAAATATTGCTTGTCTTAGCAAACGTGTGAAGGTATCCCTTTGGATTTCAGGGAGAGCTTTTTATCTATTACACATTTTCCCCTCTGTTACTAGCATTTGAAGATCTGGTGGTGACAGCCATTATATCATCAGTATATTGCCTAATGTCTCTCATCTGGTGATTTCATTCAACCGGGGAATCATAATGCCCAGTGGGCTGATAAGCTCTTGCTGAACACATCCAGTGGTATTATTGACTGGAAAGACGTGGAACAGAGCAACCCCATGCACATGAAATTAACCTCGTATGATGCTGTCTTTATTAATATATAGAATTACAGATGGTAAATGTAAACAAAGGCAGTGTTATTCACTGAGGAATTCTGAGTAATATCAAAAAAACATGAACAAAGCTCGAGTTGTCTATGTCACTCAGAAGCCTGAGGTGAAAAACTCAGTTATTCACAATTTAGCCATCCATTAATTATATGTTGCATAAGCCCCTCCTCAAATCAACTTCCCCTGCTTTGCACAAATGCAGAAGGCCAAAGGAGCCATGAGGGAGCCTTATAAAATGTGGCCTGCCCCCCAAACAATAAACAAGCATTGGCATAGCCAATAGGTCTCGCCTTTGGGATCTTATAAGTGTTTAGTTATCCAGCACAATATCCTTGGTTCAACAACATCAACTGTTGCATGGCTAAACACTTATAAGGTCCCAAAGCGAGACCTATTGGCTATGCCAATGCTGTTATTTTACCTGTCATGACACAAAAAGTCTATTATGACAAAACCAAGGTATGGTTTATGCTACAGTAACCGCTCTTGGAAGAGCAGCTAATATGGAATACTTGATAGAAGTTGGGAGAGACACTCAGGTGGGTAATCAAATCAGAAGTGAAGCAAATTCAGATATTTCATTGTGGAGTGAATAAAAACCATCACATCACTGAAATGAATCAACCTTTAAAGGTTGTGCCAGTCTCATCTCTGTCATGCTTTCACCCCATTAACAACACAACTCTGGTACAGTGAGTGGGTGGGAACCCTGCCCGGGAACCCTGCCCTTTGCTTAACCCCTTTCACCCTTACCTACAGCCGAGATCTGGTGTCCAGGAACTTTAGTGCATTCACTAATATAGTGATTCACATGCTGGTGGAGGCTTCTAAGGACTTTAGGTATCACCAGTAATGTAAGTAGCATGCACGTAATAGTATTTCCCTGGAAGAAATCTAACTGGAATGCGAGGAACGCTGTACGCGTTTTGTCATTTTGACGACCACGTAATGATTAAAAAAAGATGAATAAACTCATCTGAGCACCGTTTTAGCTGACCCACCTCCAACCTTCAATGGTAAATTCTCTGGTTCATTCATGCATTGAAGAAGTTGTTTTTATAGCGCTCACATGCCACTTACAGGAACTGAAAATTATTGCCAGCCAGAACGTACATTGTATACGGTAAGGTACAAGCGTTATTGAAATGAAAACAACTGAAAGCAGATGTGTAAGACAACTGCTTGGAGGAGATGGCCTGTCTCGTTTCGTTGTCACTAGAAACGATAGTGCCCCTGCTTGACATAAAACTCCTGAAATAAAAGTCACTTTCGCGGGCTCGAATGCTCGGACGAGTTGACGACTCGCTGCTGACATCTGCTGTGACCTGCGGATCAATCAGTCGCGTCCTGACAGGAGCAACCAACCTTTCATCTGCCTGGTGCCAAGCATGTGAACATTTTATGGTGCTTAGAAACAAACACTACGATGCCAAGCACTATGTAAATATCAAGCGTATTTAAATAAACTCATCTGAGCACCGTTTTAGCTGACCCACCTCCAACCTTCAATGGTAAATTCTCTGGTTCATTCATGCATTGAAGAAGTTGTTTTTATAGCGCTCACATGCCACTTACAGGCGCTGAAAATTATTGCCAGCCAGAACGTACATTGCATACGGTAAGGTACAAGCGTTATTGAAATGAAAACAGCTGAAAGCAGATGTGTAAGACAACTGCTTGGAGGAGATGGCCTGTCTCGTTTCATTGTCACTAGAAACAATAGTGCCCCTGCTTGACATAAAACTTCCGAAATGAAAGTCACTTTCGCGGGCTCGAATGCTCGGACGAGTTGACGGCTCGCTGCTGACATCTGCTGTGACCTGCGGATCAATCAGTCGCGTCCTGATAGGAGCAACCAACCTTTCATCTGCCTGGTGCCAAGCACGTGAACGTTTTATGGTGCTTAGAAACAAACACTACGATGCCAAGCACTATGTAAATATCAAGCGTATTTAAACTTCGGAAAGAATGTCCGATATCCACATGCGCATTAAAATCCTTTCTGGCTGAGCAGATCACAGACTCCTAAAACTGCAAGCAAAAAGCAGACAGCTCGTTCGTACTTACTGCTCAAAATGTCCTTTCTTAACACATATTTCATGAGGGGCCAAGCCTTTCTGCTCTTCTAAAATGAAGACCGGAGAGTGTCTCCAGAAAAAACATCACAGCGCGATGGAGCCAGAGTTCAAGGAAGCCGGCGTGTTCAAAGTTAGAAAAAAACAAGCAAAAGTTAGAGAAAAAAAGCGCGGCCGCGCGAAAGCTATACGAAAAACAACGTTTGAAATCTGACCCGAAACAGATGGCACACTGCGCGCCGCTGCTCGTAACCGCAAGCCGTAGGCCGTGGGCGGATACATTTCCAGGGAAAGTGGGACATGCACCCGCCTTTGCCCAATTGCGTGCTGTCTTCGCATGCAAAGCCCAATAGAAAAAAAAGCTATAAAAAAAACACGCACGAGCGTGTGAAAAGTGCTGAGTGATTCCAAGAGGTCGTTTTCCTAGCACAGCGCATGCGCGCTGCGCTAGGCTCGACCTAAAAAAACGGACTTTTGGTCATACAGCTCCACCACCCTCTGCAAATAAGCCTCCCATGTTCAAAACCAAATAGAAATACCTGGCCTTGAGAGGTGTGGCTGAACGCCACTGTCGTAGGTCACAGATTTTGAAGCTCTCGGCCAGTAATCCCCATCCAACTGCATTCTGCCTGAATATGAACCCCAGGGGGCCCCATCAATATGAGCAACCCCTGAAGTTTCGCAGCATGCCCTGACCTCCTTGTGGGTAGTAGTCACTGCCATAAACAGCAACTTTGTGAGATTATGCACATCCAGCATGGTGACGCTCACAAGATGGCAGCCACAAAGAGCTGGAGGCGGCGCTGAGCCCCAGCATTGACAACCAACGCAGTCCTGAGGGGGGCACAATGAACAGACACTGCTACAGTGTGCCTATGTAATGGGGACTCATATGGCCCTGACTGCGAGGAGCTGAAAGGGGCTAGCAAAATTCTAAACAAGCCCGGGACCAGGGTGAGTGTGAGGGTGCAACGAGAGAGTGGCCGCGATGCTGTGCCTACTCTTGGAGAAGAGGCTGAATGCTATTAGTGTAGGCGTGATGAGGGGCGCTCCGTGACAGCAGTGGAGGCGGCAGAGTGGCAGTAACTACAGCTGACCAGGGGCCTCTGGGATCACACGCCTGAGAGATTCTATGGCCCGGCTGGGGCTATGAGGCAAGTGAGTGGCAGCACTCAAGATCTCATGGGGGCTCGTGAGGGTGCCCCGGGGCCTTGCTGCAGGACACAGAGAACTTGAGGGCACTGGTGTTTCTCCCCCTACATCGTAGACGGTGTATTGGAGAATGACACTGACCTGCTGGGGATCGAGAACCTGGGCCCCCAGTCGAAGTCAGAGGATTGCGCGCCGCCCGTATGACCTGTGGTGTGGGCCACTTTAGGTGCATCTGAGGCTCTCTATGCAGAGGGGCCTAGTGAAGCTTGCCTATAGTATGGGCACGAGAAGAACAGGAGGCCGCGAGCTACTAGGGTGCTGAGAGGAGGACCATGGGGCAGTGCGGCGAGGAGAGACCTGCCGAGTGACCTGCGGCTCCCGGGTGTATAGGAGGGGGGCCAGCGTGTGCTGCTGAGCTGAAGCTATATCTGGGGCCCAGAAAGCGGTGCCAAGCATGGGTGGTGGCCACTGCTTGTAATCGGCTGCTCTGGATCTTGGCCCTTGGGACTGAGTGACACCTCTTGGGGCCCTGTGTAGGGACGACCATCTTGAGGCCCTGGGAATGGGGCAGCCCCCTTCAAGCAGACAGCCCTAGAGGAGTGCCTGCTGTGCTATTGGATGCATGCCGGGTGAGTGGTAACTCTGTAGAGATGGAAAAACACTTGCATGGTGCCTGTGGAGATGGGGTCGCCTCGCTGCCCCCAATTGTGAACACTAGTGCCCTTTCAGATCAACGTTGTCCAACGCTACAAAAGGGGTTTCTCTTCTATCATGGCAATAGCCCAGTGCAGTGCTCTTGACTTGGCAGTTGGGGCCACCCCTTCCTGGTGCTTTGAACATTTGACTGCGCTCCATGGCATATTGAGTTACTAGGGACCCACAGTAGCATGGCCCAAGCTGAGGATCTGCAGACTGTGGACCAGCCTGGGGATCTTGCTTTCCAATTTAAGGTCCTGCTTGTGGACAATCAAACCCTCCAATTTCGAAGCATACTCCTGCTGTGAGTTCTGGGCAGACGTGAGAAGGACAAGGCGGAAGACCGCTGAAAAACAGACCAGACATGGTTGCAGCACTGGGGGCTGGCCAGGCCTGACACCCGCTAAGTGTTGTGGTGCCCAGGCGAAGCAGTGGTGAGACACTGCTCTCCGGTGGACTGCGGGCCACGGACAAGGCTAGACTCGGGGGCTTGAGTTCCTTTGTCTCCTGAATGGCCGCCATTAGCAAAGTGGCATGGCGACAAGACCGGGAGCCAGAAGGATCAAACATAATTGCAGGCTCCACTGGCGTGGGTGCAGGAGCGCTCCCATCTTCACAGGAGGGGACCTTGGAGGGGTTTTCACTCTGAGACATTATGCAGGCCATTACTGCTTCTAGAGAAGCGCTGGAAACAAAGACTGATACCCTGGGGGCAGGCCTATGCATCTTAAGGAATGATCATCGGCACCTTGCAGAACGCGTCACATCTGCCGAGTGGACATGGTGGATATCTCCGCATTAAGAAACAGACTGACTACCATGGAGGATAAAGTCCGAACGCTAGAGATAAGGGCTGAGGACAGTGAAAATAGATCAAAGAGGAACAGCATATCTGTCATAGGCCTTCCAGAGCGCACTGAGGAGACATTTTGAACAATGGTTATGCAATGAAGAAGCACCAGAGGGCCTCTCCCCATTTTATGCCCTGTAAAGGGCACACACGGTTCCAGCTCAGCCTACCCTGCTGGGGGCAACATCATACCCGGTCGTGGCCAGGATCCTCTACTACAGGGACAGCGACCATGTTCTAGTGCAGGCTAGGCAACGGGGGGACATTCAAGCAGCTAAGAGCAAAGTCATGATCTATCCAGACTTTACCAAGGAAGTGCAAAATCAACATTCTACGTTTATGGATGCCAAGCCCTGGCTTCGCCAGATGGGCTTGCCCTGTGTCATGTTGTTTCTGACCTGTCTACAAGTGGTGACACCGGAGTTGGTGTAGTTCTTCAGAAACCTGCAAGACATGTCGGAGTAGATCGAGACACACCCGGAAGCAGGCCCCAGCCGGGGGTCACTACGGCACACCCCTAGGTGAAAGAAGATGAAGAAGCAAGGTGGCAGTGCTACTTCTGGTGCCGAGGTACAAAAGGAGCAGCATCGAGCAGTCAAAGTGGTGGCTACAATGAGTAGGGGGGAGTGAGCCCGACATATCAATGAGTGACGAAGGTGCCCAGGACTCTGACTGCGCTAGAGATACCAGCTCGGCAGAGAACTCAGATACTGAACTGCCTAAGGTCCCAGCTGCCATGGCAGATTAACTCATGGTATTGGTGGTGAGCTGCGTGATCATGTGACTGTCTGTTGGTGGAGGGGCTTTTACTATATGCTCTACGATTTACCATGACAACAGATATCAGGGGCCGAGTGGACCATGTTTTGCTTACTTCAACTAGTCAGATGGGGGTGGTTGGGGCCCCACAGAGCGGTCACTGCTTTCATCCCGCTGTGGTTGTTGTGGGTATACTCACAAATGCATGCCTGTTGGCTGAATGTTTAGATGGGGGTATTGCCCTGCTTGTCCAGGGGAGTGGGAGTTGGGGTGTTTGCTGGTTGTTTGTTGTGGGATGGGGCTTAGTACATGCCTTGAGTAAGAACTCCTGTATGTGCTCAAATGTGGAGAGCTGGTAAAGCTGAGACACACATGTCTGTTGGGGTAATTAGGAGTATTTCCCAATGCTAAACGGCTCCCACCATGACAAATAAAGTTCTATTGTGAAATGTCAAGGGGATGCACACTATGGCTACAAGGCATAAGATCTTCTCATATCTTAATAGGTGAGGGATACAGATAGCACTACTTCAGAAAACACACCATCTTGCTAAGGAGGGGCAGCCCTGGAACATAGGTAGAGGGGCCAGGCCTAAAATACTGACTAGGTTAGACCTGGGGTCCCTTTCAACACACTGGACATCTGATAGACCCGGCGGGCCGCTATGTGGTGGTCACCAAAAGTTAGGATGGTCAGGATATTACGATAGGCAGCATTTATGGCCCCAATATCAAGCAAGCAGTATTTTTTGTTGCGCTTACAAGAGTATTAACCCCTTATTTGGTGGAACCGGTCCTCCCGGGAGGGGATTATAACTGTGTGGCCAATCCCACACTTGACGTTTCTATCCTCTGTTGTGGAACTCCCCAACAGTCATGGTGGCCAGGGAATTTGTGGACTGGTGGACACAATTTGTCCTCATTGATTCCTGGACGTTGCATCACCCATGGGAATGGGACTACTTTTTCTTTTCCCGTTTGCATGATCTACCTGTACGGCTAGAAGCATTCTTATGCACGCCTACTGTTCACGAGCTGGTCCGAACCACTGAATACCTCTCCAGGACTCTCTCTGATCATACTCCCCTGCTGCTTGGATTGGTATGGGTGAGGGAATAACCCTGTATTGCAAAGTGAAGGCTGAAACCGGAGGCATTGGAAGATCCGTTTTTCCGAGACACTATCGGGATGGCCATTAGACAATATTTTGCCGACAGTGCTGCCTCCGCCTCAACCCCCAAATGGAGTGGGATGCGTTTAAGGCAGTGATCGGGGTTAGGTGCATTACAGAGTTGGTGGGAATCTGGAGGACCTCCTTGACAGAGGTGGTTGCAGCAGAGGAGGCGTTGAGAGAAACTGAGTGATGCAAACCTGGGCACCATGAGGTGCAGGCAGTACTCTTGAAGACTAAAGAGAAAGTTATGTAGAGAGGCTGTGGCATTTCAATTACAAAAACTATATGATACAGGTGCATGCTGAGAGGGACCAGACCGGCATGCTACTAGCGTGGTTTGCCAACCCTACGAAGCAAGGTTCGCTGATAGTGGAGCTCAATGCGGACTGTGGCTACAGCTTATACTGCCAGGTAGACATCAATCTTATGTTTCATGACTACTACCTTTAACATTTGATCGGTCAATTGCCGACATTAGGGCCTTTCTGGCACGGATGGAAATACTGACTGTAATGCTAGCAGAGGCAGATGAATTGAGGGGAGACATTACACTTCACAAGATTAGGGCAGCCATAAAATCTATGGCTAAAACAAAACTCCTGGCACAGATGGACTGCCGGTGGAGTTCTACTCCACATATGCAGAAAATGTAGGCCCCCGATTGGTGGAGTTATATAAGGCAAGAAGAGAAGTGGGACTACTCCGCACAACTATACATGAGGCCCTGACTGCCCCTACTGAAGACTGGGAAACCAGCTCATGACAAGATGACTTACAGGCCATTGTACATGCTAAATATCGATTATAAGATCTTGAGTAGGATCTTAGCCATTTGCCTTTTACATCACATTCCAGCACTCATACACCGAGATCAAGAGGGGTTTATCCCAGGCTGCAATACAGCTGTTAACATCAGTAGGCTTCTTGGATGTTGGAGGCAGATACATGCGACAAAGAGGAGGCCATAATTTTTGCGGACGATATAGACAAGGAGTTCAATAGCCTAGAATGGCCCTGGCCATGGAGCCACTGACTTTCTATGCCAGGGCCGGGCCCGCATATCAGGGTATAACAGTGGGTGAGCAGATCCTCCATATTGCACTCTACGTTGACTATCTCCTGCTCTTCCTCCGAGATGCTGGGAGAGCTTGGGAGGTGCACATGAGCTCCTGGAGAGGTTGCAGGTTAATTGGCAAAAATCTTGTCTGATCCCCACATAGGCCAATGGGGACCTGACAGAGGGATTGGGGAGGTGAATTGGGATCCTAAGTGTCTACCATACTTGGGGATGCGAATTTATCATGATCCCATGGACCTCCTGGATCCAGCGCTGATTTCTGGACCACGCTCCCTCTCTACATGGCGGGGAGAATTGCCTTATTAAAAATGGTTGCCCTCCCCCGACTGCCGTACTACTTTGAGGTCCTGCCTGTGTGGGTACCCCTGAGTTTCTTCCGAGACCTTACAACACTTAGGACAAGCTTTTTCTGGGGGTCGCATCGTCGGAGAGTAGTATTGGCCATTCTTTAGAGGCCAATGGCGGAGGGGGAATTAGCCATCCCAGACTTTGAGACCTACTATTTAGCAGCACAGCTTCAATGGTGGTTGCAGTGGATGATGGGCAAACTCACCCCGGGAGGGAGCTGGGCCCTTATGTCCTGGATCTTCGAGATTATCCCAGGTGCGGTTGCACCTGCAAACTCCTAGAGCTGGTGACACAAGGGAGTTTTGGGTGCTGTGCTGTTGCTGGAACCGAAGCCTGTGTAAGGCAAGAGTGTGGGCACTCTACTCTCCGGACACCCCTCAGGAGTTTCTGGCCAAACTCCCACATGAGAATGATTGACGTGAGCTAGCAGACTTGGTGACAGCGGACATGACGACAGTTGGGACCCTTTTTGAGGCCGAGCTGCTGCTCCCATTTGAAGAATTTCAGAAGAGATATGACTTACCTTCTGCATGATGCAATCCTTCTGCATGATGCAATTATGGTGGCAGTCCGCATGCACCTGCGGGGGCATGTCGGAGCCACATCAGGCAGGGGGGTGCCAATATGTGGTCACTTCCTCAGAAACTTATAAGGCTGTTACCTGTCTCTATTGAAGGCTACAAGAGAATATGCTGTTACCCCTAGACAATGTCTGAGCATTCTGGAAGAAGGACCTGGGGATTCCTATCACAGACAAGGATTGGGAGACACTGGTTGCCCGCATGCCTATAGTATCTAGAAATGCCAGATTTAAGCTTATCAATTTTTATGTGTTACACAGGGCATAGCACACACCAGGAAGGATTAATTGACACTTTGCTGTAGTGGATGTGAAATTCCCCACTATGGAGAGATTGGAGCTGAGTTTCTCCACGTGTTGTGGGGATGCCCGGGGTATGTGGATTATTGGGAGGCCATTAAGGGAGTCTTAGCTGAGGTCACTGAATGAGAGGTTCAATGCACTCCTGGTTACTGTCTGTTACACTGGTTCCCACATACTGCCAAGCAGTGCTTATTTTGTAATAAAATAAGTGCCAGGGCTCTCGTCAGGAGGCCACTGCAGCTTGCACCACATATTACCCCTGCCATGCTGCCAGTGATAGTAACAACACAACTACTAACCATCACACTCCTACAAGTGTGACAATTCTGACTATTCCAGGTCCACAAAGCTATAAGAATGGCATGGATGGCAGGTAATAGTCATTTTAGTGTATACTGAACTATTATTTGACTTTTGTTGTGGTCATCTCTAAGTTAGCAAGACAGTGCCACCTTGTGGCAGACTGTCACAAGCGCCAGTGTTGACAAGTAAGTGCCAGTGCCGAGCACCAGAAACCACTGGCACAAATTAAGCACTGCTGGCGAGACTAAAGATCACAAGCAGGTTTCAGGTCCCAGCACTCCTTTTAGCAAAGAGGGAAATAGCCAGGAATTGGAAGACTTCAGGGGGCCCCAGAGAAGTTGTGTGGAGAAAAGAACTGAGAAGATGGGCAGGATACGAGGGGGTAGTGAGGCCTCGAGAGGCTAGGAGGGGACATGGCTCGTTGGATGTAGCTAGGACTTGGGAGACATTGACAGAGGCGTTGCAGCACCCTGAACCTCCAATGCCAGGAGAGAGGCCGAGCACCCCCAAATTACTACCACGATGTGCTGAGGTCCAAGCCCCAACACCCCAAAGATGTATATGCCGGTGGAGGTTAGTGAAAGGGCCTCTTAGAGGTCTAGGATGACACACGGACGCACACAGCTTAACATAGTGCTCTTGAAACAGAGGTATTACAACACCTTACAAATTCTATGCCAGGAGGTGCCGAGGCACGACGGAGAGAGGTGGGAGGGATATAGGGGGAAGGAGGAATGTTCTCTATTGGGAAATGTTTGCAGATGTCAGCCTACTAAAAGATGGGTCTTATGTTGTTGGAGGTAGGAGAGTCCTGGCTCTACCTGCTTAGCCCTGTAATACAGGCTTACTGTTATTATGATGCTGATTCATATATGTACATTTATGGACATGTAGATGGGGTGTAGGGATAAAATCTACGATAAGATAAGAATGGCTGTATAACCTGTTTTTGGAAATGTAATACAATTTGTTTTAAAAGAACAAAAGAAATACCTTGCCTCTTATCACCTACCTCATTACTCTCAACATATACCCTAACCTGCCCTCCCCTCTCAAAAAGAAAAATAAATACCTGGTCTCCTGCCACCCACAGCCACCACCCATTTGTGCCATCTTGCCCCCTCCCTGCCCTAAGGATCCAGCTCCGCTTTACAGCGGCTCTGTGAGCACTGCTGGTCAGCGCAGAATATTCACTCATCGCTGACAGGGAAGAAAACAGTTGGTTCAGGCACAGCCCTCCCACGTTCTCCCCCCTCCCTTGGGTATTTGAAGACTTGAAAGAGACAGAATAAGGTGGCTGAGACTGCTAAGCTCCATTCTGCTACCACACTCAGGTCTCTGGATACCCAGGTGAGGTGGCTGAACAAAGGAGAAATGAGTGCTTACTCTTGTGACAACACAGTAGGGTGTAACTTCTGTTACACAATACTGATGAGGGGCAATACACTGAAACTGGTCCCAGGATGTTTGTGTCTGGTCCAGGGAGGACCTGGACGGGTCTAAACTGGGGTGGCATGGTGAGCAAAAGAACAATGGATTTAACCCAGATCTCTTGACTGCGGGTCTATGCATGATTTATTCAGCATTCCGTCCATCATTTGTTTGCGTAGCACATAATACTCTGAAGGCACAGTAGAGAATAACTGGATTTAGTTCTGAGTATTCATGAAAGAGGCTTCCAGTGTAAGGCATGTATGGCAATAGAGGGTCAATCGAGGCTTGCTTTGACACACCTTCTACACTTATAATAAATAACATTTTGTTTACAATATGGACGCCATAATTCTCTAAGAAAATGCACATTCATTTTCAGATAATCTGTGACACAGTCAAAGTCCATCTGTAGAAGAGACAGAAGAGAGAGAGGATAAAGAAACCTTTATCCAGCAGATTTTTGTGTTGAAGAATTGGTTAAAAAGAGCAAACCTCACAGAAAAAAACACTGCATACAATAGCACAATTAATTCTTTATAATAATAACAATCTGCATACATGCGGCACAATGTGACTTTTTGTGCCAATGAGGTAACATAAGTGATTTAAGATCATTTGCACATACATAGTGAAAAATTAACAGGAAATGAAAGAGGAATGGGATATTTCCTCCTTTACCTATGGCACAGCAAAGAAAGTAGTATTAAAATATGAAGCTTGACCATATTATGGTTCTTGGGAGGAAAGGAGGTCAGTCATAAAAATATGAAGTACATCTGAAGGAAGTGGCCCGTTTAGGTTCACCCGGGTCACTCAGGACCATCTCTCAGCCTTCCATACCAAATGAAGAGTCGATCAGACAGTAGAGAATACAAACCAATATATGTTTATTCAGATGCGCTCGAGCGGAGCCCGGTCTGCCCAGTCTTTTAGGAGTGCTGCAGAGAGGGACTGACTTCAGCAAACATGGGGATACATTATGTACAATTCAGAACCAATGAAGGCACACCCATAATGGAATTTTCCGAGCAGATGCAGCTAAACAAAGAAGTACTGAAGGATAGGTTTCGATTGTGAGGCCGTGCACACACTATCTCCAAGCCAAGGTCACTCTGCCCGTGACCGCCACTAGACTAGTGGGAGAAGGCCTCTATCTAGAGGGAAAGGTATGCGTTAATAAGAACAGTGTATTCATTAGCAAAGCAAGGCCCAACCTTGGAGGAACGAACCTTTCCTCAACCCATTTTCTCGAAAAGACAAGAAGCAGTTTTGAGCATGGTTCAAGATGGCGGCTAAACATAAAATGGTGCCGCGAATGCTAACTTACATAGAACAATACACAGGCAAAATAACGAAAACATTTTCATTCCAACAGACCCTCCTTTTAGCATGAGCTAACAATTTTAGAAAATGTTCAAGGAAATATAACATGTGTGAGGTCAAAAGAACATCAGTATTAGGAGCAGGTCATATATTCAGTATCAGGGATGGAGGCTGCAAGGAAAGATGTAGTCTCAAAAATACCTTCATCAATCTGCATCAAATCATCAATGTCCTTTTGTAAAATGATTGCAGCATTAGTATCATGAATTGACAATTTCTGTTTGGGAGTGAGGATATTAATACAATAGGAACAACAAGCTGGGAGTCATTGTATATAGAGACAACATGTGAAGAAGATACCGGCCACTACGGCCAAGAAAATGAGGATCTTCCAACCCCAGGAAGTTAGCGTGTTCCAAAACCACCCCGACAGTGTCCAGGTACCTACTTCTTGGTGTATTTCAGCCGATAGTCTATGTAATTTTTGTATAGCTGAATAAACATTGGGAGCGTTATCAGGTATGTAAACACAACAGCTGCTGCCAATGACGCGACATGTCCCTCCCCTATCAGCAAGTACAACGTCTAATACCATCCTGTTCTGCAAAGTGGCTAATCTTGTAGCATGGAGCTCAGCAGTGATATTTGTCATTATCCCAGCAGTCGTATTGATAACCCCTTCAACAACTCTTGTTAGCTGACGAATTTGAAAGCTATTAGCCATGGGACCCCAATAAGGTAATAGGCCCTTCACATCATCCCCAAATTGCTGTGCGGTGGTGTCAGTTTGATCTATATCTTTCGTATCAACAACCCTCTTGACTCGGGAAAGGAATGGAATTCTACGTTGCAGTCAATGAGTTTTGTGATAATTAGACAGGGCAACATATACAAAGGGAAGAAGGAAGGAGAGATAACATGTGCCAGACCATCCTCTTGGGAGCCAGACGTGAGCTTGTGATCCACAGACAAAATAGACATTATGGGGTAGGATCAAAGGCGGGCTATTAGTCGTATTCAATCTGTAGGTAAAATTGCATTTACTGTCCCCCACCTTTATCTCCCCAGTCCCCTGGACACACAAACTAGCTGTCGTATTAACCACTGACACAGGTATCGGCTTATCTTTGGTAATATTGCGAACTTGAAAGGATTGAAAATACTCAGATGTGTTAAACCGTTGGAAATCAGCCATTTCCATGCGAAACCAGGCATTATCTTTTACTCTATGGTACGTTTTCAGACACAACTTTGAGGACAGTGTCCCTAGAGCCCCTTGTCCTGCTGGTCCTATGCGGGTGAACCCTTGATAAAAGCGTAAATACTCATTCGCAGTGTGAGCATCAGTGGATGTTATATCCAAGGTAGAAAGATTAAATTAGAAGTACCCCAGTCAAAACAATTCATACCAATCATTGCAGCTGCCAGTATACGACAGTGGCATTGACAACAAATTGTCGCTCTTATGAGTGACCGAAGGAAGTATCCCACAAACCCAACAATTGGTGGTATTGGACACATTATGAGCCTGATGCAACATTTGTATAAATACATTGTCTGTGTAGGACTTTCTATGCACTTGTATGTATTATTACTTTATTCAGTCATCTGTACAAAACACCATCAAAGTATACAAAAAATAAAACACGAATATATGTACAGTTAAAATAGTATTAAACCATTTAGAACACAAGTACAGATGACATCCCAAAACAAAATAAAACAACGTATAAAAATTCATTCTGCATAATCAAACTAAAAAGAAAGTGCTATACAGTCTTCCGATCATTTAAAATACTGGACCACGTATACCTACTTAATTTTTAAAATACATATACAGCGTAGGGAGAAAAAGATTAAAAACGACTTTGTTACTATAATAAGAACTTTTACGGATCAACCAGAAAGTAAATAGAAAGCGACTGAGAGCAAAAACTATTGGCCCAGATGTATCAGATTTTAAGATCCTAAATGCAATCTGGTGCTGCCTAGCTCCCAGATTGAGACATAGTGGTCTAATCCATTTCTTGCGCAACTGCCTATACTTTGTACAAAAAAACAAGATGTGTTCTTCAGATTCATGAGCTTCACGGCAAGCAGGACAAAGATCTAATACCAGGCCAGTCGCCTCTTTCCCTGGAAATTTCAATAGCAGGTTACCGTATCTAAATCTAATATATAGACTCTTGGCAAGGGGGGGTGAAATCAAATCAAGAAAGGGTTCGAACAAAAAACTTGATTTAACATTTAAAAAGTTAGATGTTAACTGACCACTTCTTTGATTATTGGTATATAACCCCCCTACTACACTCCAGTAAGTAGCTTTGAGGGTCAAAATATCGCGTCTAATGGCCTTTTCTGGGTGCTCCCACAGGGCCGTCAGGTTCAGTAATTTACACCATTTGGCAATATGTCTGAACCACTGTAGTTGTTTTGCCCCATTTAGTGCTAGGACCTCCCGTAAAGAATTACGGTAATCAATTAGTTGCGGGATGGTCCAGAGGCGCAGCCAATAAGTTAATGGTCTTAGGGCGGCCAAATCGCCTATTCTTTTTATCCCAAGATCACAAAAGAGTGGAGTGAGTGGTGTAGTGATAGGTAGCGAAATGAGAGCCCTTGCGAAATTGTTCTCGCAAATCGTTAGTTTATTAACCGAGTTAAATCCCCATATCTCTGCTCCGTATAAGGCACCACTTTGGGCTTTTGCGCGATAAATTTCAAGGGCCGGTGAAAGAGGTTGGGTATATGACTTTTTTAAGAATCTTAGTACTGATTTAGATCTTTGGCATAGTATCAGGAAACTCTTCCTCAGCTGATATTCCCAGCTAAGTGTCTCATTTAAGCCTATGCCCAAGTAATCAAAACTTTTTACCCACTCCAATGGTTCTTGTAAGATCTTAACCTCTCTTACACCTCCCCGTACTGTTCCGAACACCATAAATTTAGTTTTAGTCATGTTCAATTCCAATTTCCTCTCGCGGCAAAAGCTCAGAAATTTATCCAGTAGTGCCTGTAGACCCATAGGAGTTGTAGGTATTAATAAAGAGTCATCTGCAAAGAGAAGGATGGGGAGTTTTGCATCGTTCAATGAAGGGGCATCGTTCATGCAACCCACTAAATAACTAGCCACATCATTGATAAACAGGGAAAACAAAGTGGGGGCGAGAACGCACCCTTGACGCACCCCCCATTGGATCGAAATCCTCTCTGTCAATTCCCCGTTCTTCCCCCACCTGATCTGGGCATAGTTGTCCTTATGCAATCTGGCAATTATAGACACCAGATTTTCTGGGGCCCCCTGTTCAAGCATGGTCTTCCACAATAAATTACGTGGGACCAGATCAAAGGCGGCTCGCAGGTCCACAAATGCTACATAGAGCCGCTGTTTCCTAAGTAGCACGTATTTCCATGCCAACAGGGAAAACCTGAAGGCTTGGTCGCACGTGCTAATTCTAGCACGGAAGCCCGCCTGAGCAGGAGACAACACCTTATTGGCATCCATCCATTCTTGGAGTTTATCTAAAACTTGCCTGGCAAAAATCTTCTGAAGATTGTCAATTAGACTGATGGGTCTATAATTGGAGGGGATAGCAGGATCTCCTTTTTTGAAGATAGTTATTACCTCTGCTCCCTCCAAGTTTCCGGAATATCTCCACCAGCCAATATACTGTTAGACAGAAGATTTATGTATGGTCCCCATATCATTGGTTCAGATTTATACAGATCCCCAGGTATCAGGTCGGGTCCAGGGGCTTTGCCTGCTTTTAATTTGCTGATTGCAGAAATAGTGTCCTCTAAACTAAAAACTAGTAAAGGGTTATTTACGGTCTTGTCAATAGCAGTGTTGTCTACAGTTGGGGCATTCTGATTAATGTGTAAGTCCGTAATGGCCATAACGACGGAATATAGGCGTGAGAAGTGTTCCACCCAAACTTCCTGTTGTATATGATGGTTATTGGGAATAGGGTTTTCCGTATTGCCCTTAGACACAATAAGCCAAAACATGCGGCTATCTCTGGCTTGGGCTGCTAAAACCAAATCATTCCAATTTGTATCTGCATGTTCGCGCTTTGCTTTATCAAGTGCTAGTCTATACTTATTACGAGCCGAAATTATATCCATTCTAGAACACTCTCTAACAGTTTTTAGTAGTGCCTTTTTGGATTCCTTGCAATCTTTATCAAACCAATTGCGGTCCATTACCCTGGCAGATCTTCCAATGCGACTTTGTTTTTAAAAAACTGATTCTAGGGCCTTAAAAAGTTCTTTGTGTACTAAAGTCACATATGAGGCGTCGATTAGATCAAAGCTGTCCCTGTGGCCACACAGATTAACTAAAGAGGCCACAAGGAACTCATATATCCTAGCATAAAGATCCTGGTCGGCTTGAATCTTCGGCCAAGTGACTCTTCTACAATTGTTAGTTGGGGTTGGCTCTGCACTTCTTTGTGAGGGGCTAGAGTAACAAAAATGTGTTCAGGGGGAGCGGGAGTTGTACCAACCAAGGAATGTACAGGAAATTTCTCCTCTAAAAACCAGGATATTGCAAGTACTGTAGCTAGTGCAATCACAACTATTAATGTGCCAATTATTCTACTCTTTGTCGACCAACCCCTCATTGAACGCGGCAGTGCAAATGGCTGTTCCTCCTCATCAATAGCCCGGCAAAGGGATGCATAATTAAACAAGGAGAGAAGTGCCACAACAATGATGGTGCAACAAAAATGACAGTAAAGGTAAGTGTTCCTAGTGTCTGTCAGAGCTTCACAGAACTTTTCAGCCCGACATTAGTCAAAAACAACTCTACTCAAACATGACTGCACATTGTGGAAAGCCAATTGGTATTCCACTGGCTTCATCTATGGCCAGTAACACCTTTCTTCAACAGAGTACACAATCAATGTCTCCCCCAGCACAGGCCCAGACAGTTTTTATGGTTAACGTTCCTAAACTTGGATTAGGAAGTAGTCTCGAGACTCATGATTCCTTGATAAACAAGTCCATACATTGGCTACGCCATGTCAGGTGTTGCCACTCCATAATTAGGGAGGATATAGTCGGGGCAAGAAGATGCTCGTCCAATTATGAACCTTTGGACTGCATCGCACTTACCCTGACTAATCCCAACCTGGCGGAAAATCTCTTAGCATTGGAATTTAGGACCTGTTCTCCTGATTCTTCATCCATCCAGGTTAGACGTTTTCCGTCATCTTCAGTGTCTAGGGCTCATGACAGCAAGAAATTTACATCTGCACCTAGGGGTCTTCACTTGAATCTGTTGATTGACTATGTCAGGCACATCAACCTTTCCAACCTTTGCAGGAACAAAAGCTTTCCACGGTCACTAATATCTGTTGTTCTTCCAACACTGACTGTCCAAATACAACTTTAGATAGTTTGCTAACACAGATGAAACCCATTAGTACTGTTGGTGATCGGGGCTGTAGTTCGGGGGCCCATGGTATTGTAGTATCAACTAATGATTGTACTTTATCTCTTGTTTCACCTCACTTGACAAAACTAATTTCACCGAGCGATAGAACTCTGGGAACACAGATCAAAATTCTCTCCTGGAATATTGCAGGCCTTTGTAGCAAAATGCAGCTTCCCGATTGGAATGAGCAGGTAGAGGAACATCACATATGCGTTTTCCAAGAAACTTGGAGCGTAAGCCCACAATATAAATCAGGTTATACTTGCTTCTTTAAACCAGCTACTACCATGAGGAGGGGGCGCCCTTCTGGAGGTCTTGCTGTCTGGGTCAAAATTGACATGGACTGTCAAATTACTGAACATCTCTGTAATAGCCCTGACATTATGTGGCTCTCGATCAAGGGGAGTAGGGGTGGACAAATTCTAGAGCTGTTTAATGTCTACATAAGGGGAACACCAGGGGGCAGACAGTCAAGTATTGTCCTGGCTTTAGAACAAGAACTATCTAATTGCCCTCCAAGCTCTTATATCATGATTGCAGGTGATTTTAACTGTACTTTCGAACCATTAGGGGCTGAGGATTTGCTAGGGATAGAGGAAGAAGACACCAAATGATGCGTTCCATTGTTAAATATTCCTCCCATTAAGAAATGGACCCAGATAGCAATTCAAATAAATGCTCTGGCCGTCGAAACAGGTCTTAGGGCTATAAATGGAAGATCTAGTTCGGACGTCTTAGGAGCTAACACGTTTAATAGGGTTAACTGTCCCTCCAGAATCGATTATATACTATTAGACTTGCGGATTTGGAGATTGTTGATAGACATGGAAGTGGTCCCATCGTCGGATAGCGATCATAACATACTAAGCTTGATAATGGGTATCCCTTGGGCTTCTCTGGTTCCTGCGAACCAGACCCCAGGGTCTCTCATGATAACTAAAGAACTGATACCCTCTAATTGCAGAAGGTCACTTAAATGGTCAAAAGTTGCTACAGACGAACCTAAAATGGCAGCCATCAGACATGTCTTGTGTGAAAACACACTTAGATTAAGAGAGGCTCTTGGTGAAATAGATGGCCTGGCAAAGATCCCAGAAGTATATGACAAAATGATAGCCCAGGTAGGATCCTTTTTTAGTATGACTCTTAAAGCCGGCAAATTAAATGCAGGTAATAAAAAGCACCATACCTGGTTTAATGGGGATTGTAGACGGGGAAAAAAGGCCCTAGTCTTAGCACTAAGGAGCAAAAATTGTCTTTTAATTAGAGAATCTAGGAAGAATTATAAAATTTCTGTCTCTCATGCGAAGCGTGAGTGGGACGAGTCCCACTGGCCGAACCTAAAAGACGCTAGCACAGCTAGAGATCCCAAACTCTTCTGGAATATGGTCAGGTGGTCCGGTCATAAAGATCCTGACCTTATCCCTAACCACATTACCTGTCAGGATTGGCATAGCCAGTTTCGAAATCTCTACTCTGGGCCCAATCTATCTCTCGAATCAGGGCCTCTCCATCAAATAAGCTTCTATCCCATAACGGACCCCACCGACCTCTTCACATCAGATGAAGAAGAGGCGGCTGTTAAGAAAATTGTTCCATCAAAAGCCCCGGGACCTGACGGCATTCCTGGGGATCTCTTTTTGGCTGACCCCCATAACTGGGCTAGTTATATTACGCTTCTAATCAATTGCCTCGCACAGGGCAGCCCAGTACCTGTGTCATGGAAGGGGGCTGAGGTGATTCCTATTTATAAGAAAGGCCCCAGGGATGATCCTGCCAACTACCGCCCAATCAGCTTGATTGACGCTATGCAGAAAGTAGTTGGCAGGGTGTTATTACAGAGAATTCACTGTTGGGTGGATGAAGAAAATATTCTTTCCCAATACCAAGCAGGATTTAGGGCTTGTATGGGGACAGTGGACCAAGCATTTAGGTTGCTCCTTATCTATTGGAAGGTGGTCCTCATTGGCAAGGGCAGTCTTTATTTGGCATTTATTGACTTAAAGACTGCCTTTGACCTGGTCCCTCGCGAACAGCTGTGGTACATCTTGGGCGAAATGGGGATTCCCCCGTTGTTGCTGAACCTGTTGATCCGTCTACACGAGGGCACTTTCGCGCAAGTGAGGTGGGGGTCGCAAGGCCAGAAAACAGACAAAATCCCGGTTAACAGAGGAGTCCGCCAGGGCTGTGTCCTGGCGCCTACTCTGTTTTCCTTGTATATGAATGGGGTGGTCGATTTTCTCCAAGAGTGTCCAGCTGATGCCTCAGCTCTGCTGGGTGATAGGGTCCCCACCACCCTTCTCTTTGCGGATGACACTTTGCTCATCTCAAAGACGCCAGCAGGGCTACAAAAGCTTTTAGATAGATTTCATCTCTTCTGCGAATCCAGGGGGCTTATTGTTAACACCTCCAAGACCAAGCTTATGGTATTTAACCCTTACAGGCCATACAGAAGCAATTTTACCCTTGACGGAGTTGGTCTGGAAAGAGTCACAACATTTGACTATTTAGGAATTCGGCTCGCTGAGAATATGCAGTGGAGAAACCATGTTGATAAAATGATTTTAAACCATAAGCGCACGACAGGAGTACTAACTAGAGAACACCACTCCTCAGCGAGTAGACCAGTAGCCCCTGCACTCACCATCTATGCATCCAAAGCAGTAAGCTCAGCCCTCTATGGTGCTGAGCTATGGGGCTTCGAGAACGTAGATTGTATTTGTAGATCTGAACATAAGTTCCTAAGAGGCTTAGTGTCGCTCCCTTCCAACGTCCCATTGAAACCTTTGATGAGCGACATGGGTAGACGCTCTTTCAAAGACGTAGCCAGGTTGCGGCCACTATTATTCTGGGCACATTTGTGCCGGACTCCTGAGCTTTCCAATTACGCCTCAGCATTGGCAGAAGTGATGGCCCTAGATGGCTGTCAAAAAATTCACTGGGTGTGTACCTTAAAGAAAATGCTAACTGCGCTCGGCTTTAAGGAATTGTGGGACTCACAAATTCCGCCCTGTAGAGCGGAGCTTAAAAGACGCTATTGGGCCTGGATAGATGACCAAGAGCTTAACTATGCTGGGGCAGGTAGGCTTACAGATGAATTTTACTTCCACAAACAGGTTATTTCATTTGAACCCTACCTAGATTTCATCCAGGCACCGCGCGACAGAACACTCTATATACAGTTTAGGATAGGATCACTTCCAGTTCGAGAGTTTACTGAAAAGTGGCGTGTGCCACATCAAACATCAAAGGAGTGTCCCTGCTGTAAGGCGCCTGCTGAGAGTGTAGCGCATCTTATGTTCGCTTGCCCTTTCTATAAAAATGCTAGGTCGAGATGGCTTAAACCCATCTGCAGACAATTGGGAACTCAAGAACATTGTATTGCCCTGCGCATTTTAAAATCAGACGCACGGACCCTCTTTGCCTGCGGTGTGGCTAAGTATCTCGGCCGCGCCTGGATAACAAGAAATACATTTTTGAGTGGGATTTCATGATGAATTTTCATGTTTTTGTGTTAGTTTTAGCGAAAATTGCTTGTATATCTTAAATCCCATTGTCATTTTATACTGTATCTTGCGAGGGTCATTTTGATGAATCTTACGTTTTTATGTTATTTTTCTAACTAAAACGATTTACACAAGTTGCACTGTCACTTTAGATGATGAGAGCTGGTATAGAATGTTATTTTTATTTTTATTTTATTGTACTGTGCTCCCAGATCTTGCAGTCCGTTCTTCCCAGCCCTGGGCTATCATGAAACACAAGAATTGATGGACTTTTAAAGCTTTTATGTGCCGTTTTTTATTCTGTATACTGTTTATGGATGGAAATAAGAATGTTAATGCTTTTAAGATACTTTGTTATCGAAATAAAGCTTTTATTACGGCTTCACTGGTACAGGCTCCTACTGTTCATCAATAGGTTGGCGCTCTTGAGCACCGGCGGTGGAGATTGCTCAGTCCTAAGCTCTTGATGTATCCCACGTCGATCAGGATAAGCTACCCTAAAGGGATACCTTTTGATCTATCCTGTCCAATGTTCGAAAACAAACAGTGCACATGTCTCACATCACCCTAAACTAATTCCGTTGGTACTATCACAAAGTACACCTGACTTACACAGTCCTTCCCTATCTAATCTGACTTCTCCTTCTGTGCACCGTCCCTCAACTGAGGACGCAAATCGTACCTGGCAGCCCCAGGCACCGTTGGATCAACAAACAGCGGTTCCTTAATAGCTCATATTTCTGAGGGGACCGCTGCATTTAACACTTCATCATTCTCCAAATCCGTTTGGGTCCATGTCAGCTTTGCATCACTGAAGGGGATGAACTGAGGCACCTTCTCGCATTCAGAGTCCCCTACCCCTTCCCTCGCCCACTGATCATAGTGCATGGGCAGGGGTATCCTGCGGCAGTGGGTGGCATGCATCCAGTTCTTTCGGCCAGTAACCTTCACGGTACATGTAGCCAGGAGGACCTGTTCTGGTCCCTTCCAATGAGGCTTTAGACTCTTCTTCCTCTGGAAATTACGGATCAGGATAAAATCGCCAGGCTGACTGTTTTTGTCCGGGCCCCTCTGTTGTGGTTGGTAGGGCTTCCCGGACCAGTTGGTGAACAGAATGCAAGTTTTCAGTTAGCTGGCACAGGTAGTCAATTAACAACGGATACTCAATATCTGAAAACCGCAGAGGACGCAGGACGCCCCAGACATTGTACTTCTCAATCAAACCAGCTGACTGTGGGTGGTTTGCAGCATGAAACTTCTGTTTTATGTGCAAATTAGCTGAATAACCTTGGCATTAAAATGACTTCCGTTATCACTCCAGATCAAACGGGGCAAGCCGAAACTAGGAAAGAACTCCTTTAGGAGTACCTTTGCAGTCGTAACGGCCGTATTGTCTTTAGTGGGGTAAGCCTCAACCCATTTACTAAATGCACAGTCAACCACCAAAACATACTTCAAATTATTGCACCTATCTAGTTCTATATAGTCCATCTGGATGATCTCAAAAGGGAAAGTGGGTGGTGCAAAATTACCAGGCGGTGTAGGGGTACCTTTTCCAGGATTGTGCATCATGCACACCATACAGTATTTCACTAAATGTGCAGCTGTTTTTGAAATATTGTCATTCTGCCACATAGGGTCTAACAACTTACAAATACCTTTAGTGTTGATATGGGCTGGGCCATGGGCCATTGTAACTACAGGGAGAACATATGCATCTGGCAACATCCATCTCTGCTTCCCTGACTTGTCAATCCAACATCCCTCATCATTCAATTGGGCTGTACTTTCTTGCCACACTGCTAGCTCTTCTGTTGTGGCCTCACTTTGTATCTCCTTCACGTTCTCAAGTGTATCCTCAAACATGGTAACTTCAGACACCGACCTAGCGGGACCTTCTACAAACATTCTTTTAATTTTAGTCTGTGCCATTTCTTTAGCTGTCTGATCAGCAAAAGCATTCCCCCTACCTACATCATCAGTAATTTTCCTATGGGCGCTACACTTCACTATTGCCAACTTCTTAGGGAGTGTCAAGGTGGACAAAAGCCTCAATATAAGGTTACCATATTGAATCTTTGTACCATGGGAAGTAAGGAACCCTCTCTCAGCCCAGAGTCACCCAAAATTGTGCGTGACTCCGAAGGCATACTGGCTGTCAGTATAAATATTGACAACCAGTCCCTCGCTCAATTCACAAGCTCGAATAAGGGCGGCTAACTCAGCTGCTTGGGCTGACTGATAAGGGACTCGTGATGTCTCTACGACTGTACGCAATGTGGTGAAAGCATAAGCAGCAGTTGTAGTGTCATCTGGTAATTTGAAACAAGAGCCATTGACATATAGTTCCCCTTGTGCGTCAGATAAGGGAACATCAGTCAAGCCTACCCGCCCCTTCATCTCTTCTTCAGTGCGGAAGATACAATCATGTTTCTCATTTTCATCATTTTCAGAAGGGAGGGGCAGTAACGTGGCTGGGTTCGGAGTGGCACATCTTTTAATCATGATATGTCTGGCGAACAATGTCAATTCGTAACCTGTCAGACGTGCACTGGTGAGGTGCTGAGTCTTGGTCTTTTTCAAAAGTGTATTTACAGCATGGGGTACCATAACTGTGAGGTCAGTATCAAGTACGAGCCCAGCCGATTGTCTTATGGAGACAGCCACAGCCGCGACCGCTCTTAGACAGCTCGGGAGGGCTCTTGCGACAAGGTCAAGAACAGCGGAAAAATAAGCACACGGCCGTTGCTTATCTCCAAATTTTTGTGTTAGAACAGAAAGCGCACAACCAGCTGTCTCATGGACATATAATACAAATGGCTTGTTGTAGTTCGGCATGCCGAGCACTGGAGCTGAGCAAAGCACACTTTTTAGTTGCTCAAAAGACTGCTGACATTCAGGTGTCCAAGGCAAGGGCTCATGCACATCTTTAGTGGTTAGGGCGAGCAAGGGTTTGGTTAGGAAGGAGTAGTTAGGTATCCACTGACGACAGTAAGAAGTGATACCTATGAAAGCGCGCACTTCTTTCTGAGTTTGTGGAACGGGCATTTTAACAATGGTGCTGATGCACTCAGGAGTCAATCTCCTACCCTCCTTTGACAGTAGGTGACCTAAATAGTTGACCTCCTGTCGACAATAATGAAATTTGGAAAGGGACACCTTATGTCTGTGCTGTGCCAAATGCAACAATAAGTTAACCGTACTATCCCTGCAACCTTGTTTTGTGTCAGAAGCAATGAGGAGATCGTCAACATACTGGAGCAATACATTACCTGTAAGAAGCGAAAAGGAATCCAATTGACTCTTTAAAGCTTGACTATAGATACTCGGACTCTCAGTATAGCCCTGAGGAGCTCGACAGAATCTAAAACGTCTGCCAGATAGTGTAAAACCGAACAAATACCTGCTATCTGGATGTATAGGACCACTGAAGAATGCATTTTTCAAGTCAATGACAGAGAAGAATTTGGCAGTGGAAGGAATCATTGTCAAAAGAGTGGTAATGTCAGGGACCACAGGAAACTGGGGAACTACTATTTTATTAACTTCGCGCAAATCAATCACAAAATGATAAACATCTGCCTGGTCATCAGAGGAACCCGAATGTGTCCGTTTTAGAATGGGAAGAATAGGGCTATTACAAATATTTGCAGTCGTCTCCTCAACCACTCCTTTCTCAATCAACTCCTTTACAATTTGCAATAAAGCTCGCTCACCTGCCTGCAGTATTTTATACTGAGGGATGCGAGGCAAAATAGCATTGTCTTTAACTTGGATCGAAACCGGCGGTATCTGTAACAGTCCCACATCTATGTCGCCTGTTGCCCACAAAGTGGGTGGCACATCTTTAAACTCAGCAGGAAGAGGAGCATCTTTGGACAGACACTGTTTAGCGCGTACCACATCCGGACCCATTGTCATGTAAACACCTGCCGGGGAGCAATAAATCGTAGCATGCAATTTTTTCAACAAGTCTAAACCCATCAAATTTTCTCCACAATTGGATGTCAATAAGAATGGGGAATCCACAGTAAAAGGACCAATAGTCAATGCAAGAGGATTTGAAATGGGGCTTACAACCGGTACACCAGAAAAACCTACCGAAACATTATTATGGCCAGACAGAGCCACCCCAGGGACCAAAGAGCGAGAAATAGAACTGTTCATTGCACCTGTATCCACCAAAAATTCCCTAGCCAAGCCATGCCAGTCCGCAGTAACATAAGGACCGCATTGATCTACAGGTATCGGAACTGGTCCCTCACTATGTCCCTGGCTGTCCTAGCTGTAAGACATTCCTGTCACCTCATCCGTGTCATAGTCATCATGATAATACTGTCCGCCCCGAGGGTCATCAAAGTAATTATTATCAGAACGACCCTGTGAGGCTGTAGCATTCTGAGCCCTGTCAGCCCCACCAGCTCCACGACCTCGTCCATGAGAACCTCATCCTCTAGGGACTGCCACCTTCTGCAGCAACACAGGACACTCGCTTCGCTTCGCCAGTGTCCCTCCTCCTTACAATACACACACTGATTTGGCCCTAAAGGCATAGTATTAGGCTGCCTGCTAGTGCGTGGAAGCTGTCGGGCCAAACCACCATGTCCTCTACCATTCCCCCTAGAAGCCTGCTGCAACAACACCTTCGTCTTCAAATCCTTATGCTTTTTCTCCGTCCTCTCCTTATCCTCATTTTCCCTGTGTTCCTAATACTGCGCCATATTCAAAATAACAGAAGGGGAAGAGGTGGCCCGAGTACTCTCGGAAGCCTGCAATCGAGTCGCTTTTTCAGGAAGCAAATTAGAAACAAACCTATTAACAAACAACCGAACACCTCCCTCAATAGACAAATCCTGCCCACTATAATCTAGAAACACATCTTCAAACCGAGTGAAAAAATCAGACACACTCCCATCTCTCTTCTGACGACAAGCCTATAACTTGTCCCAATCATCCTTTCTCGGTGGAATAAGAGAATGCATATACGTGATAATGCGGCCTGGCAAAGCAAGTATTTCTGCCTTAGGCTTCTCACCGGGCTTCCTCTCCTGATCCCACACTTTAATTTGATCCCAGGTACCACCCAATTCCGCAACATGATCCTGTGTGTGCACTTGCCTCCAAATATCAACCGGAACCAGTAAACCAAAGAACATTTCAATATCCGCAAGCGTCATTACTGTTGAGGAGGCAGCTTCAGTCAATTCTTTATAATATGCAGTATGATTCTTCCTGGGATCAGGTAACTGAGTCTTAAGCAATGTTCCCTCTAATTTTTTTCCTCTATGTGCGGCAGTGTACGGTCTCTGTGCACTGCAACCAAGGCTAAGTGTGCCGGAAACCAGACCACGCGTGTGCGCTGCAATTAACATGAATACCCCAGCCCTGCCAAGTAGCACGCATTAGGTGTGGTCCACAACACTGCACTAAAATGCATTAATCACTCATTTTTAGCACCTTGACAATCCCTGTGTAATAGGAGTCAGTGACCGCGAGTGTTGGAGCTGAATTTACAGCAGTGCGGCAAGTGTTGGCCATATGGTGCTATAGGCGGGACACTGGAGAATTGAATGAGGCGCTTCCTGCTTGCATCATTGTTTCAAGTAAGCATTTTACGTGCTGTCCAATTACGCAGCTCTGATGTCGTGAGGCCGAGCGTGGGAAGCGATGTACTGCGCATGTCTGCCTTGGAGAGGGTTCCTGGTAAACGCTGCACGCACTCACAGGTAAAAGCATGTGATTTGCACACGAGCCCCCTGTAGCCCTGTCTGGCATCAGTCACTGACAGGTGTGCGTTGGTGCATGAGCCCCGAGGATCCCAGGTCCAACATTAGAAGAGGGGAGGGCGGGGCTCGCACCAACAGGCCGTGCACCGGCAGCAGCTCAGGTGTGAACAGGTAACCTCGGAAAGCAGGCTTCCACCTGTGAGGGGCCAATATAAGGGCTCCTGCGTGCACAGGAATGATGAGGGAAATGCAGGTTTGTAATAAAGGTTATACTTTAAATACAACAATATGTGCATGCACAGGAATGCTGAGGGGGATCTGCAGATTTGTAAAGCATTGTACTTTAAATACAACAATATGTGCATGCACAAGAGATACCAGGGAGCTGAACGTCGGGGTTCATCTATGCACTGTGACATAATGCCATAGCAGACCATGGAAGGGAATACATGGCAGAACTGAAGAATTGCATGTGCGCAGCTGGTTTGTTGCTGTGTGTCTTCTTTATGCTGAAGGCCCAGAGCTGCCCTGCTCAGCGATGCTGCATGTGACTCCTCACTATGGCCGAGGCCATTAGCAGTACCACAGCCTCCAGCACCGTCAGTCATTGACACCCCCTGCAGCAGGCAAGGATGGGGCCTGAGGGTGGCAAAGCCACCACATCGGCAGGAGCTCTTTTTTCTCATTAAAAATGAGGGTTCGTCTTGTGGCTCCGATGCTCCCACCCCAAGGTTGTCAATGATAAAGCATGCCCATACAGTCCCCTCCCCGGCCAGAAATCGGTGTTCAGTCGTAGGAGAGTGTTCACTGTAGATCATCAGCTGATCTTGGTATTAGCTCCAGACCATGACCAGTGCTTGTATTCGAGGTCCTGGAATCGCCCATGCCCGACGCATGTCCCTGTTGGAGAGGGGCGAAAGGATTTGTGCTGTGAAGCCACTGCTACCCCTTGTGCCTGTTCTGCGGCTGCCTGGTCCTGAGTAGGTCATGTACGAACGTTCCTTGTTTAGGTCGGGGGACCACCCATTACCGTCTGCCTGGTTCTCCGTGAACTTGTGAGCCAAACCTTTAGCGTAGAGCCAGGTACAGACATCCTCTGGTGTTGAGAAGATGTGGGAGGTCTCACCATCCAGTACTTTGAGCTTTGTTGAGAACAAGAGTGCGTACTTTAGCTGCAGCAAACACTATATGAAAAAAAGGTACCCCCTAAAAAACATTTAAGTTCTGAGAACGGGGGTGGGCAATTGAATACAAGACTGATTCCCACTAGACTAGTGGGAATTAGTCTTGCATTCAATTACTTTAGCTGCAGCTCCCGGAGACGTTGCTTGACTTTCAAGTAGGAGTCGCAAAGCCACTGTTCCTGAGACATGAAGTCAGGATATTCTGCAATCTCCACATTTTCATAACGCAAGGGGTCCTTCGTTCAAAATCGTTGCAGGACTAGGTCTTAGTCCCAGTAATTGAGGAGACGAGCAATGATTTGTTATGGTAGCGCTCCAAGTGGTGGTGGCCTGCCAGGGCTATGGTGCGCCCGCTCTTCTTTCATGGCACTCATTTGTGTCTGTATTTCCCATACCGTGGGGTTCATGGAGGTCAAAGCGGATTGTACATCATCCACGCAGTCTGCCAGCTTGCGGTTGATCCACTCTCAGGAGATTCACTTCCAAGGAGACAGAGTTGATTTTTTGCCTCCAACGACGTTTTAGTGTCCAAGATAGGATGGAGGACCTTCTCGAATTGAGCGGAGTGTGTATTGAGGGTGGCTTCCAGAGGTTGCAGGGCACCCATGGCCTGGTCTGTGGAGGCAGTAGGCAGAGTGGGCTCGCTAGGACATGGGCTCAGGTGCCTGACAGATAGAGGTTTCCCCATCATGATAGCGTTGAGCTGAGCAGCGAAATCTAGTTCATGTGGGGCATGAGCGAGTCTTCGGCCCCAGTTCCCCTTCAATGTGACGCAGGTCCACAACAGTTGAGGCCCTCAATTGGGATTATGGGGCGATTATAGAATGCTTACCAGCTAGTCGCCCACAGTCAAATGCGCAGCTGGGTTCTGGTGTGGTCCCTTAGGTCATCTTGCCCTGCTTCACTTAGGCTCGGCAACCCTCTGAGCGGCAGAAGAGTGGGGAAAGGGTGAGGGCTGCCCTAGGACGACCCCATTCTGCATGTGTGCAGCACAAGCGCTGTTGGGGTCCGCCCTGGCTCACCTCATGAGTTCCAGTGTCCCCTCAGCAGTGTGGGCTCCACTGGCTTGGTTTCACTGGTGCAGGGCAGGGAGCAAGGCCCAGGAAAGAGCTGTCTGAGTGACCCCATGCAGGCAGTGCTAGGTGGGGCCTCCCTCTTGTAAATGCCGGAGCAGGTCGATCCCACTACTACCATGGCCCTTGCTGAGCCCGCAGGCCCCAGAAGACAGCAGCAGGGGTCCGCCCCAGATGGGATAAAGCCAAGACGCCGCATGTGCCCAGCGCTGCAAAATGTAGGGTGTCAGACCCATAGGGAACATCCAGCACCTCCCGGGGTCCTCAGGTCCCTGCAGGTTTCCCCAGTCACCGACAGGCTTTATCCTTTTTCTTCACCATTCAAATGATCTCAGAAGAGTTTGAGTCTTTTAGTGTGGCATCTGTGTTTTGTAGAGGAAGGTGCCATCCAAACAAATCATGGGCATCCTGGCAGGATTCAACTTCTTAGGTGCCATGGGCAAAGCCTGTGCGGATGCAGATTGGGGAGACATCTGTGTCAACGCCTTCAAAGTAAATATTCAGAAGATCCTGGCTCACCCTTAAAGAGCGGACCCAGAATAAGCAACCTGAAACCTTGGCAGCTATAATACTATTTCAAAGGCCCACAATCAGCCCCGCAGCTGTGCACTATTAACAAAAGAAATGCAGAGTCTCAAATATGACGTGTGTTTTCAGAATCTGAAAGCACACGTCGTGTTTGAGACTCTGCATTTCTTTTTTTAATAGCGCACGGCTGCGGGCTGATTGTTGGCCTTTGAGATTGTATTCATGTTAATTGCAGCGCCCGTGTGCACTGCAATTAACATGAATTCTATTTCAAAGGCACACAATCAACCCCGCAGCTGTGCACTATTAGGAAATGGAATGCAGAGTCTCAAACACGACGTGTGCTTTCAGATCCTGAAAGCACACGTCGTGCTTTAGATTTTCTGCATTCCTTTTCCTAATAGTGGGGGGCTGATTGTGGGCCTTTGTAAAAGTATTCATGTTATTAATTGCAGCGCATGACGGCGCTGCGATTAACACGAATACTTTCACAAAGGCCCACAATCGGCCCCGCAGACTCGCACTATTAAGAAAATAAATGGAGCAAGTGCCAAAGTCACTTGCTGTTGAACGCGAGCCCTAGCGAGATGTGGTGTGTGCACGCTAATTATGAGACACTGCGCGCTCGGGATGACTTCAGTGCGCGCGCACACAAGCGCGCACGTTATTGGGAACAGTGGTCTTAAGAGACAAAACTTCACTCCTTTTCCATGGAGTATAAACCCATTGTTCTTGGAAACGGGCCGCCACACCTGGTCTAATGACAATTCCGTGCTGATCTGTTAGCTCTGGTATTTCGGGGTGATATATAGGATGAACCTCTCGCATCGAAAACTGAGCTACTGGAGTGGGGCTCTTCTCAAGTAGCCTTCCCCAATACGCAATCAATGTCTACTAACAAAAACTTGACCAGACTCCATATTAGTGACATATACATGATCTTTAATATCATATGAAATCTGTGGTGCTGCATCTTTGAAACACTGCTCCCAAAGACTAATCAGAGTAGCAGACATATGCTTGAGGGCATGCAGTTGTACAAAGGGCTCATAGTCTTTCATCACAGTCCACACATCTTCCACACTGTAAATGGGGTTTCAGGCCCACTGCGCAGCCTGGTTAGCCACTACCCTTTTCTCTGCATCTCCCACTTCAGATCGCACATACGGACCCATGCGTTCTTTAAACTTTGTCCAATCTCCGTCTCCAAACCTGAGCACTGGAGTCCCATCACCCAAGGACACCGGGGGATGAAAAACCAGGGAAGGAGAGGCAACCGGAGTGACGGGTATCAATGATGCTGAGGGCTACATCACAGGAGAAAAAGCTGGCGAGAAAGATGCTGAAACAATGGGCGTGAGGGGGTGCTAACAGTCGCAGTTGCTGTGGACGGTAAAGAAGCAAGCGGAAGAGAAGGAGGAGAAGGAGCCGATGCTACGGCCATCAAAAAGCATCAGTAGATACAGGAATAGAGACAGTAGGAGCAACAGTAACAGGCGGCTGTGAGGGCATGGGAACAGTGGGATATATCTTTTGTGGTGCGTACAAAGGTGGGGGTCGACTATCTAATAATTCCTCCACGAAAGTATCATTTTCTTCTTGGACTACATAAGATTTATCAATATACAATCGAAACCTCCTATCTTCATGTTCAATCCCTATCTCTTGTTTCTCTCTATCATGTGCTACAGCTTTCTGAGTCAATGTTTGCATTCTACCCTTTCGTGCCTCCTTTTCCATCTTTAATCGTCTCTGTTTAGCCTCCTTTTGCCATGTTCGAAGAGAATCAAACATAGACTGCCTACTTCGCTTCGCAAACAATTTTTGCTGTAAAAACCCAATTTTTTGTTCAACAAAAGTGCCCGTCAACGGCCACTGCAATTCGGCATTGTCCCTTGTATATTTGTGCCATAATGTACTAAACATAATAGGGCCAAGACCATGCTTCACATACATATCAAAATTAGGAGTGCCTTCTGGAGGCGCCGGCTGAGCTTCTTCCAATCTATCATCTTCAGAACAACAGCGACAGCACAAAGAAACCAATTTACTTATTCCAGGCATTCTCAAAGAAAACAAATTCACTATTCTATGCCTGGCCAAAACATTTGCAAACGTTTTATCCAAAAGACGGCCCTTAGACCTACCAAATACAAACCTAAATGGTACCATATCCACGAAGAACCGAAACAAACTCACGTGATGTATGCAGGTCAAAACGAATCTATTCTCCACTGCCGACTCTTCGGACCAAACGGTCAGATCCAAGGGTTTCGCCGTTCAGGACTCCAGTCGGGATGACCACTGGGCGAGGCACCGTCCATTGGGACAGAAGGGGCAGCTGCGAGTACAGGAACTCTGTTGTGCAGGGATCCCTGATCAGTCCGTCCAACCCGACGATGGCCTCGACCTCCCCACCCGTCCTCAGGAGGGGATGGGCCACTCGCCCGATGTAGTCCCTGTTCGGGTGCCAACTGAAGGTAGTGGCCCGTTTAGGGTCACCCGGGTCACTCACGACCACCTTTCAGCTTTCCATACCAAATAAAGAGTCGATCAGACAGTAGAGAATACAAACCAATATATGTTTATTCAGATACGCTCCAGTGGAGCCCAGTCTGCCCAGTCTCTTAGGAGTGCTGCAGAGAGGGACTGACTTCAGCAAACATGGGAATACATTATGTACAATTCAGAACCAATGAAGTCACACCCGTAATGGAATTTTCCGAGCAGATGCAGCTAAACAAAGAAGTACAGAAGGATAGGTTTCGATTGTGAGGCTGGGCACACACTATCTCTAAGCCAAGGTCACTCTGCCCTTGCCCGCCACTAGACTAGTGGAAGAAGGCCTCTATCTAGTGGGAAAGGTATGCGCTAATAAGAACAGTGTAATCATTAGCAAAGCAAGGCCCAACCTTGGAGGAACGAATCTTTCCACAACCCATTTTCTCGAAGAGGCAAGAAGCAGTTTCGAGCATGGTTCAAGATGGCGGCTAAACATAAAATGGTGTTGTGAATGCTAACTTACATAGAACAATGCACAGGCAAAATAACGAAAACATTTTCATTCTAACACATCTAGAAAGATTACTTTAGATGATTAATTGGTAAACAGCACTTTAAAATAAGGGCACAGTTAAGGTGTGGCCTAAATACAGAAAAAATATCACAAACAAGTTTTTATGTACTGATGGAAGGAAATGCTGCATAAACACAATACAATTCATACTCTGTATTGATGGGAACTATATTATTCAGAATAATTATCTAAAAAAGCCTTGTGAGACAAAATAGATGGTGCTAAGCTCACTCCTGCACTGGTGAGACACACAAAACAAAACATTGGTCTTTGGCTCAGTTAACTAATGCATCCACTCCAGGAATCTTTATTTGAACGTGTGATCACAGGTTTGATTTCTGGAGGGTCCACTCAGACTTTCATCTTTCAGAGGTCGATGAAATGAGTACCACTGAGTTGGGTAACATGTGTTACTTCTGCACCAAGAGGTCCAAGGATAAAAGTGTGCTTTACTAATGCACATGCTATGTTAAAAGCACAACTCTGTCATGAAGGAGTATATACCTAATGCACATTAGTTGAAGAGGAATGAAGGACTCTGAAAATGGCTACCCTTTCACACCAATTTCCTCTGATAAACCTCACTTCCCGGACTACATTTAAAACAGGTTTTCCCAGGTGAACCCCTGAAACCATTCCAAAGATATCAAGGGTGTCGCTCCCTATTAGGTTCACATCCATATAGTTGTGCATTACATTTAGATAATACCCATTATGTTTAGCAAAGTGAAGAACTTCTAAGGAGGAGTGAGGAGAATGGAGAAATATGAAGCAGGCATATGTGGTACCAACAGTGGCAGCAGCCACGTAATAATAGTTTCAAGCCTAACGTTGGCATCCACAGGCTGCCAGTCTGGCTAATGTGTGCCTAGGGATCCCCTAAGAGGAGAGCAGCTGCAGTCAGAAGTATTCAGCAGCTTGAGAGGGACAGGAACCGCTGCTCACATCTGGCCACTCCTAGCATACAGGCAGTATGGGGGCAGGGGTCTTTCAGCTAGCTGCTGTACTTGATAAACTGCTTTTAGATAGAATACATAAGAAGAAGGGACAAACAGACAAATGAACGATTGAATGAAGTCAATATCTAGATGTGTAGATAGATGATTCTCCGTGGGATAGACCGTGAGAGAGATTTGTGGTGTGAAAATTTGATTTTAATTTACATTTAGTCCAACAAAAAGGCAATGTATATTTTCGACCAAACTAAATTTCGTTTCGGCTGCTTTGGGACTCCAAAGGTCCAAAAACCAGTGGTTAATTTGTATTAAAATAAGTGCTAGGGCTCTCGTCAGGAGGCAGCTTGCATCAGCCCATTTCTCTTGTAACGCCGCCTAAAACAGAGCCAACTACTTACCAGGAAGCGGGAAGAAGATGCGACTAATGGCCAGAGCTGCCGACTTTGGAGCGGGAAAACCGGTTCAAGCCTCGGCGTTGGCTCAGCATCTTGTGATTCAGGGCAAATCACTTAATCTCCTCGTGCCTACCAAAAATTAGTGTGTGCTCATCGAAGTAAAACGTTGGTGTTGATTATTAAGTGCCATGCTGAGCACCGGAAAACACCGGTTCAAATTAAGCACTGCCAAAACTTTTGTTCTTCTCGCATGTGGTACGGACATTAGAGGGTACCTTTTGGAGTTGTGAAAGAGAAACCAGGTTACAAAATGAAGTGCTGGGTGTCTGTTTCCTAGGTGTCCCTTTTGGCAATTCTGTACAGTATAAGCCAATCCTATTATGTTCTCACCGTGGCAAAAATGAGGGGGTTATCAAGGGCTTTGCATAGAAACCGAGTTGTGGGAAAGTGGCTTCTAGACAATGACGTAGCAAGGGCATCATGGGCCTTAATTAAATAAAGAGGAACACCCCTTCAATATAGTGTTGAGTAGAAAAAGACAGCCAAATTAGAGTTGCAGTCGGCCCCTGACACCCATAACATGCATCAATAGAATAACCAGACTTAAGACTAAGCTAAGCCCAGTTAACATATGAAGAGACAAGTGGACATTCTCAAATCTCCACTAGCAGTTAAGTGTCAAACTAGGACCAGATAACATAACATAATATAATTCATTAGATGATTTGTCTGTCCCATGTGACCAATGCAGTGTTAGCTCGGACTAATAAAACCTTGTGTTAAAGCATTTGCTATAATATCAGATCTTATCCCAGCTTAAGCAATTTCTACATATTGAACCTCAACACAATACATGAAAAAGCAAAAATAAGTATACATCAAATAAATACACCATTAATATACATTTTATTTAATTCACCAACAAAAAATATACAAAAATCTAAATTTTCAATTTAATTGCGTTTGGAGCTTTTAAAAATGTGGGGGCATATTATCAACAAACTGCGATAAATATCGCAGAGCGCGCTTAGCGCATTTTATTCTATCGCCGGCTATCGCTGGATTTCCTCGCCGAGTTAGCGCGTTATTATCAACGCTTAACTCAAAGGCGATAGGAAATCCAGCGATAGCAGCAAAAAGGGGGAATAGCGCGGGAAATGCTGCCATATCTTTTGGGCGATAATGGAAACCTTGCTAATACGCCCCTGTGGTCTCAGCCTTGCAATCCACCTCCCATTACTAAGATGGCTAAGTCAACTTTAATTCCTATTTATCAAAAAGAGAGGGGGGGACGGTGGGAGCTGATTGTTAGGTCCAGTGACCCTTGCTCCCGATTGGTAACTAGTATATAAAGGGGGGTCACTGTTCCTTAAGAGGAGAGTTCAAAGTGGAGAACCTTCCCATCGGCCCTCACTGATCTCATGAGGCCATAACAAGGGAGACGCTACTCCTTTCCATCAACCTGGCGGCACTGAAACATTTAGGCCGCTAGTGATACTTTATTTAAACTCACCTTGGCCCTGAAAGAAGCGCTTTGGATCTCCTCCAGAGGGACCACTTTAATAAATAATAGCCACTCTCCCTCCAGTCATTTTTTAACACACTAGTTGAGACCTCACTTCCATTCACACGCACCCACCTAACGGCTTGTTTCATCAAAAGATCTCTGAAAAAGAGAACCTTCGGGGGACCCGTAGGGCATTGCAGCGCCGGCCCGACGAGGCGCAAAAAGCCCAATGATGAAGCATGACATCCTTCGGGGTGTGTGAGGGCATCATGATGAAGACACACTGTCCCCACACATAGAGTAGCACAGGACACCTTTTCCTTTTTCTAAGTCAACTTTAAAGCAGGAGTTAAATTCCTGCGATAAAGGGGGCTTAGAGCGATTATTAACATCGCTTCACGGGTCTGCTGCCTGCTTGATAATATCGCGAAGCCGTGTTAGCGGGTTCTCCCATGCTGTTTTACCCAGGAACGCCTACTTTGCATCTCATTAGCGATGCGAAGGGAGGAGATACCAAAACGGCTGCTAACATGCGCTAATGCATGCTAGCGCCGCCTTGTTAATAGAACGTAGTGGTCCCAATAACGTTACATCCATAAAGTGTAAAAAAGACAATACAATTATAATCAAAACCATAAATCAATACAATAAATCAAAAAGGAAGAATTAGAGAATGCTCAGATGTTATTTAATCACACCGAACATAAGATGCAAATTGTTATAAGAAAACATTAAAAACCATCATTGATGTGCCCGAATGGGTGGGAGAGGGGAAGGGCAGTGACTAAAGTGAGGTAGTGAAGTGAGTGAAAGACACTGCTGGTGTATATCACAAACAAATTGTTTGGCATACTATTCCATGCCACACATTCAAAACATAGTCCATAAAGAAATAAATTACAATAGATTACACAGCCATGTAACACAGAAAGTCACAGTGCAGGCATGCACTGTTGGCGAAACTGGCATCAATAGTGTGTCGACGTTTCGACCCCTGAATGTGTGTAGGTGTTCTTCAAAACCTTACTGGCGGGGTCTTCCTCAGGACAGGTGTAAGGTGAAGGAGGGGGAGGGCACCTAAAAAGATAAATGGCGAATTGTCAGGTCCAAAAACCTAAAAAGGACCAGGGAATGGACAAGTATGGATACTATAGTTACCGTGTTTAAATTGGAAGAAAATCCTCATAGGCGCAGAAAATCGTCTAGGACAGTAGGGCTCAATGGCTCCAAAGTTCGAGAGGGAGAGAGTCATAAACACCTGTAAAAATAAGGTGTCTGTCAGTAGAGCCCCCCCAAAAAATTGAGGGTCATACCTGTGCTAGGTGAAGGAGACAACTTACTCGAAAAATAGGGAAAGATCCAAAATTAATATTCCTTAGCAGTCTGAAAACCGTGGTGAACCATCGATCAGGTAGTGGAAACCATCCACAATACTGCAAACGATTGAATCAAAAATCTAAAGCAGAAGCAAAGAGGAGACATCAGTGGATACTAGGACCAGATTTAAATGGGCATCTAGAGTCACAGGTTGTCAGAATCAAAATGCCAAAAGCATCGTAGGACTCTAAAAAGGGGGAAAAATCTGACCCAAATTAATATTAACAGATTTAAAAAGGAACATCATGAGAAATTCACGCGAGTAACGCGGTTCCCCCAGAGGTTGCACCGCATGTGCGTGATGTTTACCAGCGTAAATATAAATTTGAGAACCATCGTGCCTCTCAAAACTAAAAAATGCACGCTATAGACATCATGTTGTAGGCATCATGTTAAGATGCATACCTTCTATAGTCTATAAGGTTGTAAGAGTTAGACATCTAATAAAACCAAGGAAGCACTACAACTATTTTACACAGCACCGGACAGAAAATGATAACTGGGAGAGAGACCCGCAAAGCCGCCAACCTACAACTCAGTTAAGCGATGGGGGGCGGGAGGAAGGAACACTCATCCTCGTAGCTCGACCTCTTCCCAGCAATGGGTAGAACACGCCGCCGGGGCGAAAAACATCCTTAAATGTGCACGTAGTCAGCGTGCCGTAAGGGCATACGTGACGCCCGGTGTAGTGCAGCCGCTGGATGCCGGTAAGTCTACAAGTCGCAGACAGGGAAAAAAGACTCTCTGACAACTAGATGTAAAATGTGTGTATGTCCTCGAGAAAATATTAAATATTAGATTACGAACAGTGTGCCAGACTGAAATTCGGCAGGAAGTGCATATACATGAAACATTACAATGCATAGTGAGGCACATTAAAAGCATAATACAACATGTCACCCTTGATACCTTACCCAATCCTGTCACGTGATAGATATAATGACATGATGAGCATTGATAAAATGCGCTTATTCAGACAATTTCATGTATATAATAGCCCATGTGTACAAAACATCGATTATGTTTACAGAAGGACCGGTTGGAGTGCCTGAATGTTGGTTTTGACTCCACAATCTGTTAAATAGTCATATATAGTCATAATACACAAACGTATTGAGAGAAAACATTTGAACAATATACATGAACGGAAACATAAAACCATGTTTGGTCTTAGGTGGCAACAAATGAGGTCAAAACCTAGATCTTATCATTGTGTGCAGCACAAAAGGTTGGTCACAGAGGGTTTTGTAATGGCATCATGAAGTGTTAAGACACGCTAGTTGGGCATTACTGGGGTCCTGTTCATTCAACCCATTAACAATGGTGTCCAAACGTACCATCCATTTGGATTCTCGGATGTTTAAAATCGAGGAAATGTTGCCCCCTCTCGGTCCCAATTCAGCCTTCTCTATCACCAGCCACTGCAGTTGGTTCGGATTGTGTCCCACTGAAGTAAAATGCTCAACTAATGGTGCCCTTACGACAGAGCACCGAATCCTGCTCTGATGTTGCAATATTCTTGCCTTGATCTTTTGTTGTGTCTGCCCTATATAGAGTGACCCACATGGGCAGATAATGCCATATATAACGTTCATGGAGTTACAGTTGGTGAGGGAACGCAGAGCTATTGTGTGTTGTTTGTAAACAAAGTTCTTAGTTGTAATTGTAGTGAGGCAAGCTTTGCATTGTCCACATTTATAGTGCCCTTGGACCGGTAGTAAATTCCAAAGTGATTGGATGGTGGGTTCGATAGTGTTTTCCAAAAAAGAATGGACTACATGATCTTTGACACTCATAGCTTTTTTGAAAGAGTGCAAGGGTAATTCTGGTTGATCAATGTCGTCTGACACTAGGTTCCAATGCTTATTGATAACCTTTTTTATGGCATTGCTTCTTGTGGAAAACGTTGTGACGCAGATCATTCTTTGTGATGGTATGTCATTCTTTTGCCTAGGGGTTAACAAGGTTTCCCGTGGGTTAAACCAAGCCCTTTTCTGAGCTTTCTTCACTAATCTTCTCGGGTATCCTCTCGTCATCAGACGGATGCTGAGATCCTCCGACTCAGCCATGTAGTCTGTCCTCCTCGTACAGTTCCTGCCGATCCGTAAAAACTGACCCACCGGGAGATTGTCCCTCAAGCCCCGTGGGTGGTGACTAGTGTATCCCAGGAGGGAGTTGCGTTCAGCTGGTTTCCGATACAAAGTGGTATACAACTTATTGTCTTCACAGCAGATTTTTATATCTAAGAAGGCGATCTCCTTACAATCTGATTGTATAGTGAACTTTATATCCTGGTCGCACTGATTTAGCCAATCGTAGAAATGGCCCAGCTCAGTTGTATCTCCACGAACAATCGGGCCCCAGCTCTGACCAGCTCTGACCAGGCCTACCGGGATAACTGGTATCCACCACAAGTTACTTTCCTTTTTTAGGCGAGGGCCAATGGAGACCCCCAAGAGGACGGGGCAATTGGCAAAGAGGTCCTCCGAGAGGCCATCTGCCTACCAATGTGAACTGGGAGCGAGGCCGGGGAGCTGTTCCCAAGCAAGTTCGATTTCAACCGGAGAGCCATGGAGAAATATCAACACGACGCAAGGTGTACAGATGGTAGAAGTAAACAATAACCCAGTGGCAAACATCTTAACTGGTGAACTATGCAGCAATACCAACACGACGCAAGGGGGTCGGATTTGAGAAACAAATAATAATCCAGTGGTAAACATCTCATCCTACACCCTGAAAGATGCGGAACAGAAAATACTCTCCAAAGGTTTGTCCTTTGTACCTACTGCCTACCCTAATACCTTTAATGTCAAGAGTGAACTACATGGTTTCTTTCGATAGATTCGCCTTAGATATTTCTTCGAGGATTCTGCAACAGCCCAATCGAAATCACTGACAGGATTAAGGGTTCCATCAACCTTTGTTCCACCCACCAATGCCATGACCAGTAGGATTTTGGCGTATGAAAATATGGTGTTACAGGATGGGACTAAATTACTCTCCACACACAAGTATACCATTCCTAATACCAGCAAGTTGGAGAAAGCTGCCCTTATGAATCTGAAGAACAACAAGGATATTGTAATCAAATCCGCGGACAAGGGCGGCGCCATCGTGGTACAGGACACGACAGCATACAAAACGGAGATTATGAGGCAACTCCAAGATGGTATTAGTTACTCCCCACTGAGATCGGATCCCACAAGGCAGCTGGCTGAAGAAATCCTTAGGATTACGTCTGAAGCCCATGAGCAAGGTTTTTTGAGTAAACTCGAGTTCGATTATCTTAATCAGAAACATCCACGACTGCCTACCATCTACACCTTACCCAAAATTCATAAGGACATGTTGAACCCACCGGGACGCCCAATCGTTTCTGGGTGAGGTTCATTACTTGAACCTCTATGTAAATACATAGATTTCTTTTTGAAACCGATTGCTGAGAACACTGAAGCATATCTAAGAGACACCATGCAGACAATTACTTTGATAGACCTTTCAATCCGAACGACCAACTACTTGTGACATGTTACATTGTATCCTTATACACAAGTATTCCACAAGAACCAGCACTGGAAGCAATGAGAGATGCCTTGGATAAACGACCAGCACCTGTGGCAGTTCCCACGGAATTCCTCATTTCCCTGCTGACAATAGCGATGAAGAAAAATTACTTCTTTTTCCAAGGTTGCCATTATGTACAGACAAAGGGTGTAGCGATGGGAGCAGCCTTCGCCCTGGATCTAGCCATTATTTATTTGGACAGTTTTGAGAGATCATTTGTGTTCAACAACAATACCTTCCATCACCGGGTGAAGCTGTGGAAACGGTATATCGATGATATACTGATTATCTGGAATGGAGATACAACTGAGCTGGGCCATTTCTACGATTGGCTAAATCAGTGCGACCAGGATATAAAGTTCACTATACAATCAGATTGTAAGGAGATCGCCTTCTTAGATATAAAAATCTGCTGTGAAGACAATAAGTTGTATACTACTTTGTATCGGAAACCAGATGAACGCAACTCCCTCCTGGGATACACTAGTCACCACCCACGGGGCTTGAGGGACAATCTCCCGGTGGGTCAGTTTTTACGGATCCGCAGGAACTGTACGAGGAGGACAGACTACATGGCTGAGTCGGAGGATCTCAGCATCCGTCTGATGACGAGAGGATACCCGAGAAGATTAGTGAAGAAAGCTCAGAAAAGGGCTTAGTTTAACCCACGGGAAACCTTGTTAACCCCTAGGCAAAAGAATGACATACATCACAAAGAATGATCTGCGTCACAACGTTTTCCACAAGAAGCAATGCCATAAAAAGGTTATCAATAAGCATTGGAACCTAGTGTCAGACGACATTGATCAACCAGAATTACCCTTGCACTCTTTCAAAAAAGCTATGAGTGTCAAAGATCATGTAGTCCATTCTTTTTTGGAAAACACTATCGAACCCACCATCCAATCACTTTGGAATTTACCACCGGTCCAAGGGCACTATAAATGTGGACAATGCAAAGCTTGCCTCACTACAATTACAACTAAGAACTTTGTTTACAAACAACACACAATAACTCTGCGTTCCCTCACCAACTGTAACTCCATGAACGTTATCTATGGCATTATCTGCCCATGTGGGTCACTCTATATAGGGCAGACACAACAAAAGATCAAGGGAAGAATATTGCAACATCAGAGCAGGATTCGGTGCTCTGTCGTAGGGGCACCATTAGTTGAGCATTTTACTTCAATGGGACACAATCCGAACCAACTGCAGTGGCTGGTGATAGAGAAGGCTGAATTGGGACCGAGAGGGGGCAACATTTCCTCGATTTTAAACATCCGAGAATCCAAATGGATGGTACGCTTGGACACCATTGTTAATGGGTTGAATGAACAGGACCCCAGTAATGCCCAACTAGTGTGTCGTAACACTTCATGATGCCATTACAAAACCCTCTGTGACCAACCTTTTGTGCTGCACACAATGATAAGATCTAGGTTTTGACCTCATTTGTTGCCACCTAAGACCAAACATGGTTTTATGTTTCCGTTCATGTATATTGTTCAAATGTTTTCTCTCAATACGTTTGTGTATTATGACTATATATGACTATTTAACAGATTGTGGAGTCAAAACCAACATTCAGGCACTCCAACCGGTCCTTCTGTAAACATAATCGATGTTTTGTACACATGGGCTATTATATACATGAAATTGTCTGAATGAGCGCATTTTATCAATGCTCACCATGTCATTATATCTATCACGTGACAGGATTGGGTAAGGTATCAAGGGTGACATGTTGTATTATGCTTTTAATGTGCCTCACTATGCATTGTAATGTTTCATGTATATGCACTTTCTGCCGAATTTCAGTCTGACACACTGTTCGTAATCTAATATTTAATATTTTCTTGAGGACATACACACATTTTACATCTAGTTGTCAGAGAGTCTTTTTTCCCTGTCTGCGACTTGTAGACTTACCGGCATCCAGCGGCTGCACTACACCGGGCGTCACGTAGGCCCTTACGGCACGCTGACTACGTGCACATTTAAGGATGTTTTTCACCCCGGCGGCGTGTTCTACCCATTGCTGGGAAGTGAGGTCGAGCTACGAGGGTGAGTGTTCCTTCCTCCCGCCCCCCATCGCTTAACTGAGTTGTAGGTTGGCGGCTTTGCGGGTCTCTCTCCCAGTTATCATTTTCTGTCCGGTGCTGTGTAAAATAGTTGTAGTGCTTCCTTGGTTTTATTAGATGTCTAACTCTTACAACCTTATAGACTATAGAAGGTATCCATCTTAACATGATGCCTACAACATGATGTCTATAGCGTGCATTTTTAGTTTTGAGAGGCACGATGGTTTTCAAATTCATATTTACGCTGGTAAACTTACGCACATGCGGTGCAACCTCTGGGGGAACCGAATTACTCGCGTGAATTTCTCATGATGTTCCTTTTTAAATCTGTTAATATTAATTCGGGTCACATTTTTCCCCCTTTTTAGAGTCCTACGATGCTTTTGGCATTTTGATTCTGACAACCTGTGACTCTAGATGCCCATTTAAATCTGGTCCTAGTATCCACTGATGTCTCCTCTTTTGCTTCTGCTTTAGATTTTTGATTCAATCGTTTGCAGTATTGTGGATGGTTTCCACTACCTTATCGATGGTTCACCACGGTTTTCAACAAAACACACAGGATGATGGACGGAATGTTGCACATTGGGAAAACATTCACCCCCAGTCACAGATCTGGGTTTAATCCATCGTTATTTTGCTCACCCAGCCACCCCAGTTCAGACATGGCCATATGCAAATCAGTCTTGACCCTGTGCCTCATGGGAACAGTCCAGCCCGAATTGCCAAGCCATGTCTTCCCTGGACCGGAATCAAGCATCCTAGGACCGGTTTCTGGCTATCAGCCGTCATCAGCCAGGATAGCTTGACTCCAGTGGCGTAGTGAGCACGGGACCCACGTCTGGGCATACCCTTCCCACATAGGGCGAACAGCAAAACACACAGGATGATGGACGGAATGTTGCACATTGGCAAAACATTCACCCCCAGTCACAGATCTGGGTTTAATCTATCGTTATTTTGCTCACCACGCCACCCCAGTTCAGACATGGCCATATGCAAATCAGTCTTGACCCTGTGCCTCATGGGAACAGTCCAGCCCGAACTGCCAAGCCATGTCTTCCCTGGACCGGAATCAAGCATCCTAGGACCGGTTTCTGGCTATCAGCCGTCATCAGCCAGGATAGCTTGACTCCAGTGGCGTAGTGAGCACGGGACCCACGTCTGGGCATACCCTTCCCACATAGGGCAAACAGCAAAACACACAGGATGATGGACGGAATGTTGCACATTGGCAAAACATTCACCCCCAGTCACAGATCTGGGTTTAATCCATCGTTATTTTGCTCACCCAGCCACCCCAGTTCAGACATGGCCATATGCAAATCAGTCTTGACCCTGTGCCTCATGGGAACAGTCCAGCCCGAATTGCCAAGCCATGACTTCCCTGGACCGGAATCAAGCATCCTAGGACCGGTTTCTGGCTATCAGCCAGGATAGCTTGACTCCAGTGGCGTAGTGAGCACGGGACCCACGTCTGGGCATACCCTTCCCACATAGGGCGAACAGCAAAACACACAGGATGATGGACGGAATGTTGCACATTGGCAAAACATTCACCCCAGTCACAGATCTGGGTTTAATCTATCGTTATTTTGCTCACCACGCCACCCCAGTTCAGACATGGCCATATGCAAATCAGTCTTGACCCTGTGCCTCATGGGAACAGTCCAGCCCGAACTGCCAAGCCATGTCTTCCCTGGACCGGAATCAAGCATCCTAGGACCGGTTTCTGGCTATCAGCCGTCATCAGCCAGGATAGCTTGACTCCAGTGGCGTAGTGAGCACGGGACCCACGTCTGGGCATACCCTTCCCACATAGGGCAAACAGCAAAACACACAGGATGATGGACGGAATGTTGCACATTGGCAAAACATTCACCCCAGTCACAGATCTGGGTTTAATCCATCGTTATTTTGCTCACCCAGCCACCCCAGTTCAGACATGGCCATATGCAAATCAGTCTTGACCCTGTGCCTCATGGGAACAGTCCAGCCCGAATTGCCAAGCCATGACTTCCCTGGACCGGAATCAAGCATCCTAGGACCGGTTTCTGGCTATCAGCCAGGATAGCTTGACTCCAGTGGCATAGTGAGCACGGGACCCACGTCTGGGCATACCCTTCCCACATAGGGCGAACAGCAAAACACACAGGATGATGGACGGAATGTTGCACATTGGCAAAACATTCACCCCCAGTCACAGATCTGGGTTTAATCCATCGTTATTTTGCTCACCACGCCACCCCAGTTCAGACATGGCCATATGCAAATCAGTCTTGACCCTGTACCTCATGGGAACAGTCCAGCCCGAACTGCCAAGCCATGTCTTCCCTGGACCGGAATCAAGCATCCTAGGACTGGTTTCTGGCTATCAGCCGTCATCAGCCAGGATAGCTTGACTCCAGTGGCGTAGTGAGCACGGGACCCACGTCTGGGCATACCCTTCCCACATAGGGCGAACAGCAAAACACACAGGATGATGGACGGAATGTTGCACATTGGCAAAACATTCACCCCCAGTCACAGATCTGGGTTTAATCCATCGTTATTTTGCGCACCCAGCCACCCCCAGTTCAGACATGGCCATATGCAAATCAGTCTTGACCCTGTGCCTATTGGGAATAGTCCAGCCCGAACTGCCAAGCCATGTCTTCCCTGGACCGGAATCAAGCATCCTAGGACCGGTTTCTGGCTATCAGCCGTCATCAGCCAGGATAGCTTGACTCCAGTGGCGTAGTGAGCACGGGACCCACGTCTGGGCATACCCTTCCCACATAGGGCGAACAGCAAAACACACAGGATGATGGACGGAATGTTGCACATTGGCAAAACATTCACCCCCAGTCACAGATCTGGGTTTAATCCATCGTTATTGTGTTCACCACGCCACCCCAGTTCAGACATGGCCATATGCAAATCAGTCTTGACCCTGTGCCTCATGGGAACAGTCCAGCCCGAACTGCCAAGCCATGTCTTCCCTGGACCGGAATCAAGCATCCTAGGACCGGTTTCTGGCTATCAGCTGTCATCAGCCAGGATAGCTTGACTCCAGTGGCGTAGTGAGCACGGGACCCACGTCTGGGCATACCCTTCCCACAAAGGGCGAACAGCAAAACACACAGGATGATGGACGGAATGTTGCACATTGGCAAAACATTCACCCCCAGTCACAGATCTGGGTTTAATCCATCGTTATTTTGCTCACCACGCCACCCCAGTTCAGACATGGCCATATGCAAATCAGTCTTGACCCTGTGCCTCATGGGAACAGTCCAGCCCGAACTGCCAAGCCATGTCTTCCCTGGACCGGAATCAAGCATCCTAGGACCGGTTTCTGGCTATCAACCGTCATCAGCCAGGATAGCTTGACTCCAGTGGCGTAGTGAGCACGGGACCACGTCTGGGCATACCCTTCCCACATAGGGCGAACAGCAAAACACACAGGATGATGGACAGAATGTTGCACATTAGCAAAACATTCACCCCCAGATCTGGTTTTAATCCATCGTTATTTTGCTCACCACGCCACCCCAGTTCAGACATGGCCATATGCAAATCAGTCTTGACCCTGTGCCTCATGGGAACAGTCCAGCCCGAACTGCCAAGCCATGTCTTCCCTGGACCGGAATCAAGCATCCTAGGACCGGTTTCTGGCTATCAGCCGTCATCAGCCAGGATAGCTTGACTCCAGTGGCGTAGTGAGCACGGGACCCACGTCTGGGCATACCCTTCCCACATAGGGCGAACAGCAAAACACACAGGATGATGGACGGAATGTTGCACATGGGCAAAACATTCACCCCCAGTCACAGATCTGGGTTTAATCCATCGTTATTTTGCTCACCACGCCACCCCAGTTCAGACATGGCCATATGCAAATCAGTCTTGACCCTGTGCCTCATGGGAACAGTCCAGCCCGAACTGCCAAGCTATGTCTTCCCTGGACCGGAATCAAGCATCCTAGGACCGGTTTCTGGCTATCAGCCGTCATCAGCCAGGATAGCTTGACTCCACGGTTTTCAGACTGCTAAGGAATATTAATTTTGGATCTTTCCCTATTTTTTGAGTAAGTTGTCTCCTTCACCTAGCACAGGTATGACCCTCAATTTTTTGGGGGGGCTCTACTGACAGACACCTTATTTTTACAGGTGTTTATGACTCTCTCCCTCTCGAACTTTGGAGCCATTGAGCCCTACTGTCCTAGACGATTTTCTGCGCCTATGAGGATTTTCTTCCAATTTAAACACGGTAACTATAGTATCCATACTTGTCCATTCCCTGGTCCTTTTTAGGTTTTTGGACCTACCAATTCGCCATGTATCTTTTTAGGTGCCCTCCCCCTCCTTCACCTTACACCTGTCCTGAGGAAGACCCCGCCAGTAAGGTTTTGAAGAACACCTACACACATTCAGGGGTCGAAACGTCGACACACTATTGATGCCAGTTTCGCCAACAGTGCATGCCTGCACTGTGACTTTCTGTGTTACATGGCTGTGTAATCTATTGTAATTTATTTCTTTATGGACTATGTTTTGAATGTGTGGCATGGAATAGTATGCCAAACAATTTGTTTGTGATATTCACCAGCAGTGTCTTTCACTCACTTCACTACCTCACTTTAGTCACTGCCCTTCCCCTCTCCCACCCATTCGGGCACATCAATGATGGTTTTTAATGTTTTCTTATAACAATTTGCATCTTATGTTCGGTGTGATTAAATAACATCTGAGCATTCTCTAATTCTTCCTTTTTGATTTATTGTATTGATTTATGGTTTTGATTATAATTGTATTGTCTTTTTACACTTTATGGATGTAACATTATTGGGACCACTACGTTCTATATCGCTCTACACCCAGGTCCCAGTGATATTGGGTATACCCTTATCTTTAACGCCTTGTTAATAGGGTAATGAAATTATCGCCGCTTTAGCGGCAAAAAGTGCCGCTAAAGTGGCGATAATGCCCTTGGTAATATGCCCCACTTTTCTTTATATAAAAGATAAAGTGATATGCTAGACTCTTGCATACCACGTTGTATTTTTTGCTGTAATGCATTTTGTCTTTTTTTGTCGGTGCTTACTGATGATGCTTAGATTGAGGCCACTAACTATCCACGCTCGATTCTGTTTGCTCTTCTTGCATTGCTTTGCTGAATCAAGCTAAGGATACCAACTCAGGGCCTCATTTACAAGCCCCTGACATTCCGGCGGCCTGCAGTGCCATATCTACAGTGGCTTTTCATGGCCTTGAGGATATGGTGTGAGGCAACTCAAGTCGCTGCGTTGCCTCACAGTGCGATGGGGAGGCGTGCCATGGGCGTTAAGGTGGGTGCTCCCACTTAACACCCATGGCATTTGACATATTCCCAGATTTACAACATTCTATTTTCTGTTTTCTTTTGACATAAGGCAGCACAGAAAGAAGGCTTGTAACGCTGCCCTTCGCCAAAAGCTTGTAAATGAGGCCCTTAATGTTTAGCTTCCAATTTCAGATTCCTTCATATTTACAGAGCATTTTACAAATGTTCAGTTTTAGATTTAGCTTTTTAATGTATATATACATAGTTTAATAATCTGAAAAAATTATTTAATTTCCTACATAGTCATGGATTGCTTGAGTGGGGTCCATGAACCCCTGATTAAATACCACTGCTCTACTGCATACGAGGGAGACCATTTGCCTTCTTTTGTGTCCCTTCCATCAAGGTTACATGTCCCAATATTGTTTTAAAAAATATTAACATCGAGGAAGTGAATATCAACTACTTCTATTTCATCAGAATATATATCTTCAATTAAGTGTAGATTTACTGGGGCAGATTTACAATAACTGGCGCATCCCTGCAGATCAGCAGGGATGCGCCAGTTATTTTGCGTGACGTTAGGAACACCTTGCGCCACCATGGATGCGCCGCACACCGTGGCGCAAGGAGAGACAGATGCGTGACTCATCTGTCAGCGTATAGGTGACGCAGTGCTGGAGTCGTGTCGCAAGCGCGACGCAACTCCAGCACTGCTCAGGAGCATCCTATACTTGCAATGCTGCGTCACTCCTTACGCCTGCTATAAGCAGGCGTAAGGTTTTGTGGCAGCGGGGACGTAAAAGTGACTCAGTGAAATCTTGTAGATTTCACTGCGTCACTTTTACGGGGCTTCCTTGCGACGGAACGCCCACCCTGCATACATTATACCTGACGCAGGTATAATGTAGCGCAGGGCTTTACAATGTGACGCATCTCACTAGATGCATCACGTTGTAAATCTGTTGCATAGTGGCGCATTGTTTACGCCGCCACTGCGTCACATAAGTGACGCAACGGTGATGTAAATATGTCGCATGGGCCTTGTAAATCTGCCCCACTGTTTTTAACTCCACATCTTTTTACCTTTTTATTTTATAGAGTTTTATATAGCACGAACTTGACCCGAATCGGGTATCAGAGCGCTTTACATAGCAGTAGTTGCATTACATGAGGACACATTCATTTTTTGTTAGGCACGGGGAGATTAAGTGATTTGCCCAGAATCACAGGATGTTCAGCGTCATTGCCGAGACTCGAACCCAGTTCCCCAGATTCGAGGTTGACCACCCTAGCCTAAGGCCAACTCCTCTTCACTCCTCTCTACCTTGACACTGTATATCATCAAGGTGTTAAGTAAATTTGTGTGGGGTTAATGAGAGAGCTGAGTCTTCTGTGTACCCATGTCTCTAATATTGTGAAATGATAATGCAGTAGTTTGTGCTACTGTTAGCACTTGCAATGAACTTTGGCTGGGTAAGATTGCTGAGAGTCAGATTTCTGTTGTTAGTGAGTCCAGGGGCCAGAAGTCTAGATGCTGTGGTCTGCCATATGCGTGCAGCCTTCAACCACTGCACTTTTGAGGCCTTAACCTAGCCACCACCATCACCACTAGCCCATCTTCTACCAACATTCATTTGGTAGAGGGTGCATTTTTCACAATCCTTGCCCAGTCTTCCCCCCACAAAGTAAACTGTGAGCTCTACATGCACATTTTTTAATATGTTGAGAGGCAGGGGGTAGCGCAGGCTTTCAAGGGGGCCCATTTAGCCAAGGCAAATGAATATCTGTGTAATATGGGAGACTAAGGGGTCCTTCATCACATTCCGCAAGGGGACTCCTTCACTTTGCATTATGCCACTATTGAGAGGATGACTGGAGATAAGCTGACCTCTTCTGTCATCACTACGAAACGGCGTTTGTGTCAGACATTAGGAGCTAACTTTCCATGAAAAGGTGCCATTTTGTAGCATAAACAATCTTTAGATGGCGCTCTAAAGACGATCACCAGCGTCTCACTGCGCCAAGAAAATGCTGCAGCTTCTCTTCAACTGCCTTATTTATATATTTGGATGGGGAGGGCATTCACAGCTCTTTGATGCACTGTAAAATTTTCCACAGAATCTACAAGTCTGACATTAAAAATGTATAGTATCTGTAAGCAAAGGGTGCATTATAAGCTTTGAAGGCTGTGAACATTATTTCTTTTCTGCCAGCTGTTTTTTGCACAGTTTATCAAGCAAAAACATCTAAACCAATTAACTGGGTTATGAAAATGAAATGAAATGAAATTTGTACTTGTAAAGCGCACTTATACCCCCAAAGGGGTGTCCTGGCACTGTACGCATACCGCTGTGGAACCCTTCCTGGCTTTTCCCTGTGAAATGTCCACTCCTGGGCACCCCCAGGGTGAAGCCAGGCATCCCAGCGCTGTTGGGGCCGTTGTGGAGATTAAGCAAGCTATTGCCCAGAGTTGCAGAGTGGGACCCATGATTAGAATAGGCACTGAGGCGAGAATTAACAGGTCCGAGGAAATTGAGCCCAAGACTCGCCGAGGCGGGAATTGAACCCTGGTCCTGGGCCAGATTTCTGCATCAGGGTCTGCCGCTCTAACCATTGAGCCACACTTCTCCACAACCTGTAGTGAATTACATCAATTGTTATGGCCTCACAGTGCTTTTGGTTGATTCATTTTTTTTTTTACACATGGACTGGATTTACAATATGCCGGAGCCTCATTGATATGTGGCCGATTGTTGCATGTAGCTATGGAGAGCTTGTCCTTTCGGTTTCAGCTTAGGATGTTTAAACATAGTTGCTCGTGTCTCAGTTTCTTGCTTGGAACAAGTTCCTTCTTTGGGCTGTCTGCAGTTTGCATGTTAAATAGTTAAGAACTGTTCTCTGTATGGCCTTTGGCAGTGTAGTGATTGAATGAAATAGTGTTATACAATCTAATTGTGTTGGGTACATTCTGTGTGGAGTCGCATTGCTGTTTGCAAGCAGGAGGTGAATTTCTCACTTGCTTCTAATAATTTATCTAGTACATGGCCAGTGAGAAGGGCAAATAACTAAGGGGGATATTCACAAGGAAGTCGCGGAGAGAGGCATTAGCCTTCTTGGCTTAACGCCTGTCTCCGCCACTTCGGAAAAGCAAGGCTGCACCATATTCACAAGGACATGGTGCAGCCTTGCTTTTCCCCCTGCGATGGCGCTAAGTTTCACAACTTAGCGCCAACGCAGGCACCCTTGCACCAGAGTGCAAGGGTGTCTGCAAGCAGGGAGGTTTGTTTATGTACAGGAAGGTGTCCCTTCACTTACATGTGTCACTTACATGTGTGCTTCATGCAGCACACATGTAAGTTACAAAACGGCATTTCTAAAAAAAAGGTTTGTTTATGTACAGGAAGGGACACCTTCCTGTACATAAACAAACCATGGCATTTTGCATTTTCCATGTGTGTTGCACAAGGCAGCACACATGGAAAATGCAAAAACGAGGAAAAATAAAGCATTTCTCCTAGTATCGCCAACTTAAGACCAGGGTTTTCCTTGTCTTATGTTTGACGTTAGCTTCTATTTACGCTGCCCTTGTGAATAGGGGGCAGCGTAAATATCAATGAGTGTTGCAGTGGAACGCCCACCACAACACCCACTGCACGCCCCTTTCACGCTAAACACAGCATGAAAGGGGGCCTATTCACAAGGCAGCGTTAAGCCATGTAAAGTGGCTTAACGCTGCCTTGTGAATAAGGCGAGGCCTGTATCGCCATCACAGCGTCACTGAAAGTGGCGTTGTGGTGGCGATAGGGGCTTGTGAATATGCCCCTAAGTGTTAATAATAGTATCAATCAATAAATACTTTATTTGGTTAAATCAAAACCATAAAAGTAAATCTCATGCTTAAAAACAAGGATAAAAAGTACATTTCGTCATATGTACATGTCTTCAATATTTAAATACTATAAAAAGGATTCAATTGAAAAAGGCCTTTCCTGATTTCAGCAGCTCAAACGCTTTTTCCTACCTAGAGCACTAATCAAAAAGCTTGCCACATTAAAGCACATTTTGGGGGACTGTAATATTTGAAGGTGGATCAGGGCTGGTTTTACCTGCCAAAATCCCTTCACATTGAGCAACAGTAAAATATAACATTGTCTCAGAGTCTGATAATGATTGCATAAAAAATATAATGCAATGTATCCTGGACCGAGAAGTTATCACATGAGCATGGCCCTTGGTCTTCCACCTTATTCTGCCCCTGGGGTTCTGCTAAAGCCAGTGCAAAAAAATCAATCTAAAACGGATTAATAACAGCAGTCCATGTAACAGGTACATCGACTTCACATATATGTTTGTGAAACCTTTTACGTAGTCACATACCCTCTCCAGAAATGCTGTCAGAACAATGCATCAAGGGTTGCAACATTGTAATATCATTGCATCTTACTGTTATACCTGTGTCTGGCATGGGCCGTGGTACTACCATACCAGGTTAGAATGCGGAAGTGGAAATTTGAAATGATTCCGCTTCCTTAGGAATGTGATGTTGAGACTCGTTCACAGTTACAGATTGATACCTGGCCGAGAGGCTGCCACGACTCGTCGTCTACAAATAAAGAATACTTTTTTTCACTAGAAGACTCCTGTCGCCTTTTTTTTTTTTGCAGATTTATATAGCGCGAACTCGACCCGAAGGTATTGGAGCGCTTTACATGAGCATCGGTTGCGTTACACAAGAAACATTATGGTGACGAGCACCGCCAAGGTCTGTTGTTGGCAGACATTAATGACCCTGTGTGTGTAGCATATGGTAGGACAATCAACTTGCATCCGCAACAGTTTCATTAACTTTGATACTGAATTCGTCATTTTCTGCCTGCCACCCTCCCCTCCACTGCTCAGATTATCTACATTGAATGCATACACGCGGGGGCATTAGTATAGGGTTAACCCAGCTAGGAAGCAATGAATTTCGGTACAAGGCTGATGGCCCAGAAGAACTAACGAAGGGGCATATTATCAAGCGGCAGCGATAATTATCGCTGGCCGCTGTTAGCGCGAGGAATCCTATCGCCGGCTATCGCTGGAAATTATCGCCATGCTAGCGCTGTATTAACAACGCTTAGCGCAAAGGCGATAATTTTCCAGTGATAGCGATGTTTTCCATGGAACATCGCTGGTTTTCCAGCGATGTCCCATGGAAAACGGCGATATCCTTGGTGATAGGGCCTGTGGTCTTAGCCACACAATCCACCCCCATGTTAGGTATGCCTTAGTCAGGAATTTAGCAGACGTTAAATTCCTGCGTTAAGGCATACTTAACGCGATTGAAAATATCGCTAACCCACGTTGTTGATATGGCGATACCTGGGTTAGCGATATTTCCCCATGTTGTTTTCACAGGCACGCCCCCTTTGCATCTCATTAGCGATGCGATGGGAGGCGTGCAGAAAACGGACGCTAATGCAGGAATCACGCGCTAGCGTGTCCTTGTTAATTAGGCGATAGAATTATCGCCGCTTTTCGTCCGAAAACGGACGCTAAAGCGGCGATAATTCATTAACGCCGCCTTGATAATATGCCCTGACGATCTTTACCCAAGGGCAGATTACAGGCAACTCCCTTACAGGATGTAGGGTTATTGAGGGAGATGAGTTTTCTTTTTCTTTCTGAACTGCAGACACTTGGAACACCTCTGATGCGCGTAGGGCCTTTGACAATGATCTATAAGGGTTCACTTTGCTTTCGTAGTCTTTTTTTTTCATCATCTTTAATAGTCTATTAACATGGCTTTAAGTGGGCCGGGTCTTGCCGGTGCTCAGCACCAGTAGTTTGTGTAAGCAGGTGCCGAGACGGGTCCCTATCAAGTTCTCCATTTTTACCCTCAGGGTGAAAGGAAAAAAAAAAACCTTAACTCTGCAATAGTACAACTTGTCACTGCCTTTGATATAACTTCAAAAGAGTTGTTTTTCAGTTTTATATAGCGCAAACTTGGAGCGCTTTACATGAACACCAGTTACATTACACAGCGACATATTCATTTTTTGAATCACAGGAAGTCAGGCTCGAACCTGTTTTTTCAGCTCGAAAGTCGGCTGTTCCAAGCTTACGCCACAACCTCGCCCACAAGAGCAAGTAGCATTTTCAAAATTATATACAACGAAGTGCTAGTTGTTGCTTATTTATCCTATGCAACTTACAACCGTTGACAAAGCCAATAGTCCTGGCTTGTTGTAGGTGTAATGTTACTTGTGTTATATATCTGGATGAATGGACAAAAGCAGCAAAATACCAGTGGGGCAGCACACTAAGCACAAAATCTTAGCTTAAGTGTTTTAAGCCACGCCCTTAATTACAGTGGCCAGGCCCCTATGAGAGACCCCCAGTTTTTTCATTCCACTTAAAGCCCCGTCTACTAATATGCTGAAGATGAATTTAGTGAAATGTATCACAGAGCACTGGCAAGAAAAACTGTTCGCATACCTCGTTCAGCAACTACAGAATGTTCATGGCCCCTGGTCATCTTTGACCACAGCAAGCCAGAACAACCCTCTGCCCCTCTGATGAGCTATTTTTTGGCAGGTCAATTATTTCCTTGCTTGATAGACAGCACCCATGAGGAACACTTACTCTTAAGTTACTTATTTGGCTCTCACTGTGTGCACAGAAAAACTTTCACAAAATGAAATCAGTGGCTCATTCCCAGGGAAGCAGCACACCTCGCCTCTCCAGGCACAACATGGTTTCAAAGGAAAAATAATAACTCTGCAATACAGGATATTACATTTTAAATCACCGATGTCTAGAAAAGTAATACCGCCATTTCAAGCAATAAAGCTTCTTCTCATTTACAGTTCACAGACGTACGAAAGACAGCATATCATGGGCTCTCGAGCTCTGGAATGTCCTATTCCTTCTTGTGAACAGAGACAAAGATTGTAAAGGGGACTGGATTTTCATCTGGTAATTCGTATGAATGCACGGGCGCAGAAAAGCAAAGGCTTGTGTAGACACATTCCCCACTCGTGTCATCCATTCTGATCTGAATCAATGACTTTTTGATGGTAAAAGGTCATTTTGTATAGTTGCATACACGTGATTTCAATATTTCAACTACAGGTCGGCAAAATTGCGAAATTTTGCAAAATGTCCTTGACAGTATATTGCATGAGAACTTGCAAACCTCGTATTCAAAACCCGTCGATTTACTATAGGAGACTGTTTCAGTGGCAAAATGTGTCCACTCCCTGGTTTTGCTGTTCCCACATGAAATATTCTACTCGAACCAGTCGCCGATGGGCCAAAATCACACAAACTTTCATAGTAGATAACGCTCAATAAACTCACATAAGCCGCATTGGCCTAACGCAAAATGATGACCCCCGCAGAATTAAATGAGGAGCCCCGAGTCTCCAATATCTTCCAAATATTCCTTGTCCTTGGGCTCAATGGGGCCCCCTTGGTCCTTGGTGAGTTGGAGGACCCCATGAAAGGTTGGGGGCCCTCTGCGCCGCAGGGGATGCAGAGGTCTGTGTTACACCCCTGATAAGGCGATATCACCCATGTAAGAAATATCTGGCCTGGACATAATTTCAGCCTCTATTCACCACTAACAACTGAGTGAGTGTCTCACACAGTGGTAGGAATCAGTACATCCTGTGGGCCAGTGACACTGTTTGAAGAAATGGAAACAGTTGGAGGAACTACAATACACTTGAATTAAGTAATTTCTCCGATGCATAGTTGGAAATAAACTGCATTGTGGGAAAAGAATTCATGAGATTAGCATTCCATGTATAAACTTGGAATTTTTCACTGGCATTTCCAGTTTAAGTAGAATAGATGTCACTGTTGATTTAATAATTTTACATTAATGCAGGGACTGCAACTTGAACCAAAGGAATGGTGCTAAATGGCACCATTCTACAGTTAGTAGGGGGAAATTGCAATTGTCAATCAATGCAAAGGGTGTAAAATCAAATTAAAAGTGGAATAAACTCATAAATTTGCAAGTGATGGTGCTGACTATGTATTCACCTGCCTGATAACCCAGATTCGCCTTTTGTGGGGACAGCCAAGGGGGTGAAGCAACGGGGGTGGGGGGGTACACCACCCTTAATAAATGTATTTTCTGGTAATTAGTTGGGTGCAAGTGCTTTCAGTCAGCTATGGTGGGATGTCTGTCGCATTTCAACCCCGACTTTTTACATACAAACAGACAAAAACGCACACACACTCTCTCCCTCTCAGTTTTGAAAGTCTTCAAAAAAATTGATTATTTTAAAAAATATTGGGCCATATTCTCAAGGACTTATCGCCGAGTTAGCAGCACTTTATTGCAGCCAAAGTGGCGATAGATTTATCTCCCAATTCACAAGCTGGAGCTAACAGCCGATATCTCCAGTTTACCTGCGATAGCAGCCGCAAAAAACATCGCCACGGATGACACCGGCAACTAACCCTAATGAGATGCAGAGTAGGCGTTCCCGTGCAAAAACCTGCGACAACACCACTTCACAACATTCTCAACGACCAGCCAGATCAGCGATAAGATCACAAAACATGCGATAAGGCGCGTTAGCAGCAGGGAATTAACACCTCCTCTTTCCTGGTATTAAGTCTGATGATAACCTGCACCAGAAATGGGAGCCCAGCCCACAGCCACACCAGAAGAACAACAGATGCCATGGAGCTACTGATCATGCAGTCGGACACCCAAGAGGGCCACAACACCCACCGCCACCCCCAGGACCTCCACCACCCCCGGGGCCCTACCCCGGACAAAGATATTTTACATCAACTTTACAAAATAATGAACAAAACAATTCGCCTGATGTCGCACAAGTACAACAATTAAAATTCATGTGTGGTCAGAAAAAGGAGAATCATTCATTCATCTTTGAATTTCCAAACAAATTATTTTATTCAAATTTAACTCAAAACAACTATTCGGAAGGGCGGGTCTTCTCTGGACAATCTGTAAGACACAGCCTGCAAGACAAAATTCAAGATAAGAAGGTGTGTCATGCGCTTATCAAAGGACAGAGAGAGAGAGAAAGAAAGGGAGAGAGAGGGAAAGAGAGGGAGAGAGAGAAAGAGAGAGAAAGGGGGAGAGAGGGAGAAGGAGAGAGAGAGAGAAACAGAGGAAGAGAGAGAGAGACAGTGAAAGGAAGAGGGGGAGAAGGAGAGAGAGAGTAACAGAGGAAGAGAGAGAGACAGTGAAAGGAAGAGAGGGAGAGGGAGAGAGAGTGTCGACACTGCGGACCCAGGCCTCACTGCTCACCTGCTGCCACCAGTGTGTCTCCAACCACGTGCCGGTATACACTGCAGTCCACCAGGTCCCTTATCTGAAACAGAGTCCAGATTTATGAATGGCAGAGTTATCAGTGCACACGCCATCATCGCTTGGCTGCCCCTGCGCACACAGGCTGCTGCACCCCAGCCCCTCCTGCCGCCCAGCAGTGTTTGCCCGCCCCTGCGCACCCAGGCCTCACTGCTCACCTTCCGCCACCAGCGTGTCTCCAAGAGGGCCCACCATGTGCCGGTGCAAGCTCCAAGCCCAGGGCCCGCGACCTTGGCAGCCTCCACATCACGCAGCCCCGCCCCGCGGGCCACCAGGTCACACACGTGATTCTGGGTCTTGATTTCGCAATGGTAGAGATCATATCAGTGCCCACAGCATCATCGCAGGCTGCACACCCGCTCAGCTCTATAGGTGCCACTAACTCTGTGAACCGCGAGGCAACATGGCGGTAGGCCCGCGCTGCCCGCTGGCTCAGGCCTACACTGCGGTCCAGCAGGGGTCATACAAATCCTTACCAGTCCGGACTGCCAGGACAGCGCATCATCGCAGGCTGCACACCCGCTCAGCATTTAAGGTGTCGGTAGGCCCGTGCCGGCCGCAGTGTATCCGGTGCTCCCAACTTTGTGCAAGGTGCCCTCTAGTGGCAGAATCTTCTAATAGCCTTATAGCCCTTTCGTAGCTGGGCTATACCGGCTATTAAAGTCCTGCTCCCTTGTTAAAGGCCCTCACCTTCAGCTCGTGCCTTTAACACTGGAGCGGGCCTTTGATATAGCCTTATAGGCCGCCGTAGAGTTGGTGAGCCGAAGGCGAGGGCCTTTAACAAGGGAGCGGGACTTTAATAGCCGGTATAGCCCTGCTACGAAGGGCTATAAGGCTATTAGAACATTCTGCCAATAGAGGGCAGAATGTTCTAACAAATAAAACAAAGGCTTCAGGGAGCGTGAGGGGATTGAAATCCCCTTAGGCTCTCTGAAGCCTTTGTTCACAGCCACAGCTTTGAACAAAGAAACATTGGAATGTTGGTGCTCCGGGCTTATACCAGCCATTATAAGCCCGGAGCTACTCCATTGTTTTCAATGGAGCTCACAACATTGCACTGTTCTAATAGCCGGTATAGCCCGCTACGGCGGGCTATAAGGCTATAATATTAATTAGTTTGAGTGCAGCACAGGGAATGCACAAGAATTCTAAATTCCTGTTGTGCCGGTATTTAAAGACAAGGTAGCAGTCGACCACTCTTCTAGGAAGCAGGTTCTCCCTCTGACAGGTCAGTGTGTTTCTCTCTTTCCATTCCCCTTTCCCCCTGGGTATCTTGCTTGGGCTCTTTACTTTTTCCATGCCAAGCCAAGCCAATAAATCAACCAATCAAACAATCAATAGTAATTTATAAGCACACAGCTACCTCAACAGAGGTGTCCCAGCACGAAGAGCAGACTAAAGAAAAAGACCAGCCAATAATACTACCCCTGACTAAGGAGCCAAGTTTTAAGACCTTCCTAAACTCCTGTTCTGTCTCAATCCGACGCAGATGGATTGGCAATGCATTCCAGAGTTTAGCAGTCCTTACCGAGAAGGACCTGCCACCTTGTCAAGAATTGGCATATCGTGGGAGTCGGAGGAGTCGCAGATGATTGGATCTCAGGGTCCACTCCTGACGATATGGGCTGAGCCTCTGCTTGAGGTAGCATGGGCCCATGCCACTTGCGGCTCTAAAGGCAAAAGTCAGAGCCTAAATGTATTCTCCTAGCCACCGGGAGCCAGTGTAACTGTCTCAGGTGAGGGGAGATATGATGCCAGAAGGGAACCTTGATGAATTAGCCTTGATTCTGAACCATCTGTAGTCTGTGAATCAAGTAAGCTGCCAGCCCCAGATAAAGGCTGTTGGCATAATCCACTGGGTGGTCACCAGCGCATAGACCGTAATCCTACGGCTCTCTGCTGGCAGAAAACGAATGATTTTCCTGACGATATAAGGGAGAGGAGGACATGTCAATAGGTCGCTTGCACCCCTCAGATTACCAGAAGTCAAAAAAAGACAACTATTTGAAGGTGGTCAGCAAGGCACTTTCTCTAGCAGAAGTGCTCAACTGTCCCATGAGGCCCGACCAAGCCTACTGACAATTGCCCACAGTGGTTATAAGGGCAGGGTTGCAGTACTGAGTGGGTCAATTGCTGTCAGTGTTCTTTAGGAAACTATTATTCTTTGCATAAGTAACATTAATGGACCACACCTGATATTGTTATGTTTTCTGATAAAATGAATGATAGTAGTACCTCAAATGCCTTGCCCATGTCTAAAAAAATATCAATATTTGTAAACCATGATTTTCCAGACCCTCACTTTTATTTTCCGAAAATTTACCTCACAACACTTGTGATTTGCTCAAGTCCGGCAGTGCTTCTTGCAACACAACTGATGGCTGGGCTTTAATTTAAAGTAAGAGGGAACACACATGGTTACACTAGCAATATATAGCACAATTTCTGCATACTCAAAAAACAAATGGAACACAGGGGGCTCAGCTTGAATTTTGCAAAGTCTGAACAAGTGCTAGCTAGTGCCAGTGGCATCAGCATAACAATTATAGCATTGGACTAATTTAAAGACGTATCAGACATCAGTACTTCTGCTCCATTCGATTTTTAAGCCTCAAGTTTATTTTCTGATTCATGTCTGGTAATAAAAAATTGATCGAATATTTAGACACAGCCAGTATCTTCTGAAAAGTGCAGCCATTTTTATTGGAGGGACATTTGGCAGCAATGTGTAGAGCACAGTAGAAGCCAAACTCATAACTGGAACATTGTGCATGTGGGCTTTCAAAATTCTAATAAAGACTTTGGAACGTTCGGAATGCTGCTGCCTCAGAGATATGAGGCTCAATCAAGCTTACAAACCTCACCAATGTAGAAATTATACACGGATACACAGCTAAGCAGCACAAAGAGCAAATGTTATTCCCCACCATATTGTACATTTAGGTAAGTATACCAATATTTGATTCAATCACTTTATAAGGAAGACTGGTTTGTGCGGGCAGATAAACATACTGTCTCCCTCCCTCTCTATCACTCACGTTTGATCTGAAAATAAGTTCTCTGCGGCATAACTGAATCTGAACCAAACTCCATTTGACCCTGGAGCAAGGTCGGACTGGCACAGGAAATAGTTCTCAACACCCGGCCGAATAAAAGTATTCCCATTAGTGGATTAGATAGCTAAAAAGCGGCCCATGTTTGCAAACTGGGGCAGTTTTGAACTTGTTTGAACATTCTGTATAGGTATTTTTCAAGGTATGAAAGACTGCATGGATTTGAGCTTGCTGCAGGCAAGGTTGGTTTTAATATCAGTGAACTCAAAAGTAAAAACCGGTCCAACAAACCACTAAATAGGTCCACAAACAGCCACTATGCTGACCTGTCAGTGCAGCCCTTAGGGCACTGCCTGGTTTCCCTATAAGCCAGTCCAACCCTGCCTGGAAGGCACCAACACTGCGATGTCCTTGTTGTTTGCTCTGGTGCTCTTTCCTTTCACATTGCATGCCTTTCCATCTGCATGGTAAGTGTTTACATATGCCACTCTTGTCACTGTGTGAACTCAAATAAAACTGCAAAGTTGAGCCAGATCCCATTAGGTGCATCATTAGATACAATCACTCAGGACATGTTTGGAGGAGGGATGGCCAACATTGTGACAGAGCCAGGCCAGATTGTCAGGATATTCCCATCAAATGCATTTATCTACTATTCAAATGTGACAGGCATGCACCCCGTCCTGGGTGCCCCAGCTGCAAAAATATCTGAATCCTTGATGCAAATCTTTGGTCATAGGCGAACACGTATTATATGTGTATGCCATGGCCAAGGTGTGCCACATACAGTGCGGACCAGGAGGGGCACCTAAAGCACTGACCTAGCAGGGGTAAAGGACTACTGCCCTTATTAAGAGTTAAGTAGGATGAGCGCAGTGGTGGCAGCATACCGTGTTTTTGTAATGATGATCAGTAGTGGCATAGGTTTTTTCATCTGTGCCATGGGAGTGGGGCCTGCCGGCCACTCATGTAAAGCTCAGCTACTGTGTGCTTAATTCATACTTGGTCTACATCATGGTAGCATGTTGTGCTGTGCATATGTGTTTGCATGTGTGTGTTGGGATGTATGTGTGCCTGTGCATGGTACAATACACAGAGGCCTATGGGTTCCATTTTGGAAATATAACCACAAAAGGGTCTGAGGGAAACACTTTAAAGACCAAGGTATGCTATTCATTCCTTTCCCCTAACAATTATACACCACACAAAGAGACACACACAATAAAAAAAAACAGTGAAGGTAATCAATTGAATGAGTGACTACTTTCTGTAATTCACAAACATTTATATATTATATATATATTTTTTTTAGGATGAAGATTCTCACCCACTCTTGAGTGGCATGCTTCATCATTGTGTCTCTCCTCAAACCATGAATATTGAGTCACTGGTGTGGGCTACAACTACCTTCTCTGAGCAAAAAGCAAGAGCTTAACTACATTTCACCAATAGGCAGATTAAAACTCAGAGGGGAGTAGATGCCTTCAACCCAATCAATACAAATAGGTCAATCTCCCTGGAACTTTGTAGCGCACTATGAAAGTATAGTTTCCCCATTGACTGCTTTGACCTCCAAAAAAGCAACCCAGAAAGGTGTTCTGGACTGAGGAGTGTCAAAAGTCATTTGAGGAAAAAAGAAGGGTCTGTGCAATGCACAGGTACTGGAAGCACCTGACTATAGTCAACCTTTCATTGCAAGACAAGGAATTTGGAGCTGTGTTAGCTCAACTTGATGACAAAGGTAGATAGCACATTGTAGCCATTATCAGTAGGAGGACCCTAACCAGGAAACAGAACTGGGCGGCTATAGAGAAAGAGTGATTTGCCATAGAGTGGGCCTTGTGTAAGTTCCGCCCTTACTTGTTTGGCACTAGGTTTGTAGTGCAAACAGATCATAAGCCATTGAAGTGGATGATAGTTGTGAAGAGAGAAAATGCTGAGTTGTTAAGATGGTCTGTTTCTCTGCAAGGGTTACATTTTGTAATGAAGCAAGAGCTGGAGTCAGCCACAGGAATGCTGATGGACTCTCGCAATCTGATGACTCAATCTATGGAGGTTAGGGGTTGGTTTGGGTTTTTTGGGAGGGGCGTCTGTTGGAATGGAAATGTCCAGTGCATGGCTCATGCTTCCGGTACAAAGGACACTAAAGAGGAGGGGGCACTTCAAAGGAGGCACCCACGCAACACAAACTTTAAAGCATGAGACACTAAATCACATCTGTGTCTTAAAATGGATTATAAAAATGGGAGCTTGAGTCTCCCAAACAGACAACCGCCAATCAGTGAGCTGTGGCTGTACCTTGATGTGGAGAAGCTCAGCAAGCCTTCTGCCTTGTGTAACCAGGATTAGGGATCAAGGTTTTCTAGTCTTCCAGCTGGGTGAGAAAAAATCTCCTAAGGAGATAAAGACAACCTGCCCTGGAACTTGGGACACCAGGATCTGCCTGCTTGCCAGGGCTATAGCACACTCTGAGGAAGAGGAAAGTGCCTGGAGGGAGCAAGGTGCAAGGGAGCTCCACGCAAGTCAATCCCTTAGTAGACTGCTACTGCACCAATAGGGCTGTCTGCCAATACACTGTTCAAAGTCGGCAACCCTGTATGCCAGAGTGAACTGCTGTAAAGATATATTAGCTACTGCACCGATCGGGCCATTTGGCAGTTTGCTGACCCAAGTCAGCAAACCAGTATGCTAGATGGGGCTGCCGTGAAGACTTTGCTGCTGCACAGGTTGTGCAGTCTACCCATGTAATGGTGAAAGTCAGCGACCCGTACGTCAGATGTGGGATCCACATGAAGATTTAACCACTACTGCACGGATTAGGCCATCTACCAGTGGGCTGACCCAAGTTGGTGATGTAGTTTGCCACAGGGGGATGCCATGCAAATATTTGCTGCAGCACCTATTGGCCCGGCTGCCCATGTGCCGGACAAAGCCGGCAATCCCAAATGTCAGATAGGGCGCTGTGAAGGTATTTTTTTGTATGTTATTTATTTTTAATTTTTTTAGAGGTTTATATAGCGCAAACTAGACCCGAGACATCGGATATCAGAGCGCTTTACATGAGCACCAGTTTAGTTACAGAAGGACGCATTCATTTTTTTTGCTAGGCACAGGGAGATTAAGTGATTTGCCCAGAATCAGAGGATGTTGAGCATCGTTGCCAAGACTCAAACCCAGTTCCCCAGCTCCGAGGTCGACCGCCCTAGCCGTAAGGCTACATACTCTTGCTGCCACACCAATTGAGCAGTCCACCCATGTGCTGGCCAAACTCTGTGACCCTATTTGCCAAATGAAACCGCAGTGAAGATATGAATGCTGGTGCACTGATTGGGCTGTACACCAGCATGCTAGCCAAAGCTGCTGACCCTGTATGCTAGAAGGAACTACAGTGAAGATATTTGCAGCCGTTCCAATCAGGCCATCCGCCAGTGTGCTGCCCAAAATTTTGTGACCATGTATGCCAGGGGGGGACTGCGATGTAGGAAGGGGGCATTGCCCTGGTGCACTATATGCCTAGAGGGAGGGCCGGCACCATGTAAATATTGTGACCACGAACAGCAGCAGGTGCTGACCTGTGCACCCAAAGGTACGACTGAAGGTTCAGAAGCCAAGTGACTGCACCTGACCCACCAGAGGGATCATTGGAACTTACACCACCATCCTGGAAGAGCCACAGATGACCAGCCACCTCGCCTGCTGCGACAAGACTACGGCTCATTGTGAGCATCCACCGTAGTCCACTGCGATTTCCAGGGTCTTGCGTATCACAACACTAGTGGGAGAGGGGAAAGCTGACTGCTGGGCTAGAAACCCCAAGGGGAACTTGCTCTGCCTTGTAGCGCTACAGCCCTGGATTACTTTGACTTTTATAAAGCCATAGTGGAACTTCTAAGATTCAGACTACTAGCAGGGCCTAACATGAATGACACCTATCATAAATGGGGAATAACCACTGGCAGTAAACAGGGAAGAGGGACTCAAAACCCTGCCTGGGCAACGCAAGAGTTTCAGCCTTAGGAGTGCTGTGTATATTGTTTGTGTATGTGATCTTTCTCTTTGTGTTCATATACTACTTCTAGTTTGGTCATAAACACAAGTATCTGACTGGGCATTTATTTATTGTGGTTTTTGAATGTATTTGGAGTCTTAAACCTACGTTCACCTTGTACCTACCTCCTCCCAATAAACCTTGGACTGCTCAACCTGCACTACCACTGAGAGTCAGGTGTTGACGAGGTGCTTGACCCAGTTGCTCAGGCACCATACTATTTTGGGGCTCGGGACATCAGGAATAAAAAGACACAAACACCACAGTTGGGCCTAGTAACTCCTGCTTGACGTGCTGCCCTCTGAAAGGGGTTCACAATTCATTTAATTACTGGGTGTAAAAAAAACCTGATATGGATCCAACCCTTGAAAAAATATTGGGCACCAGTGATTTATTTCCAATGGACATCAGAATGTAAAATGAACTGTTGGTGGAATACGGTTGTTCTCATCATTATTTATTTACTGTTTTAATGCATACAATATGAGGTTTCAGTAACTATATTGCGTGTTAAGTAATCCTGCAGAGAATGTCAGCAAACATGGGGAATGATGTAGATAAGGCTTTTGGAGTCTCATGGATGAGGTAGATTATGGTGGTGTCAGCAAAAGACTCCCATGAGATTGGCTGATGGGTAAGATCAATAACTCATAGTCAACAAGCTCAGAAATAAGGTAAGGAAATCCAGCTGGGCGACAGCATTGTCAAACTTTGGTTACTAAAGGGAAATGTGTGTCAGGTCACTGAAAAAGGTTGAGAAGTCCTCTATTATTGGATTTTATAGAAAGGTGCACTAAAAGAGTAAAAAAAATCCAACTCCTTTATAGTGAGACAGGCAACATTGGATACTGAACTTTAATCACCTTAATCAACTTATCTCACATTCTGGAAAAGTCAAGTAGCTTTCAGGGGCTCTTCACATAGGTAAATTTGCATGTGAGGAAAGCTACGCATTTAAATTTACTCTTACACTATATAGTAAACGTACTACTTTTGGCTATTTACCATTTCCAAGTGTGTATTTACTACAAAATGTAGACTTACATGTCTCTGTCCCTAAAACCAGGTGGTGAACACAAATGTATGAATGTAAAGTTACCACTTGTACCTTTTGACACAAAGGCAAAGATATTGTACACCAGGCCGGAGATCTCCCTATGGTAAATTATAGGAAATATTTAGAAAATGTATTACATTTTAAAAGATTACTAAAAATATTTTATGCAAAATAGTTATGTTTATTAATTATATATACTTATTTTAAATGTAAAACAAATATTAAAAAATGCTTCACCCTGGGCTCACTTCCGGGGCGGTGAGCGGTTTAGTTCTTCCTTCCACCACCTCTTAAAGCAGTAGGCAAGCCCATCTGTGCCCGTCCGTGTCCAGCCGGGGCCAGTGGCCAGAAACCCTGGTCCTCTGCAACCGGCTTTTAGAGCTTATACCCCTTTGGTCTTACACAGTTTAAGGCCTTCACCTTACGCTCAATGTCAGGTTTTTAGTCTTGACAATCTTCAACCTTCTTTCGCTTTCTGTCAGTTTGAATGCACCCCTAACCCCCAGCCTAAGACTGTATATGAACCTCAGGTTAGGGAGGCTGCACCTGAGCTAATCCCCAACGGGCGGGCTGATCCTTGTTTTGCCCCAAGAATTTTGGTGCTTCAGTTTAAATTGCCGCTCTCTCCACAAGCACCAGCTACATCTATTTAATTTCCTCCGTGATGTTAGCACAGATGTGGTATTTCTAACAGAAACTTGGCTTCATGACGGATCCTTACCCAATGTTATCTCAGCACTTCCTCGCAACTTTGCTCTGTTGGGGATAAATAGACCTCACAGAGCAGGCGTAGGCATCGCCATCATCTTTAAAAAGATCTACAAGTGTAAAACTGAGGACCTCCAGATTCCTAAATGTGAAGCCCTGCTATTTACTCTTTCCTTTTCTCCTAAATTTACCTTCTCGGGGACACTTATCTATCGCCCCCCTGGGTCTTCCAGTGGCTGGTGCTCAGTTTTTCCTGATTTACTGGTGCCCCATATTTTGCGGGTAGCCAATTTTACCTTGCTTGGTGATATTGACCTTCATCTTGAGGACGCCAATAACAATCTAGCTTCGGCTTTCATCGACGACTTGGGCACTCTCAATCTCTCCCTTCTTAATTCTGAACCTACTCATGTCGCGGGGCACCTTCTGGACCCTATTTTTTCTAACCTATTAACCTTATCCATCCTTTTCACCTCTGCTAAATGGATCACTTTGCAGTGCCATTTAGTATAAAGGTCTTTTCCACTCCCCTTACCCGGCCTGCTCTGAAACCTAAAACTAGGAACTGGTCCAAACTCAACATGGCGGGGTTAAATAAATTGCTCCACAACAAAACGTCTACCCTCCTCTCACAATGTGACCCAGACCAAATCTCTGTGCACCAATGGCTTACGGAGGCCACCGATTCGATTCTGCCAGTTACATCTAAACTGCAATGCAGAATGCATCCTCCTGCCCCTTGGTTCACTGATTCCCTCAGATATGAATTTTTTTTTTGTAAAACTTTAGAAAGACAATGGAGGAAACATTATGCACCGGAGGCTAAGTAAGAATATGTAGCAGCACTGAAAAAATATCATGCCCTTTGTAAATCAGCTCAAGTGACCGATATCATAGAGGAGATTACTAACTCCCAACATTGCCAGAAGACTCTTTTTAAAGTTGTGAACGAACTCTCGGCAGCTAGCACCACTCTGCCGCCCCCTTTCTCTTTCTCAGCATCAGTGTGACGAGCTAGCTATGTTTTTTGAAAGCAAAGTTGAGTCAATTCACCATCAACTAGCCATTGACACTGCTAAATTAGTGAGTCTGGCGTTTTCTGCAACCCAAGCGGATGGACACCAGGAAGTGAACCCCTCGGATAATAAGCCTGAGGAACCTTCAAAAATCATGGGATGGTCCTATATGGATTTGGCGACATTACAAAAGGTACTGGGATCTATCAAGTCCGGCTCCCCGCTAGATCCTCTTCCTCCTTCAAAACTTAGACTTTTACACAACGCTGCTCTAACTGTGATTCTTAATTTCCTCAACACTTCCTTGAGTGCAGGTTACGTACCTCAGAACTGGAAACACACTCTTGTCCTCCCTTGTAAAGAAGGGTGATCTTGACCCTCTCTGTTGGCCAAACTTGCATCTGATCTCCCTTCTTTCTGTTTTCTCCAAAATTCTGGAAAGGCATTTTAATACCCAACTCTCCGCTTTTGTTATGACCTGCAAGTTGCTCCACCAGTCACAGTCCGGTTTTAGGGCTGGTCACAGTACCGAGTCTGCTCTACTCGGGGTCACAGAATGTCTTAGGCAACAGCTCGATTCTGGCAGTGCAGCCGCTCTCATCCTGCTTGACTTAAGTGCAGCATTTAATACAGTGTTGCATCCCATTTTGACAGAAAGACTTGAGGCTTTGGGCATTGAAGCCTTGGCTTTGAGGTGGGTGACCTCCCTTTTTAAAAGATCGCACCTTTCAGGTCTCCTCGGCCAACATAAGATCTAAGACTTTAGCTCTGACCTCTGGGGTTCCTCAGGGATCCATTCTGAGCCCACTGCTCTTCAACATTTACGTTTGCACTTTGGCAGACGTAATTGAGAAGTCTGAACTCCCCCTCTTCTCATACGCTGATGATACTCAGATCATCTTCTCATTATCAGCTGCTCAGCATCAAGATCCCTCGTTACTCCAGTTTGGTCTTAGAAATGTTTCCCTCTGGATGAACAAAAATGTACTGAAGCTTAATGGCAATAAAACTAAGGTCGTGGTTCTGTGAAATAACCCCGCACTTTAGGGAGTCAATCATTGGCCGGACTCTCTGGGGCCACTACCAACTCCGGTAACTAAGGTCAAGCTTAATCATTGACAATAACCTCTCCCTGAAGCCACAGGTGTCCAAGGTCAAGACCACCTGTTTCTCGGTTCTCAAATGGCTCAAGAAGATCCTCTGGCTAATTCCTCTGGCTACCGAGAGAACCGTGATGCAGGCTTTGGTGACTTCCAGATTGGACTATGGCAATGTACTATACATGGGCGCAGACAAATCCTCGTTCCGCCACTTGCAGATCATTCAGAACGCGGCTGCTAGCCTTCTTTTCCGGCTGCCTAGACAAACTTCAGTTTCTCCGCTGCTTCACAAACTACACTGGCTTAGGGGTTGATAAGGGTGTCAAATTTAAGGCCTTATGCTATATGTTCCGGGCCAGACATGGCTTGGCCCTTTCATACATTTAAGGCTTGGTGAAACCCTATGTGCCCACCCAACAGTTGCGATCATCCAACCTCTCACTGTTGCCCATGTTTTGTCTCGCTCGCATGAAGGGTCGCTTGTTTTCCTACCTGGGCCCAAAACTCTAGAATTCTCTCCAGGTTTCTCTTAGGAATTGTCACTCCCTGCTTAACTTTCGTAAGAATCTGAAGACACAGCTTTTTAGCTGTCATGTCTGATTTTTCTGTTACACGGGGCTGTTGTAAGCTGCCCGCTGCCGCTCTTTCTGCTGCCTATGTCCGGCACCAGGAGACCCTTTTTGGATAGCTGCGCGCTATATAAGTTTCGCAATAATAACAATGATTATAAACTTAATTTTTAAATAACTGTTTAAATAATTTAAAAATATTAAACTAACAATATTTATTTAAAGATTTATTGAAAAAAATCCAGTTCATGTAGTACAAGTTACTTAAACCTACTTTTACGATTACTTAAAATAGTTTCTGTTAAAATGACAGTTACATTTAGTTTTAAATTGAAAAAGTTATATAAAATATATATATACTACCTATTGGCGGTCGCCAGTGGGTAGTCATAGTTAGGACTTAGTTTCCATAGGAAAAGCATTTTTTGATTTGCTAATAACTTTGGCGTCGTTTGACGAATCTTTGCGAAATTCTCCCAAAAAAAAGTCTATCCAGGTCAGCTCCTATCCTGAAAGGTTCGGGGTGATTCGTCAAGCAGGTGCTGAGAAAAAAGGGGGGGTCCCAAAACACGTTTTCCCCATGTTAATTTCGATAGGAAATTTTGAGACAGGCTACAGCCCGAACTGCTGAACGGAATTACCCCAAATTTGGCAAAAAGGTAGTGCTTGGTTCAGAAAGCGACCTTTTTTTTAAATGGTGTAAATCCGTTCAGTAGTTGCTGAGAAATTCAAAAATAAAAGTTTCGATATCTATGGCCGCGGAGGAGTCGCGACCCCTCCCGACCACGAGCTTTATTCTAATTGGCTGTCAACACTCCAAACCAGGAAGTGTTGGCAGCCATCTTGTGACTCGGTAGAACCGAGTCACAAGAAAACAGTGAAAAAAATGTTTAAAAACAAGAAAAGGGGGCAGGGTAGAAACACCCTGACCCCCTAGGCCTCCTCAGGGGGTCCCACAAGGACCCCCAGGGACAAAAAAAGCATTTTCTTTTTTTAAATTTTGGCGAAATTTGCGCTGGGGCCGCAAATCCCGCCGAATTTTTTTAAAAAAATGAAGCGCGGGCTCCCGCGCTTCATTTAATTGAGGCCCCCGGGTGGGCCAGGTCCTGGGCGCATTGCAAACAAATATATGCGGGGGCCCGTGGGGGCCCCCACAGCCCCGGGGACCGCCACCTCCCCGGGACTATGTTTAAAATATGCAGGAGGGCACGTGGCTCTCCCGCAGCCCCGGGGACTGCCACCCCCCGGGGCTTGCTTAAAATTATGTGTGGGAGGGCACTCAGCCCTCCCGCAGCCCCGGGGACCACCACCCCCCGGGGCTTGCTTAAAATTATGTGCGGGAGGGCACTCAGCCCTCCCGCAGCCCCGGGGACCGCCACCCCCCAGGGCTTCCTTTTTAATGTGTGGGGGGCCTCCAAGGCCCCCCCAAGCCCCGGGGACTGCCACCCCCCGGGGCTTTTATTAATTATTTGCGGGGGCACACGGCCCCCCGCTGCCCCGGGGACCGACATCCCCGGGGCTTTTAAAAAAAAACTAAATAAACCTGTGGGGGGGGGCTCGAGCCCCCCCACATGCCCCGGGGACCGCCACCTCCCCGGGGCACTAATATTGCAAATGCGTGAGTCCATTACGGACCCCCCGAGCCCCGGGGACCACCACCTCCCTGGGGCTTCTTTCACATTGGGAGGGGGGCCACGCGGCCCCCCTCCTGGAGCCCTCCTTGGCCCTGGGGACCACCACCCCCCAGGGCCGGCTCCTGCAGTGTCCCGGGGTGCCCATCCCCGGGACACTGCTGTTTGCTATGGCAGGGCAGGAGCCATGCGGCTCCCGCCCTGTCATAGCAAATACTGGTTTGGATTTTGGAAGCGAGAGCAGGGGTTTCCTGCTCTCGCTTCCAAAATCCAAAGCAGATTGCTTTTCCACAAGGGGAGCTGCATGTCAGCAGCTCCCCATGTGGAAAAGCAATGCCGGCTCCTGCGGACGCGGAGAGCCGGCGGGACCGTGGGGGCATTGGGGCTCCCCCCACGGTCCCCAACGGATAGGGCCTGCCCGGGGGATGGGGTTCCCGGGTCAATAGAGGCCTCAGGAGGGTGGCCACGCAGCCCCCCTCCTTAAAAAATTAAATAAATGTGGCCATGCCCCGGGGGATGGGGTTCCCGGGGCCGGAAATGGCCACGGGAGGGGGGCCCACGCGGCCCTCTTCCCGTTCAGATTTTTTAATTTTTTTAAAAAAAAGGGGTCAGGCCCTGGGGGATGGGGTCCCCAGGGCCCAAAGAGGAAAAAGAAGGGGGCCACACAGCCCCCTTCTAAAAGATTAAAAAGACCGGCATCGGGCCGGAGGCCCCGCCCTCCCAGCAACACTCTGCAAATGCGCCCTGTGGCACATTTTAAGTTGGGGAATTAATTCCCCTTCAATACTGGGGGTCCCTGGGGGCCAACTAGCCCACCAGGTACCTCCAGTGTGCACCACAGGGCTGCCTTGCAGAGAGGTGGTCCGAGGCCACGCCTCTTTGAACACCTCTCTGCAACGCAGCTCTGTGGCGCTTACTGGAGATACCTGGTGGGCTAGTTGGACCCCAGGGACCTTCAGGATTTAAGGGGACTTAATCCCCCAACTTAAAACGAGCCACGTGGCGTGTTTGCACAGTGGTGAAGGCAGGGGGCGGGGCCTGAACGGCTTCCGGGTTCATGTTGATCGCAAGGAGGCCGTTCTAATTTTAAACGATATTGTGCACAATACCGGCGAAGAACCTTGTTTGTGGATTTGATACTTCTGATCACGGCGTATCCCTTCCTATTGATGTTCCAGTTTTTATCTGTTTTACTGGATTCTGGCACAATTGGTGCATTAGAATAGAACGGTGGCATCAACAAACCCCTATACGTATAAGTCTACCAATAGCAAGGTTTTCGATGAGGTGAACATTTCAAATCCCTCACCCCTACAAATCTGATTCATTGAAACGTTTTGTAGTATTGAACTTTAGAATTGGTCTACAGTGTTTTTAGAAAACTGTCCTGAAGAAGGTGTACATTTGTCTAGTCACCGAAACGCAGCGTCGACAACTTTGTTTTCTTGTTTTTGTGAATATAATCATGACTGGCATAAATTTTATATTCCAATGATGAAATGTTTTTAATATTGACTGTGTATATATTTGCAAATAAATATTAATATTTTTAATTTTTTTGTTTTTTTGTTGCTTTGACCCACTGTTACTTTAGTATATTTTTTTAGCATACTTTTAGCATATTAAAGTGTATGAACCTTGATTGATATTCTGACTTCCAGTACTGTGTTGAATTTTCAGGGTTTATAATCATATGTATAGGGACTTTTGTGTTCTCTTGGTTACAAATAGCCCAGAAGATCAGGAAACCAAAACATGGTTACAAGCTAGAAAGGGATTTTATAAATGCTCTAGCTGTAAAGCCTGCCAATTTGGCATTAATAAAACCTCGTATCAAACAGCTTTTAACGACCGCACACACATGATTGGCCAGTATCTTTCCTGTAAAACAGAATATGCTGTGTACGCCTTAATATGTAGCTGCAATCTCTATTATATAGGCAGCACTAAACTGGCTGTACACAAACGGATTTTACAGCACACTAGAGCCATCGTAAATAACGATCCCAGCCTGTTGCTCGGCATTTTAAGGAATCACACAATAGTAGTCTTAAATTTTTTTAATTGTTTTTTAAACTATTTTGTCCTAGATGCAATACCCCCGCAAAAAAAAAAAAAAAAAGAGGGGGCAACAGGGAGGCCAAGTTGAGACGCCTAGAAACTCGATATATACTCGAACTTGATACGAAGCAGCCAAGGGGTTTGAACACAAGCGAAGATATGCACACATATTTATAGGCTTTCCTGATCTATCTTATTTGTCTCATTTATCCCAAATAGTGATTTAAATTTTAATTACACTAATATATATATTTATCATCACTTTGTTTACCATAGTACTTTAGAAGGTTTTTATCCATATTTATGCAGTTAGAATGATTTTATATTATATTTATAGTATATATTTATATATATATATTTATATTTATATTTATTTTTATATCCTCATTTGTGGGAACTAGCTGTGTGGATTGGATAGGCATATATTTCTGTCTACATACTATTGGTATTCCTCTACTTGTATAGCAAGAAACGGAAATTGGATTTACCCTAGCATACTGCTAAACTCTACGAGTACAATAGTTGAAACCTACAGTATTCATTTGTTTATTTACAATTTGTAATTTCAATGCAACGCGAAGGTATTTTAAATTGTACTATTAAAAAATTGACATGTATGGCTATTGGGGATTCATCCATCGCAACACGGTTGCATTTCGCAACCACAATATAAACACCTTGCTGCTATTCCTGATTTTTAACTTACATTGCACATCGTTAAGCACTATGCACTTTATGGACTTGCATTTTAGTGGGGATTTATACACAGTATTTATATTTATGCACGGATTAGCTATATGTGTTTGGACAATTGTCATTTTTTTAGTTTCCAGGATTAATCTTTTTATATTATTGTATTGATAAGCTCAGGAATGTATACTATGAGAATTAGGACTTATGTAATTATACAAAACATTTATAGTCCATGTATGCGAATTTTATCGTAATTATGACAGTATGTCTTTTATATCTATTATAAGCTAAACCAGCACTGTTACTTTAAAAGGGGAAAACCCGCCCTGCAGCGTTGTCATGTGATCAAGGCCGGGAACGGCCGAAACGCGTTATGGCGGCTTGGTGGAGTGCGAAATAAACACGCAATTGCACTAAATTGGGTCCATTCTCTTTATTGTCAAGGAAGACTTTGGTAAACGAGCGTTCGAAATATATATATATATATATTTATATATATATATATATATTATCTACTGGCGGTCGCCAGTAGATAGTTATAGTTAGGACCTATTTTCCATAGGAAATCCGTGACATTCTATTTGAAATAACTCTTGCGTCGGTTGACGAATCTTCGCGAAATTTTCAAACTTTATGGCCCGCTCCGGTCGGCTCCTACCCTGAAAGTCTCAGGGTGATTCGTCAAGCGGGGTCCGAGAAAAAAGGGGGGTCCCAAAACGTGTTTTCCCCATTCATTTTCCCATAGGAAACTTTAGACACGGCTACAGCCCGAACTGCTGAACGGAATAACACCAAATTTGGCAAAGAGGTAGTTCTTGGTTCAGAAAGAACCCTTTTTGTTAAATGTTGTAAATCCGTTCAGTAGTTGCGGAGAAATTTAAAAAATAAGAGTCAAAAAATCAATTTCCCATAGGAAACTTTATGCAAGGCTACAGCCCGAACTGCTGAACGGAATTACACCAAATTTGGCAAAGAGGTAGTTCTTGGTTCAAAAGAACCCTTTTTGTTAAATGGTGTAAATCCGTTCAGTAGTTGCTGAGAAAATCAAAAGTAAAAACACATATATATCTGGGCGGAGCCTAACCACACATGTCATCGTGAGATCTGATTGGCTGTCAGCACTTCATCCTGGAATTGCTGGCAGCCATCTTGGGACCAATATAAATGATAGTACCCCATTGAAATGCATTGTAGTGAATCGAAGATTTTGAGGGTTACCAAAAGGAGAACTATAAAGGGTGATAACAGACTTTAGTTACATTAGAATTCATTTGTTGATGGTACCATACTAATTTCAGGAATTGTGGTGTGTTCTAAGGTGATTTTACCCTGTGAAAAACCTTCTGCTGGGATATCATGAATCATGTTTGAGAGAAAACTATTTTCACATGCTTGTCCCATACAGTTTTGGAAGGTGCCCCAGAAGCTAAAATGAGAGCATATTTTCTGTAAATTCACATTATTTTTCTCAGTCATGTGAGAATGAAGTCTGACATTCTCAGTAAAACATGTACATCCAACAAGGGCAGAGACTGTCAGTTGATTCCTTTGTGTTCTACTGCAGCTTCCCAGAGTGTTCTAAAGAACAACTAGAGTGCTAACAGCCTTACTTATGACAAAAGTATGGCACACCTGAAGCCATCTTGATTGGAATAAACTGGTAACACTTAAAACATTTAATTTAAAAAGGAACAAAATGATGGGGTTCATCTTGTCATAGAAATTATGGTTAGTGCTCTGGAAAGAAAAATTAGGACATGTTTCAAGTGTGATCTCAAATATCTTCCTGTTATATTTCAACAGGAGCAGCCTGTCAGTTGATGCCTTTGTGTTCTACTGCAGCTTCCCAGAGTGTTCTAAAGAACAACTAGAGCGCTAACAGTCTTACTTATGACAAAAGTATGGCACACCTGAAGCCATCTTGATTGGAATAAACTGGTAACACTTAAAACATTTAATTTAAAAAGGAACAAAATGATGGGGTTCATTTTGTCATAGAAATTATGGTTAGTGCTGTAGAAAGAAAAATTAGGACGTTTCAAGTGTGATCTCAAATATCTTCCTGTTATATTTCAACAGGAGCAGCCTGTCAGTTGATGCCTTTGTGTTCTACTGCAGCTTCCCAGAGTGTTCTAAAGAACAACTAGAGCGCTAACAGTCTTACTTATGACAAAAGTATGGCACACCTGAAGCCATCTTGATTGGAATAAACTGGTAACACTTAAAACATTTAATTTAAAAAGGAACAAAATGAGGGGTTCATTTTGCCATAGAAATTATGGTTAGTGCTGCAAAAAGAAAATTTAGTGCATGTTTTAAGTGAGATCTCAAATCCTCTTCTATTTCATTAGAAAATTCTGACATGCAGATTGAAACCATCACTTTCAATACCAGCAGTAGACTTCCAGTTAACTCCTTGGTGAGCAGTAGCTTTACTACAGTGATCTAATGAACAACAAGAGTAATAACATTCTGAATTTATGGCAAATGTGTGACACATCTGAATGCCTTCTTGATGGAATCAAAGTAAAAAACTGAAAGCATTTCCTACTGAGGAGACTGCAGTAAATGAGGAAATTAGGAAACTTCATAACAAAGAAGTCTTCCAAGATGGCCACCAGTGAAAAAGAGCCCAAATGTAGCACAAATATTACCCAGATGTAGCCCACATATAGCCCAATGACAAAAGTGTGCAAAACACTTTTTATTTTTAGTTTTTTTGCAGTTTTATGTAGTGCAGACTGGTCAGGTATTGGAGCATTGCATCTTAAAACATGACCCCCTACACTACAAAAACACCACTGCACTACCCTAAACCCTAAAACACTACCCCAGCACGACCCCCTACACTACACAAGCACCACTGCACTATCCTAAACCCTAAAACACTACCCCCAGCATGACCCCCTACACTACACAAACATCACTGCACTACCCTAAACCCTAAAACACAACCCCAACACCACTGCACTAACCTAAATCCTAAAACACTACCCCCAGCACGACCCCTACACTACCCAAACACCACTGCAGTACCCTAAAACATGACCCCCTACACTACACAAACACAACTGCACTACCCTAAACCCTAAAACACTACCCCCAGCACGACCCCCTACACTACACAAGCACCACTGCACTACCCTAAACCCTAAAACACTGCCCCCAGCACGACCCCCTACACTACACAAACACCACTGCACTACCTTAAACCCTAAAACACTACCCCCAGCACGACCCCTACACTGCCCGAACACCACTGCACTGCCCTAAACCCTGAAACACATACCCTAGCACGACCCCCTACACTGCCCGAACACCACTGCACTGCCCTAAACCCTGAAACACCACCCCCTTCACGACCCCCTACACTGCCCGAACACCACTGCACTGCCCTAAACCCTGAAACACCACCCCCAGCATGCCCCTACACTGCCCGAACACCACTGCACTGCCCTAAACCCTGAAACACTACCCCCAGCAAGACCTCCTACACTGCCCGAACACCACTGCACTGCCCTAAACCCTGAAACATCACCCCCAGCAAGACCCCCTACACTGCCCGAACACCACTGCCCTAAACCCTGAAACACCACCCCCAGCACGACCCCCTACACTGCCCGAACACCACTGCACTGCCCTAAACCCTGAAACACCACCCCCAGCACGACCCCCTACACTGCCCGAACACCACTGCACTGCCCTAAACCCTGAAACACCACCCCCTGCACGACCCCCTACACTGCCCAAACACTACTGCACTGCCCTAAACCCTGAAACACCATCCCCAGCACGACCCCCTACACTGCACGAACACCACTGCACTGCCCTAAACCCTGAAACACTACCCCCAGCAAGACCCCCTACACTGCCCGAACACCACTGCACTGCCCTAAACCCTGAAACACCACCCCCAGCAAGACCCCCTACACTGCCCGAACACCACTGCCCTAAACCCTGAAACACCACCCCCAGCAAGACCCCCTACACTGCCCGAACACCACTGCACTGCCCTAAACCCTGAAACACCAGCCCCAGCACGACCCCTACACTGCCCGAACACCACTGCACTGCCCTAAACCCTGAAACACCACCCCTGCACGACCCCCTACACTGCCCGAACACCACTGCACTGCCCTAAACCCTGAAACACCACCCCCAGCACGACCCCCTACACTGCCCGAACACCACTGCACTGCCCTAAACCCTGAAACACCACCCCTGCCCGATCCCCTACACTGCACGAACACCACTGCACTGCCCTAAACCCCGAAACACTACCCCCAGCAAGACCCCTACACTGCCCGAACACCACTGCCCTAAACCCTGAAACACCACCCCCAGCAAGACCCCCTTCACTGCCTTTACACCACTGCACTGCCCTAAACCCTGAAACACCACCCCCAGCACGACCCCCTACACTGCCCGAACACCACTGCACTGCCCTAAACCCTGAAACACCAGCCCCAGCACGACCGCCTACACTGCCGAAAACCACTGCACTGCCCTAAACCCTGAAACACCAGCCCCAGCAAGACCCCTACACTGCCCGAACACCACTGCACTGCCCTAAACCCTGAAACACCACCCCCAGCAAGACCCCCTACACTGCCCGAACACCACTGCACTAAAGCCTGAAACACCACCCCCAGCAAGACCACCTACACTGGCCGAACACCACTGCACTGCCCTAAACCCTGAAACACCACCGCCTGCACGACCCCCTACACTGCCCAAACACCACTGCACTGCCCTAAACCCTGAAACACCAACCCCTGCACGACCCCTACACTGCCCAAACACCACTGCACTGCCCTAAACCCTGAAACACCACCCCTCAGCACAACACCCTACACTGCCCGAACACCACTGCACTGCCCTAAACCCTGAAACACCACCCCCAGCACGACCCCTACACTGCCCGAACACCACTGCACTGCCCTAAACCCTGAAACACCACCCCCTGCACGACCTCCTACACTGCTGGAACACCACTGCACTGCCCTAAACCCTGAAACACCACCCCCAGCACGACCCCCTACACTGCCCGAACACCACTGCACTGCCCTAAACCCTGAAACATCAACCCCAGCAAGACCCCCTACACTGCCTGAACACCACTGCCCTAAACCCTGAAACACCACCCCCTACACTGCACGAACAGCACTGCACTGCCCTTAACCCTGAAACACCACCTCCAGCAAAACCCCTACACTGCCCGAACACCACTGCACTGCCCTAAACCCTGAAACACCACCCCCTGCAGCACCCCCTACACTGCCCGAACACCACTGCACTGCCCTAAACCCTGAAACACCACCCCCTGCACCGCCCCCTACACTGCCCGAACACCACTGCACTGCCCTAAACCCTGAAACACCACCCCCAGCACGACCCCCTTTACTGCTCGAACACCACTGCACTGCCCCAAACCCTGAAACACCACCCCAGCATGACCCCCTACACTGCCTGAACACCACTGCCCTAAACCCTGAAACATCACCCCCTGCACGACCCCCTACACTGCCCGAACACCACTGCACTGCCCTAAACCCTGAAACACCACCCCTACACTGCCCGAACACCACTGCACTGCCCTAAACCCTGAAACACCACCCCCAGCACGACCCCCTACACTGCCCGAACACCACTGCACTGCCCTAAACCCTAAAACACCACCCCCAGCATTACCCCATACACTGCCCAAACACCACTGTACTGCCCTAAACCCTAGAACACTACCCCCAGCATGACCCCCTACACTACCCGAACACCACTGCACTACCATAAACCCTAAAATAATACCCCCAGCACAACCCCCTACACTACCCGAACACGACTGCACTGCCCTAAACCCTCAAACACTCCCCCAGCACGACCCCTACACTACCCGAACACCACTGCACTGCCCTAAACCCTAAAACACTCCCCCAGCACGACCCCCTACACTACCCGAACACCACTGCACTGCCCTAAACCCTAAAACACTCCCTCCAGCACGACCCCCTACACTACCCATCACCACTGCACTGCCCTAAACCCTAAAACACTACCCCCGCATGACCCCCTACACTACCCAAACACCAATGCACTACCCTAATCCCTAAAACACTACCCCGCATGACCCCCTACACTACCCTAAACCATAAAACACTACCCCCGCATGACTCCCTACACTACCCAAAGACCACTGCACTACCCTAAACCACGACCTCCTACACTACACAAACACCACTGCACTACCCTAAACCCTAAAACACTACCCCTACACTACACAAACACCACTGCACTACCCTAAACCCTAAAACACTACCCCCAGCAGTACCCCTACACTACCCAAACACCACTGCACTAACCTAAATCCTAAAACACTACCCCCAGCAGTACCCCTACACTACCCAAACACCACTGCACTACCCTAAATCACTACCCCCAGCACGACCCCCTACACTACCCAAACACCACTGCACTACCCTAAACCCTAAAACACTACCCCCAGCACGACCCCCTACACTACCCAAACACCACTGCACTACCCTAAACCCTAAAACACTCCCCCAGCACGACTCCCTACACTACCCAAACACCACTGCACTACCCTAAACCCTAAATCTACCCCCAGCATGACCCCCTACACTACACAAACACCACTGCACTACCCTAAACCCTAAAACACTACCCCCAGCACGACCATCTTCACTACCTAAACACAACTGCACAATTTGTTACAGGCGTTGCAACGCAGGCCTGTGGTGCTTACTGGAAGTACCTAGTGGGCTAGTTGGGCCCCAGGGACCCTCAGGATTCAAGGTGACCTAATCCCCCAACTTAAAACACACCACGGGGCGCGTTTGCACAGTGGTGAAGGGAGGAGGCGGGGCCTCAGGTGACATGTGCGCAAACACGCCCTGTGGTGCGTTTTAAGTTGGGGAATTAATTCCCTTTGAATCCTGAGGGACCCTGGGGGCCAACTAGCCCACCAGGTACCTTCAGTAAGCACAACAGAGTTGCGTTGCAGAGAGGTGAAAAAAGGTGTGTGGCCTCGGAATGCCTCTCTGCAACTCAGCTCTGTGGTCCTAACTGTAGGTGCCTGGGGGGCTAGTTGGGCCCCAGGGACCCTCAGAATTCAAGGGGACTTAATCCCTCAACTTAAAACGCGCCACGGGGTGCGTTTGCACACATGTCACCTCAGGCCCCCCCCTCCCTTCACCACTGTGCAAACGCGCCCTGTAGCGCGTTTTAAGAGGTAGTTTTAATCTCCCTGCCCTATTATGTACTAGTGACTTGCAGAGGTGGTCATGCTAATCACAGGAGTACCCCAACGCATAGTGTTCCCTAGTGTATGTAGGTGTTTTCACTGTATTCTAAGTGTCTTTTAGCATAGCACTGGCTCTGGTTAGTCAGAGTCAGTTACCACCAGTACCCGTCTGAAAAAGTTGTGGGCACAGGATGATTTTGCAACAAGGCCTCTTTCTGCTCCTCTGTTGGTTCTTTCTGCACATCTTTTGCTTCTTTCTGTGCGTTTTTTCTTCTTTCTTCACATGTCCTACCTCTGTAGGCATAGTTAGAAACTAGCATTTAAAAAAACCTTTGAAATTCACTTAAAAAATCATAGGTTTCAGGCACGTTATAGTTAGAAATTAGCATTTAAAAAACCTTTGAAATTCACTGAAAAAACCATAGGTTTCAGACACGTTATAGTTAGAAATTAGCATTTAAAAAACCTTTGAAATTCACTGAAAAAACCATAGGTTTTAGGGACAGTTATAGTTAGTTGGACATTTCACTCGTACAAAACCATAGAAATTCCCCCGTTATAGTTAGTTCAGCTAACTATAACTCGCGCTCCCACAATGCACTGCTGATGACGTCACATATTACATCACTCATGACATGGTCAGTGACATCACTGATGACATCTCAAATGACATCACTGATGACATCATCCATGTGATAATTTCATGCATCTTCTCACACCCTATTATAACTTTTGATACACCCACTCTAAATTACAGACTGCCATTCTCAAAACCATAGACACTCCAACACCAAAAACTACATACCCACTCACTGATTCTTAGGTCTACACACATCCACTCACTCACCCGTACAGTCACTCATACTTAGTCACTCAGTACAGGACTATCATATGCACTCATACACCTATATAAACACTCACACACCGCCACTCATCCATAGAGGTACTCACACACCTAGTCAGTCATGCAAAAAACTTAATCACACACCCATTTACTCACCTATACAGTTATACACACACCAGCTCACTTACTCATACAAATACTAGCACATTCTTACACTCTTATACAATCACTGATACAAGTACACACTCATCCATACAGCCACTCTCACAATCACACACTCTCACTTATAGCCATTTATATACTCCAACACACATATATACTGCCTTTCACATATGTAGTTACTCACACATGTACCACTGAGATATACATTCAATCACTAACACACCCATACACACACTCACCCACCCATACAGTCCATCACAGATGCACTCTTGAAACCATGCACCCAGTGAATCAACAACTCACACATCTATGCACAGAGTCACACACACCCCACCCACACAAACACTCAGGCACCCATACAGATACTCAGACAATCAATCAATAACCCATGTAGACACTCATGTAGCTATTCAGAAAGCCATGCAGCCGCTTACAAACCAACAGACAGACGGATACAGACATTCACACAGTTTAGTCACTAACCCATGCATTCAGTAAGATACATTTAATCACTCACTTGTAGAGTCAGTCACTCACGTACTAAATCATCCATTCAGACACTTATACACCCACTCATTCTTCAATACGCCTTTCCCTATATATATTACACATATTTAAACTTTACAGAAATACACAGTCACTGGATGATGTCATCAGTGATGTCATTTGAGATGTCGTCACTGACCATGTCATGAGTGATGTAATATGTGACGTCATCAGCAGTGCATTGCGGGGGCGCGAGTTATAGTTAGCTGAACTAACTATAACGGGGGAATTTCTATGGGTTTGTACGAGTGAAATGTCCAACTAACTATAACTGTCCCTAAAACCTATGGTTTTTTCAGTGAATATATATATATATATCCTCCACCAAATGGCTCAACTTTTGCTGTCTTACCGGCGCTCTCCAGTGGTGCGTGACCCCGCGGCGGAGCCCAGCCAGTACAAATCGACAATCCTTCAAAGAATGAATGAGTCGCACTCACGGAAGGTTATAAGTAATTTCTTATTTCATTTTCCTTATTTCATGACAAATTTGTCCAAACGAAAGCAGTATCGACGCGTTTCGGTCTCCCCTGGGACCTTGTTCATGATAACACTCGTGATGTGATCTTAGCCAATTATATACATTGTTATTGTAATTGGGTCATTTCCTGTTTAACATCACAAAGTATTCTGGGAGATGTAGTTCCTTAATGCGAGATACACCTTTAAACTAATATCAAGAGTGATAAAAAGTGCTATTGTATGAAAAACAATGTAAAGTTGGTGAAAATTGATTAATGCATTTGATACTCACCCTCCTTATACCCTATTTTAGCTCATTCAATTGTCAATTTGTATACATTTTGACACTTAATGTTTGACGGAAAAGTCCATGTCTACTAAAAATTATTTATACCCTCCAGTGGGCTCACTCATAAATTGACATGATCTCTCCTTAGGTGGAATGCTGTCATCTCCATTACAATTGTATGTAAACCTAAGTAGGTAGGCAAATACAGACGTGTTTAAAGAATTGGTGCTCTAAATGTAGTTAAGGTGCAAATAGTGAAATTTAAAAACAAATAGGGAGGCAAGATTAGCAGTTCATAAATGGTCATAAAGTTCTTCGCTCTGGTTTAATCCATACAGGGTAAAAGTCCGTAAGTTTAGAATATGTCTGGATTCTCTTTGACGCAGTATTTTCTCCCTGTCGCCACCCCTGTCATGGCGTGCTACTGTCTCAATTGCATAGAATTGCAATAGTTTGCAGTTAGCTCCATGATGTGACTCCATATGTTTTGCCACCGCGTTGCTGCGGTTTTTATTGATTGTTGCACAAACATGTTCCAGGATTCGTTTTTTCAGGTCGCAGATTGTACTTCCTACATATTTCAGAGAGCAAGGGCATTCGATGACATAAACTGCATATTGACTCTTACATGTGATCAGTTCCTGAATCTTCCATGTTTTATTATTTGCCAATTTTATTTCCGTTGTATTCTTTGCAATCTGGCAGACCTTGCAATTATGAGATTTTACAAATCCTTTTGTTTGGAGCCATTGTGTGTGTTTGTTGGTTTTCTTTTGGAAGTGGCTATGGACTAGCCGATCTTTTAAGTTGCTTGCTCTTCTGAAGGTAACATTGGGCTGTTTGTCCATGATTTTTCCCATTGTGGGATCTAGTTGGAGTATTTTCCAATTTTTTCTTAAGATTGCTTTGATTTGCTGTAATTCATTGGAGTAAGTGGTGATCAGTCTGATAGTTTCAGGATTTTTGTCGGTTATTGGTGTTTTGATTTTCAGGATCTCTTCTCTTGCCTTTTGATTGGATTTTTCCCAACATTTCTTTATGGTACCGTCATGATAACCTCTCTGTTTGAACCTTCGTGATGTTACTTTGCTGTGTTTGTGCCATTCCTCATTCTCTGAACAAATTGTGCGGATTCTTAAAAATTCACTGTATGGTATATTTTGAATTAGTGTTTGCTGGTGGAAACTATCCGCATGTAGTGTGACATTTGTTGCAGTTGACTTACGATGTAAAGTTGTATGTATTTGGTTATCCCTTATATAGATTTCAGTATCCAAGAATGTCACTCTCTTTTTGCTGATGTTGTATGTGAACCTCAAGATCACTGTCGTTGAGTTTAGGATTTTAAAGTATTCCTGAAATTCTGCGTCAGATCCATCCCAAATAATGAGTAGATCGTCAATGAATTGTAGCCACATTATCGTCTTGTTCACAAATGTGTTATTTTCGGGGTGCCAGGCCAGTTTCTGTTCCCACCAGCCTATCACAAGACAGGCGTAACTGGGGCTAAAGGAAAACCCCATGGCTGTTCCTTTTGTCTGTTTATAGATCTCATCACCAAAGAGAAAAATGTTCTGGGTTAAACACATTTTTATTATTTCCAGTAGCACTTGGTTACGCTGGGCATAATGGATATTTCTTGCATTGAGGAAGATTTCACATGCCTTAATTCCGATATCATTCTCTATGTTAGTGTACAACGATATCACGTCCATTCTGATTAGTTTGTACAATTCTTGCCATGGTGTTCCTTGCAAGTGTCTCAATAAATCGCTGGTGTCCTTGATATATGAATTAAGGCTAAGGACGAATGGCATCAGAAAGTAGTCAATGTAATTGGCAATGGGTTCCAGGAGTGATCCTTTTGTGGATATGATCGGTCGGCCCGGTAGTTTTGTTGGGTCTTTATGAATCTTTGGTAAAAAATATATTGTGGCTGTTATGGGCAAGTCTGTTGTCAAGTACTTTCGTTCGTCTTCATCAATGAGATTTGATGATAGCCACTCTGTGAGTTTTTTGTCCAGTTCCAATTTCAATTCTGATGTTGGGTTCTTTTCCAAATTTTGGTAATAACAAGTATCACTCAATTGGTAATGTGCCTCCATTATGTAATCATTTTTATCCCAAATGACGATATTACCGCCTTTGTCTGCAATTTTGATTTCGATTGATTTATCTTGGGTTAGATTGAACAAGGCTTCTCTCTCTTCTTTGGTGAGGTTGTCAGAATATCTCGTCCTTTTGAGTTTGTATATGTCTTGGATAACTACCTCGTGAAAGATATCAATTTTATTGCCTGCTGTTAGTTGAGGGTAAAACCGTGACTTAGGTTTTTTGCCACTTAAACCTGCCCCCATTTGGGGGCAAGCTGTCTCCAAGGTAATGTTATTGCTTTCCTCTGTTTCATCCAGATTGATCAGTGTCAATAAAGTATTCGATACTTTGACTGCGAGAGTAGATATGGGTCTTTCAATAGTTTTCGGAAGTCCCTCATTTCCTTATTTTCAGCAAATTTGATTTTCCTCACATATTGGTAAAGATCAATTCTGGTCTGTGCACTATCCATCTTTCCGATTGGACAGAAATTTAATCCGCGTTTCAACAGTGTTTTTTCTGACTCCGTCATGTTTCTATTCAAGAGGTTTATTATTGTTAGTTCCTCCGTGGGGTCTAGAAGGTTTTCTTCTGGCGCATACTTCTCGTTGTTGTGCCCAGCTTTTCTGTTTTTCCACTTTTTCCTCTTCTGGTTTGTTTTTGTGCTCCTGCTGGCATCCTCTTCCTTTTCCTCTGTGTCCCGGCTGTTGGGTGCTCATATTCTGTTCCCACTGGCGTTGTTGGAGCACAAGTCACATATCCCCTAAAAAAGTGCGTTTCACTTTCTCCATGGATGTTTCTATTTCCCCCTCACTCGCATCAGTTGAAGTAAGTGATGAGATACTGCTTGAAATGCTTGTTGTGTTGTTCATTTTATCCTGTTGTTTAAAGGTGTCGAACTTCCTAGCATATGTGAAAATTCTTCCTTCCTCGTAGTCTACTTTGTCGCAATATATATATATATTCACTGAAAAAACCACAGGTTTCAGGGACGTTTTAGATAGGAATTTGCATGTAAAAAACCTTAGATATTCACTGAAAAAACCATAGGTTTCAGGGACGTTATAGTTAGGCTGACATTTCCTTCATACAAAATCAGAGAATTTCAGCGGTTATAGTTAGCTGAGCTAACTATAACTCATGCCCCCGCAATGCACTGCTGATGACATCACGTAATACATCACTCATGACATGGTCAGTGACATCACTGATGACATCACTGATAACATCTCAAATGACATCACTGATGACATCACTCATCCAGTGACTGAGTGTTTCTAAAAAGTTTAAGAATGTTATATATGTATATATATATATATATATATATATATATATATATATATATATATTTTCCAACAGCCCCCACGAACAAGAGCAGATGCAGGCACTCCCTGTAAGCAAACATTTCTTTATTGATAAAGTCATAAGGCGATGTCCGTCCTGACGCGTTTGGCTGGTCCCAGCCTTTGTCAAAGTCATTTTTTGTTGGATGTTTTCAATTTTAAAGGTACAATGCACACAGACATAGAAAACAGCACATCCATTACCACTATGTCTCCCTCATAATGCATCCTGTCCCCTAAACTGGCATAATAAATGTTTGGATACAGTTCCTGTTTTTTCACTTATTTCCCAAAAATTATTTTCACACTTTTTTAAAATGTTTTTTCTAAGGAATTCTATATTTATAAAAACAATCCTCTTTGGCATTATCATAACAAATCCAACAAACCCTGGACCGGGATGGATGGCATTGTAGTACCTATCTGTGGTCAAACCTTACACAGCAGTATATATGGCATGGCCATCCTCACATATTACGCTTATCATAAACATGCACATAAAAATTCTGATCCATTGATCAAAGTAAAAATGAGAGGAAATATATATATATATATATACGCCAAGGTGTATTGAAGAATGAGTGGGTATATGAGTGTCTGAATGGATGATTTAGTGGGTGTGTGACTGACTGTATAAGTGAGTGATTAAACGTGTCTTAGTGAATGCATGGGTAAATTACTAATCTGTGTGAATGTCTGTATCAGTCTATCAGTTGGTGTGTAAGTGGCTGCATGGGTTGGTGAGTGGCTACATGAGTGTCCATATGGGTTAATGATTGGTTGTCTGAGTTCCTGTATGGGTGCCTGAGTGTCTGTGTGGGTGGGTGGTGAGGTGTGTGACTCCCTGCATGGATGTGTGAGTAGATGATTCACTGGGTGTATGGGTACATGAGTATATCTGTGAGGGGCTGTATGGGTGAGTGAGTGTGCATAAGGCTGTGTTGGTGAGTGAATGGATGTCTCAGTGGTATATGTGTGAGTAACTACATATGTGAAAGGCAGTATATGTTAGTGTTGGAGTAAATAAGTGACTATATGTGAGAGTGAGTGACTGTGATAGTGGCTGTATGGATGAGTGGGTGCTTGTGTCCGTGATTGCATAAGAGAGTAAGAAAGTGTTAGTATCTGTATGAATAAGAGAGGTGGTGTGTGTATAACTGTATAGGTGAGTAAATGGCAGTGTGATTGATTCTTTGAGTGATTGACTAGGTGTGTGAGTAATTCTATGGTGAGTGGCGGTGTATGAGTATCTGTATGGGAGTTTGAGTGCATATATCAGTGGCTGTATTGATGAGTTACTGTGTGTATGAGTGACTATGGGTGAGTGAGTGGATGTGTGTGTAGACCTATGAATCAGTGAGTGGGCATGTACTAACTGGTATTGGTGTGTCTATGGTTTCGAGAATGGTAGTCTATATTTTAGAGTGGGTGTATCAAAGTCTATATTAGTGTGTGAGGAGGTGCATCAGATATTAAGTGGATGATGTCATCAGTGATGTCATTTGAGATGTTATCAGTGATATCATCAGTGATGTCACTGACCATGTCATAAGTGATGTAATATGTGACGTCATCAGCAGTGCATTGCGGGGGCACGAGTTATAGTTAGCTCAGCTAACTATAACGGCTGAATTTCTCTGGTTTTGTATGAGGGAAATGTCAGCCTAACTATAACATCCCTGAAACCTGTGTTTTTTTCAGTGACTAGCTAAGGTTTTTTAAATGCAAATTCCTAACTATAACGTCCCTGAAACCTGTGGTTTTTTCAGTGCATTTCTAAGGTTTTTTAAATGCTAATTTCCAACTATGCCTACATAGGTAGGACATGTACAGAAAGAGAAAGAAAGACGCAGAAAGAAGCAAGAGAAGTGCAGAAAGATGCAAGAGAGGTGCAGAAAGAGGAAGAAAGGAGCAGAAAGAAGCAAGAGAAGTGCAGAAAGAAGCAACAGAGGTGCAGAAAGAGGCCTACTTTGACTGTACATTACCACAGACTCATACAAAGTAGCCTAATCACTAATCCTTCTCCCAAGATGTCTTAAACCTCACTTTTCTCTTGAAGGTTTACTATTCATCGACTGCGCAGAATGTTAGGCCTACCAAATGTAAAACAGCAATGCTAACCATATCACTGTTGTAAGTCTGACCAAGTTTGTGAAGGTATGTATGTGTGTGTCTCTGCTTTTACCTAGTGACATGTTACATAAAAATAAACATACAAATACTTGAATACCTGTGTTTCAAACAGCAAACTCTGTAAATCTTTGTACAAAAAAGAGTATGTATGTCTTTCTGCTCATAATAAAGGGCACATGGGTATTCAATAGTATATTTGAGGGGCTCTATAACACCTATATACATAAGACATGTCTGCCTGTGAAAACGAATGACAGAGCAGAACTGAGAACATTTAACCACCTATAGGAGAAGCTACCCGCTTTTTAAGCTACCATCTCCAGATGCATAACACTTGAGAATACATATACAAGTAGACATATACCTCAGTCACAAGAGCATGTAGACCTTTAAACTTTACAGCCTGCACTTCCAGTATGAGTACAGAAAGATGTGAGAGAAGTACAGAAAGAGAGAGGTGCAGAAAGAGGAAAGAGGTGTTCAAAGAGGCAAGAGAGGTGCACAAAGAAGCAAGAGAGGTGCAGAAAAAAACAAGAAAAGTGCAGAAAGAACCAACAGAGGTGCAGAAAGAGGCAAGAGGGGTACAGAAATAGGCAATAGAAGTGCAGAAAGAATCAACAGAGGTGCAGAAAGAGGCAAGAGAACTGCAGAAAGAGCCAAGAGAGTTGCAGAAACAGGCAAAAGAGGTGCAGAAAGAGGGAAAAGGGGTGAAGACAGAGGCAAGAGAGGTGCAGAAAGAGAGAAGAAGGGTGTAGAAATTTGCAAGAGGGGTGAAAAAAGAAGCAAGAGCAGTGCAGAAAGAACCAACAGAGGTGCAGAAAGAGGCAAGAGGGGTGCAGAAAGAGGCAAGAGAAGTGCAGAAAGAAGCAAAAGAGGTGCAGAAAGAGGCAAGAGAACTGCAGAAAGAGGCAAGAGAGGTACAGAAAGAGGAAAGAGAGGTGCACAAAGAGGGAAGGAGGGTGCATAAAGAGGCAAGAGGGGTACAGAAAGAGGCAAGAGGGGTGCATAAAGAGGCAAGAGAAGTGCAGAAAGAAGCAAAAAAGGTGCAGAAAGAGGCAAGAGTACTGGAGAAAGAGGCAAGAGAGGTGCAGAAAGAGGCAAGAGAGGTGCACAAAGAGGGATGAAGGGTGCGGTACAGAAAGAGGCAAGAGAAGTGCAGAAAGAGGCAAGAGAAGTGCTGAAAGAAGCAACAGAGGTGTAGAATGAAGCAAGAGAAGTGATGAAAGAGACAAGAGAGTTGCAGAAAGAGGCAAGAGAACTGCAGAAAGAGGCAAGAGAGGTGCAGAAAGAGGCAAGATAAGTGCAGAAAGAAGCAACAGAGGTGCAGAAAGAGGCAAGATGGGTGCAGAAAGAGGGAAGAGAAGTGCAGAAAGAAGCAAAAGAGGTGCAGAAAGAGGCAAGATAACTGCAGAAAGAGGCAAGAGAGGTGCAGAAAGAGGCAAGAGAGGTGCACAAAGAGGGAAGAAGGGTACAGAAAGAGGCAAGAGGGGTGCAGAAAGAAGCAAGAGAGGTGCAGAAAGAAGCAAGAGAAGTGCGGAAAGAACCAACAGAGGTGCAGAAAGAGAGAAGAGGGGTGCAGAAAGAGGCAACAGAAGTGCTGAAAGAAGCAACAGAGGTGTAGAAAGAAGCAATAGAGGTAATGAAAGAGACAAGAGAGTTGCAGAAAGAAACAAGAGAGGTGCATAAAAAAGCAAGAGAAGTGCAGAAAGAGGCGAGTGGGGTGCAGAAAGAGTCAAGAGAAGTGCAGAAACAGACAAGAGAGGTGCAGAAAGAGGCAAGTGAGGTGCAGAAACAGGCAAGAGGGGTACAGAAAGAGGCAAGAGAAGTGCAGAAAGAAGCAACAGAGGTGCAGAAGGAGGCAAGAGAACTGCAGAAACAGGGAAGAGAAGTACAGAAAGAGGAAAGAGGGGTGCAGAAAGAGGCAAGAGAACTGCAGAAAGAGGCAAGAGAGTTGCTGAAACAGGCAAAAGAGATTCAGAAAGCGGGAACAGGGGTGCAGAAATTTGCAAGAGACGTGCAGAAAGAAGCAAGTGCTTTGCAGAAAGAACCAACAGAGATGCAGAAAGCGGCAAGAGGGGTGCAGAAAGAGTCAAGAGAAGTTCAGAAAGAAGCAAAAGAGGTGCAGAAAGAAAGAGGCAAGAGAACTGCAGAAAGAAGCAAGACAGGTGCAGAAAGAAAGAGGCAAGAGAACTGCAGAAAGAAGAAACAGAGGAGCAGAAAGAGGCAAGAGAAATGCAGAAAAAGGCAACAGAGGTGCCGAAAGAGCAAGAGAAGTGTAGAAAGAGTCAAGAGAGGTGCAGAATCAGGCAAGAGAAGTGCAGAAAGAGTCAAGAGAGGTGCAGAATCAGGCAAGAGAAGTGCAGAAAGAGGCAGCACAAGTGCTGAAAGAAGCAACAGAGAAGTAGAAAGAAGCAAGAGAAGTGATCAAAGAGACAAGAGAGTTGCAGAAAGAAACAAGAGAAGTGCAGAAAAATCGAGAGAAGTGCAGAAAGATGCAAGTGAGGTGCAGAAAGAGTGAAGAGAAGTTCAGAAACAGACAAGAGTGGTGCAGAAAGAGGCAAGTGAGGTGCATAAAGAGGCAAGTGAGGTGCAGAAACAGGCAAGAGGGGTATAGAAAGAGGCAAGAGAAGTGCAGCAAGAAGCAACAGAGGTGCAGAAGGATGTAAGAGAACTGCAGAAAGAGGCAAGAGAGGTGCAGAAAGAGGAAGGAGGGGTGCAGAAAGAGGCAAGAGGGGTGCAGAAAGAAGCAACAGAAGTGCAGAAAGAGGGGCAAGAGAGTTGCAGAAACAGGCAAAAGAGGTGCAAATAGAGGGAACAAGGGTGCAGACAGAGGCTAGAGAGGTGCAGAAAGAGGCAAAAGGGAGGCAGAAAGAAGCAAGGGAGGTGCAGAAAGAAGCTAGGGAAGTGCAGAAAGAAGGAAGTGAGGTGCAGAAAGAGGCAAGAGAAGTGCAGAAAGATGCAAGAGAAGTGCAGAAAGAAGCAAGAGAGGTGCAGAAAGAGGCAAGATAACTGCAGAAAGAGGCAAGAGAGGTGCAGAAAGAAGCAAGAGAGGTGCACACAGAGGCAAGAGAGGTGTGCAGAAAGAAGCAAGAGAGGTGCAGAAAAAGCAAGAGAGGTGCAGAAAGAAGGGAGATGAAGAAAGCGGTAGAGATGTGCAGAAAGAGGCAAGAGACGTGCAGAAATAAGCAAGAGTGGTTTGCACACTATTAGTACCAATTTAACACCCACATTTATCAATAAGTAACAGGTGACCACTCAGGTTTGCAAAGGGCCTTCCACCACGCTGTAACACTTGTCGCTGCATTTTTGGTAACATTTGAGACATTTGACCTAGAATCAAGGTTTTTTTGTTCAAATCTGCAGTTTATGCAGCAGCAGATGGATTATGTGGCAAATGCGGAAAATTTCTAATTATGCGAAAATCGTGCAGCCGAACAGTCACATAATTCCAGTGGACCTGCTCATACATCCGACTAGGTCCAGAAGTGCTCCTCAGTGGTTCCTTCTTTTTTTTGTCTTATTGAGTTTATAGTTTAGCTTCTATGGAAATGAGGAAAACTAAACCTTAGGTTACCACTCCGCAATGCAACCTACCATACCACATCATTACTCTCCATAACACATAATCCCTCTCTACATAATTCCTATACACTAATTATCATTTACTTTCTATCCACTTAATTTCACTGCACAACATACTACACAATTCCACTACACACAACATATATACACTCCACTCCAAAAAACATTGGAAAAAAACTTTTACATTTACAACGCCAATAGCTCTAACTTTCGCAAATGCAAGACCTATTACATTACAAATGCTTCTTTAACTTTTAGTCGCGTTTGCAGAGTGGTGGACAAAGTGTGCTGGGCCTCTGACCAGCGTTCAGGAATTCCTCTGCATAGCACTTACAGGAGGTACCAGGAGGGCTTCTTGGCCCCCAAAGTCCCTCAGGAGTAAAGTGGACTTCATCCCCAACCAGTAGTGTGCCAGGAGGTACATTTTCAGAGTGGTGGAGAAAGGGGGCATGGCCTCCAAAGGCCCTTTTAGCAATCCCACTGTGTAGGACTTACTGGAGAGCTAGGGGCCCCCAAGGACATCCTCGGGGACCCACTACCCCTCCTATTACCTCCAGTAAGTCCCACACAGCAGGATTGCTAAGTTATCATAGCAAGCCATGCCCCCTTTGCCCTCCACTCTGCAAACATGCTCCCTGGCGCTCTCTTGGATGGGGATTGAAGTCTCCATCGCTGCTGGGGGTCCTTAGGGGCCAACTAGCCTACCTGTTACCTCCAGTAAGCCTCACACAGCTGGATTGCTGAGAGTGGTCAAAGGCCAAGGCCCCTTTCTTCACCACTCTGCAAACATACCTCCTGTCACGCTCTTGGTTGGGGGATGAAATCCCCTTCCCTCCTGAAGGTCCCTGGGGGCCAACTAGCCCTCCTGTTATGTCTAGTAAGCCCCACACAGCTGGATTGCTGAGAGTGGTCAAAGGCCACTCCCCTTTTTACACCACTCTGCAAACACGCCTCCTGGTGCACTGCTGCTTGGGGAATGAAGTCCACTTTAGTCCTGAGGTCCTCAGGACACAAGGGGACCTCATCACCCCACCAGCAGTGCATCAAGAGGCGCGTTTGCAGAGTGGTGTAAAAGGGGCGTGGCTTCCTACCACCTCTCAGCAATCCCACTGTGTGGGGCTTACTGGAGGTACCTAATGGGCTAGTTGGCCCCTAAGGACCCTTAGGATCGAAGGGGACTTTATCCCCCAACCCAGAGCGCACCAGGAGGTGGGCTTGCAGAGTTGTGCAGGGAGAGGGCAGGGCTTAAAGGGAGTTGCCAGTTTCTTTTTTTTTGTATTTTAGGAAGGGGGCTGTGTGGCCCACTTTCCTTTGACCCTTTTGGGCCCCGGGGACCCCATCCCCCGTGACCTGAGCCATTTATTTTAAAATAAAAAATTATTGAAAAGAAAGGCGGGCGCGCGGCCCCCCTCCTGAGGCCGATTACGGCCCCGGGGACCCCAACTCCCGGGGCTAGGCCTATATTTATTAATTTTTTTGAAAGGGGAGTGGGGCTGTGTGGCCCCTCTCCCCAGGCCGATTTGTGCCCCAGGGACCCATCCCCCAGGCCCCAGTGAAAAGTTTTTTTTATGGGAGGGGGCCCCGCTTCCCTGGGTCACTTTTGGCCCTGGGGACCCTAGCCCCCGGAGCCTGCCCAGCCATTTTTTATAAAAGCAATTTGGAGGGGGCCTGCGTTGCCCCCTCCTCTGCCCGATTTTGGCCCCGGGGAACCCATACCCTGGGGCCCGGCCTTATTTATTTATTTTTAAATCAAAGGGGAGGGGGCTCCCGCCCTGCCATAACAAACTGCAATGTCCCGGGGGTGGGCACCCCACTACATGTCCTATCCTTTATGTACACTACACCCTGCCCATGGGGCTGTTTTTTGCCAACCTTAGGGGTGACTTATATGTAATAAAAGGGAAGGGTGAGGTCTGGCAAGTGGGTGCACTTGCCAGGTTGACATGGCAGTTTAAAACTGCGTGCACAGACACTGAAGTGGCAGGTTTGAGATACATTTGAAATATTACTTGTGTGGGTGGCACAATCAGTGCTGCAGGTCCACTAGTAGCAATTCATTTACAGGCCCTGGGCACACCGATGCCCAATACTAGCGTCTTACTAGAATATACAATAAGCCAATCATGGAAATATCAATTAATAACACAATCAACAGATGGGGCACTTGCACTTTAGCACTGATCAGCAGTGGTAAAGTGCACAGAGACAGCAAGCCAGCAAAAAAGAAGTCCAGCATACCATCAGAAACAGGAGGCCAGAATGCAAACAGACTGGGGAAACATGCCAAAATTTGCCAGGTCTAACACATGTCTCCTTCAGGTGAGAGTAGGTAAAGCTATCCAACCTCCTGGGGGTTCCCTTCACTGAGGCAGAAGAACCTGGATTTACCACCACCCTTGTCGTGTTCTGTGCCAGGGCGATGTTCCACCATAAAGTCTATCTCCTGTAGGGTAATGGACAACCTCAACAGTTTGGGGTTTTCATCCCTCATCTGCATTCACCATCTGAGGGGTCTGTGGTCTGTCTGAACCCGGAAGTGAGTCCCTAACAAGTAGGACCTCCCTTTCACGGGGAAGTAGTCTCCTGCTAAGGAAGACTACCAGTTAGTCTAGGCCCTCTTCATTTAGCTGTGTGAGCACTGCTCCCACACAATGCTCTGAAGCATCCATCTGCACCACAAATTCCTTGGAGAAGTCAGCAGCCAGAAGCACGGGCGCTGTGCACATGGCCTCCTTCAGGGTATCAGTAGCAGTTTGGCACACCTCATTCCAGATCACCTGCCCAGGCTGCTTCCTGGAAGTCAGGTCTGTCAGGGGAGCCACAATGGTGCCATACCCCCTGACAAATCTCCTGTAATATCCAGTGAGGCCTAAGAAGGCTCTCACCTCTGACTGGGTCTTGGGGTTGCCAAAGCCAGAATGCTGCCAATCTTGGGATGTAGGGGCACCACCTGGCCGCTTCCTACCTGGTGTCCCAAGTACACCATGAACCCCTACCCTATCTGCACTTACTGGACTTGATAGTGAGGCCTGCAGCTTGCAGCTCCTTCAACACTTTCCAGAGGTGGAGCAAATGGTCCTTCAAACTGGAGCTGTAAACATCAATGGTGTCAAGGTAGGCGCCACCTAAGTAACCAATCCCAGCCAGGACCTTATTGACCAACCTCTGAAAGGTGGCAGGCGCTCTCTTCACCCCAAAGGGCATGACTCAGAACTGGAGGTGCCCCTCTGGCATTGAGAACGCTGAACTCCCTTTGGCCCCATCAGTTAAGGCAATCCACCAATATCCAGGTGTCAAATCAAACATGCTGAGGAACTTGACAGCTCCTAACCGATCAATCAGCTCTGGGGATGGGGTGAGCGGCTGTCTTGGTGATGGCATTGATCCCACAGTAGACCACACAGAACCGTAGCTCTAGTGTGGCACCAGGCATAGCAGCTTTGGGTACCAGAACACTAGGCTAGACCAAGGACTGCTGGAGGCCTCAATCACCCCTAAAGCTAACATCTTGGATACTTCATCCTTGATATTGGCCTTCACTCTTTGAGCTAACCTATAAACTTTGTGTTTTACAGGCAGACTGTCCCCAGTGTTCACATCAATTGTGAAGGGGAGAAGTCCACAACTTCTACTGACCCATCCTGCTCCTTGGCAGACAGGAGGTTGAGGAGAGGTTCACTCTTCTCTTCAACCCCATCATATGTAGCCAAAATCATGGTAAAACTCGGACCTCTCAAAGACCTCTCAAAGTGTGGTTTGAGGCAGTTCATATGGAGGACCCTCAAAGGGTTCCTAGGAGACGGCAAGTGCACTAGGCAGGTGACATCACTCTTGCGCTCCTTCACATCAAATGGCCTTATCCAATGTCCTGTAGAGTGCAGGGCTCCACTGGGGCCATGACCCACACTTTCTGGCCAGGCTGAAACTTAACCAGTGATATTCTGGTTGCACCAGCTTTTCATGTCCTCCTGGCTTTCCTCTAGGTTCTCCTGAGCGAGTTTTCTGAAGCGGGAAGTCCACTTTCTGAAGGCCAGCATGTAACTAAATACATCCTGGGGTAACTTCCTAGGAGCTTGTCGCAGCCCTCTTTCACCAAAACTGAGAGGTCCTCTCACAGGGTGTCCATACAACAGCTCAAAGGGGCTAAAACCAACCCCTCTCTGTGATACTTTCCTGTAGGCAAAGAGAAGGTGTGGCAAGAGGACATCCCACTTACACCTCATAGAGTCCGACAGACCCCCAATCATGCCTTTCACGGTTCAGTTTAAACTCTCAACCAACCCATTACATTGGGGTGGTAAGGGGTGGTGAGCTTGTAGTTCATGCCACACACCTCCCATATGGCTGTCATGTACTTGGCCATGGAATTGGTACCCCTGTAAGTCACCCCCGCCTTGGGAAACCCATGCAGGAAAAAATCCCCATATGTGCCCGGCCCACCACGGATACTGTCACTGTCCTCAGAGGGATAGCCCCCGGGTACCGGGTGGCATGGTCCACCAAGACCAGGATGATCTGTTGCCCATGGCTGACTTGGGGTCCGGAGGCCCCACAATGTTGATGCCAACCAGCTTGACAGGTGTGCTCATAACAGGTAAAGGCTGGAGGAGAGGCTAACATATATCTCTTTTTGCCACTCGCTTGGCAAGTCTGGCAGGACCTACAGAAGGCATCAGATTCTTTTCTCATTTGGGGGTAAAAGTGGGTGATAAACCTGTTAAAGGTCTTGCCCTGCCTCAAATATCCTGCTAGAGGTACATCATGAGCCAAACCCAGTAGGAAGGCTCTGAAGCGCAGGGTTATCACCATCACACAGGCTTCCCCATGCTCAGCAACCTTAGGCTTGCTATACAGGAGACCATTCTCCCAGTAGGCCAAGTGAGATTTGGACTCAGCGCCAGCTGCCTTGTCTTTGGCCTGTTGCCTAAGACCCGCGAGACTAGGGCTCAGTTTCTGTTCCATGCAGAACTCCCCACCTGGTGGGACCCCCTTCTTTCTGCCAATGGGTCAGGTCAACAAGTCTCCCAGTTTGCCCACTTTCTCCTCCTGTAGGTTCCAAGGTGCCCCATCGTGATCAGCCTCCTCTCAAACCATGGGAACTTCAGGAGCGGGTTTCCCGCACCCATTGCCCTTTCTCTTGGCAGACACCTGGGCCACTGTTTCAGGCTCTAGGTCCGTCGATCACCCTGTCTGACTGCTGCGGACATGCCCACTCTGGCAACTCCAACATCCCCAAATGCAACCTGATCTCCACCTCTGTCAAGGCACACGTCTCCAGGTCATTGCACAGCAGACAGTCAACAGGCATGGTGGGACTCACATTACCTTCAAGGAACCTGAGCCCCCCTACTCAAAGGGAACCTACACCACATTACACTGGTGCTCAGAGTTGTCCACTGCAACTTCCTGGTGGAACACACCAGCGACTACTTACTTCTTAGACACCAGGTGACACCGGACAGTGGTCACACTGACTCCAGAATGTATGAGAGTCTCTACCCTCTGCCCATTGATGGTCACACACTGCCTGTACTTTTTAGTGCTATCAGGGATTAGGTTTCCCAGGACCATCTCACTGTTACCTAGTGAGATAAGGGTCATCTCAGTTGGTTCCCCACACCCACCTGGGACCAATTCCTCCCCAAGCGCTACACTAGCCATCACCCTGGACTGCCCACTGGTGGGTGGCAGTGCCCGCTTGGGACACTTGGGATCCTCTCTTATGTGACCCTCCTGATCACAAGCAAAACATTTCTGTGGTCCCGTCTCTGCAGGCTTTCCTGAAGAGACCCATGGCTTCTTATCTCCTGAGGGGCGGGAATCTTTACCCTGGGTACTAGATTGGGGCCCTTTTGAGAACTCCTTTTGTTTACCAATGTCCCCCACACTCTTCTACTGGGGACCCAGCCCACCTTTGGCAGAATCTCCCCCATACATCTTCTTGTGGACCTTGGCACTCACCAAGCGGTCCATCTCCATAGCAAGATTCCCGGCGTCAGTAAGCTTACTATCAGTCAAGTGCTGGCACAGTTCTCCAAAACACAGACTAGACAAGTGCTCCCACACAATCAAATTGAACATCCCCTGAAAATCTGTAACATTACTGCCCTTCACCCAAACATCCAGTGATCTGCAAAAAGAATCCACACATTCTAACCAGGTCTGGGAATCAAGTTTCTTACTCCCCCTAAATTGATCCGTGTACTTGTCAGGAGTGAGACCATACCTAGTGAGAAGAGTCCATCATGTCAGAATAGGTGAGGTTATGCCCCTTACTCAAAGCCAGCAATGTATCCCTCCACTCCTCTGGGAAGTGGTTCGACAATCCTGCCCCCCAATTTCTCTCAGTAGCCCCAAACATGTGGGTAGGAGCCTCATAGCACTCAAACCACCTCTGGATATACTCTCCGTTCTTGTACTCTTTCCGTACATTCTAAGGAATGGAGTGTGTACTACTCTTTCTGAGTGCACTGATGAATTGCTACCACCATCTGTGCTGGATCTTCTCTTTAGCTCCAGCTTCATTATACAGCGCTCGTGGTCTAAGATCATCTTTCTCTCCTTCATGACTAGCCTCTTGTCCTCCCATTCACTCCCCAATCAGAGTTTCTCAAGCTCTAACTTCCTTGCTTCCCGCCTGTCCTACATCTCCTCTGGGGACAGACCTTTTGAAGAACCACTGCTGCTTGACCCTGAGGGTACCTCGCCTCCTGGCTGCCCCTGAGCCCTCAGCACATCGTGTCTTGGAATTGGCTCCTCGGTCCCCACACTAAGATCTCCAGAATGCTCACTGGCATTTCTGGTTGCTACCCAGGCCCTCAGGGCATTTTATAGCTCCTCCTTTTTGGTGAGGCCTTTAACTTGGACTTTGAGGTATTTGCAAACTGACTTCAGTTCCTTCAGAGTGTACGTTTCCAACCTATCCTCCTCAAAAACTAATTCCAGGGATGTAACTAACGAGGCTCTTGACTGAGATATGATGCAGTAGAAAGTTCAACTTGAACACAAGAAAAGTGGCAAGACAAGAATAGACCAAATGGAAATAAACGGACGTGGTATGCAGTAGTCTGCAATATGGTAGTAGTGTACACCAATCACTGCAGGTCAAGTACAATGCAAGTTTTTTCCTCACCACTTACAACCAGTGTTAGAAATGGTGGTCTCTTGTTGGCAGTGCCTCGCACCCTGTCCAAGTAGGGATCCTTCCTTCTAGTCAGGATAAGAAAGTTACACACCTAAAATAACCCCTGCACACTCCCCTTGGTGGCTTGGCACGAGCAGTCAGGCTTATCTCAGAGGCAATGTGTAAAGGGTTTGCACATAACACACAGTAATACAGTGAAAATTCTACAAAATGACACCACACCAGTTTTAGAAAAATAGCCAATATTTATCTGTGTAAAACAAGACAAAAATGACAAAAATCCAACATACAGTACTCAAGATCCGAATTTTGCAAGTATAAGCTTAAAATACAGTTCCTTGAAGTCAATAGCTCTGCCTGGGGCTATCATGGCGTCATGAACAACAAATCCAACAGTTCAGGCCAACCACAAGGTCGCAGGCCAGCTATGGTGTCGGGACAACTCGCAAACAGTACCTTTGGAAATGCAAGGTATCATGGACCTTGCAATGAGCTCTGAAGAGGCGGCGTTGACAGCAGGCATCGGCAGGCGTCGGTTCCAGAGGTCAGTGCAGGAGTCGGCAGGCCCTTGAAGTCACACATATTGTGGATCGAACTCCGTGAGGTTGAAGTCAGGAGTGCTGGCGTCGATGGCGTTGGGGCTTCGATGCAAAGTGGGACGATGCAACGTTTGGTGCCCACAGGTCATGGTGCAGGCAGCGGCTCAGTGATGGCATCCGGTCTAGTCAATGAGACCAGGGCTGTGGTGTGAAGTGGGGCGATGCGACATGCATTGTCCACAGGTCACAGTGCAGGGTGTCCAGAGGTCGCAGTGCAAGCAGTGGTGTTGGTTGACAAGGCTGAAGTTGATGGTGCCAATGTCAGTGGACCAGGGCTGCAGTGTGGGACGGGACGATGCTTTGTGTAGCTCATGAGCAGTATCCACAGGCCATGGTGCAGGCAGTGGTGTCGATGTCAGTGTAGAGCGTCATCGTCAGTGAAACCAGGGTGCAAATGTGAAGCAAGACGATGCAAGGTGCGGTGCCCACAGGTCACTGGGCAAAAAGCTGCGTCGGTGAGACCAGGGTTGCGTTGTGAAGCTGGGCAATGCTCTGGGTGGTGCCTTCAGGTCACAGAGCCAGCAGTAGTGTCGATAATGGCATCATAGTTGTTTTTTGCTTCTGTTGCAGCACTAAACACATGGGGTCACATGTATGAAACCCACATTTAACGATTACCTATTTGGGAATTTTACTGAATAGCAAATAGGTAATCGCTAAATGTGATGTATGTAAAAAGAAATCGCTAATATTAGCGATTACCTAAAAATCGCAATTAGTGATTACCTATTTGGGAAGTTCGCTAAATAGCGAATCGCAATTGGGTAATCGCTAATTGCAAATGTCACCCTTTTGAGCAGCATGATGACCTCACATCCAGGAAGTGAGGCTTGCTACTGCCTTTGCATAGGGTCTGAGGCTGTGCAGGAGGCAGAGAGCAGGAGCTCAACACTCAGGAGTACATCCGCAGTGCAGAGGCAGGCGCAACTACCCAGCATGGCATCCCAAGAGAAAACAAAAGAGACTGGAGGACTGAAAATAAAAATAAAAATTGAGTGAAAAGAATTGGGGGTCCTAATTGAGCAAGTGGTCAAGAGCCACGATAAATTGCTTGGTAAGAACTACCTCCATGTACCAGGGTAGAAGAAAAGGAAAACCTGGCTGGACATAAAAGAAAAAAATCAGCACAGTGGGGGGTAACACAGCGCTCTATTGAAGAAATTTGCAAGCGCTGGTATGACTTGAGGATAGGGGCAAAGGAGAAGGTGGCAAGCAGGCTTGCTGACACCAAGAAGACAGGCGGAGAACCATCCACCCAGCCTGCATCAACACCCCTCTAGGAATTGGTGGAGTCAACCGAGCAGCCTGAGTCTATCAGTGGTGTCACAGACTATGAAACCTCAGCCGCCCCCCACCACCAGCCATGATAAGAAGCATGCTAAAGTATACTTGCCCTCTAAAAGTGATAAAATGCACACTTAGTAAAGCCAGGTAAATTTTGGAAACTGCCACTCCAGTCCGCTTCTTAACTACCACCCAGCAGTGCATCATGGACGATGTAGTCAGGTACACAAGATGCAAAAAGAGCAGACAAATGATAGCAGCATAGGCGCAGTTGAGTAGTACATGCACGTGACCAATGAACACAGCTTGTTTGGGTAAATCAATGCCAATTTTATTTAAACTCAAAATGTCACAAAGCTGTACACATATCACACTGAAGTAGTTCTGTTATATTCACAGATACACCAGCACCACAGGCTGATGAAACAGCAACACGTGAGCCAGAGGAGACCCAGGCACAGGCAGGGAAAGATGAAAAAGTCACCACAATGCCAACAACACCTGCACCAACAACACCCACGTACACTGTGTCCCAACTACTGGAGGTCAAGGTAGGAGACAATGACACCCAGGAAGAGCTGCATTCACTGCCAGTTGAGCAGACACACACCCAAAGTGACCAGTCCCACTTGCAGTGCCGCTACACCTATAGCAGGAGATGCAGAACAAGAGTACACAGTGCTTCTGAGGTAGGAGAGGGCTCCTCTGTCTTTGCGGGTCTGGACACCAGTGCCTGCAATTAAGACACATGCAGTCAATGCAAACCCAGCTGGTGTCTGAAGAACAACATTGTGGACAATAAGGACAGCATCAGGGAGTTGACCAACATAGTTGTGGAGGGCCATAGGACAAATGCTGAACACCTCAGGGACATGACAGATGCCATCAGAGACCTCTGTAACACCATGCAGAGGGAGCATACCTCACAACGCAGACAAAGCCATCACCTTTTGGGCCGTTTGGATAGTTACATCATGGCAGTCAAGCGTCTGAGCGATGCCACAGCTATCTTGTCCAGACACACTGTGGCCATGCAGGTGGAAATGGTCCACTGCAGTTCTGATGTGGCCAGGGGATTGATGCAGGTCACCAGTGCTGTCAACCAAGTTCAGATAGCTACAATAGCTGGGACAAGTATACTGGGTGCAGGGGACAGTGAGGAGGCCTCCAGCCTCAGCAGCTTCACTGCCCCAGTGACTGAAACCAGACGGTGGAGTGTGAGGCAAGGAACGGCGTCTGAGGCCTCATACAGGGAGGCCAGTGTACACCATTGACCTTTCCAGTGCGGTGTGTCGCCTTCAAAAGTAGATAGAGATTTGACCAGGGCATGCCAATCAGTGAGGTAAACTGTTGCGTGTGGTACTCATTGCTGACTGTTGTGCATGTCTATATAAAAATCCTGTTATGTACAACAAATTATCACATATGTAACATGACAATGGCTGTGTGCATACAGTTTACCTGAGATTAAGGTAAATATAAAACACAGTAGCATTTAAGTCATGAAGTCCATTGTCTCATCATTACTCACCCTAAAAATAATTTTGTGTTATTTCCGCACAATGTTGTCTGCCCTCTGCTGCCCTTGATCTGTCTCCAGGGTGCCCTGCCCTACATGGCCCATCCTCCTCATCTGTGTCTGGATTAGATAGGTCCAATGGTATGCCTCTGGAAGTCGCAATGTTGTGCAACATTGCACAAGTGGCCACCATTTTACAGCATCTCTCAGGCCTGTACTGCAGTGCACCTCCACTTTTATGTAGGCAGTGGAACCTACTCTTCAGTAATCCGAAGGTCCTCTCTATCAAGTTGTGTGTAGTCATGTGCTCAGAATTGTACCACTGCTCGCTTGGAGTACTTGGATTTAGGTATGGGGTGAGAATGAAGGAGCGCACAGCATACGCGCTGTCACCTACAGGGGTAAAAGCAATAGATTTTTTAATGTAATGTGTCACCATATCCAGTGAGTCTGCAGGATTGTGCTACATGCATTTACCTAGCAGGTATCTGTTAGACCTGGCATCCTTGGCGTGGGTCTCCCTTCCATTTTTTGATGATGCCTCCAATGTTATTGATCTGTTTTTGCTGGTTTAGATGCTTTGGGCACTGTGCCACTGCTATTCAGTGCCACAGTGCAAGTGCTCCCTATGATAAATTGTGTTATGTATTAGTGACTCCATGATTGGATGATTGGTTTACTTGTCAGTCCCTAGTACAGTGCACTGAGTGTGCCCAGGGCTTGTAAATCCAATGCTGCTGGTGGGCTTGCAGCACTGGTTGTGCCACCCACAGAAGCAGCTTGTAAAATGTGTCTCAGGCCTGCCATTGCAGAGCCTGTGTGCAGCCTAGGGCTGCCATGTCGACTTGGTGAGTGCACCCACTTACCAGTCCCTAAACCTTCCCTTTACTGCATGTTGGTCACCCCTAAAGTAGGCCCTAGGGCAGGGTGCATTGTAAGTATAAGGTAGGACATGCCCTGGTGTGTGTGGCATGTCCTAATAGTGAATTACAGCCATTTTCGTTTTTCGCTATTGCAAGGCTACCTGTTTCCCATAGGCCAGAATGGGCAGTTTGATTATTACACCTTATAATCCTAACTGACTCAGGGAACATGGTAGAGAAACGAATTTAGTATGCCTGAACTCAGAATGATAAAATACATCTTTTAGTGAAGTTGATTTTAACATTCTGTGTTTGAAAATACCACTTTTAGAAAGTAGGTATTTTCTTGCCTAACCTTCCAAGCCTGCCTCTGCTAGGTTGTGTATTCCTTGTCTGGAGTTTGAGTGACAGGGACTGGGGGACTCCAGGAGACAGGGTGAGTCAGCACAGGGCTGAATAGAGAGATCTGCATCCAGAGTGGAGGGAGGAGTTGCACCTGGGTCTGAATAGGGCTGTGCCTTCCTTCCACAATGCTGGCTCCACCTCCTGCCGGGCGGCTGAGCACTCTGCCCCACATTCTGAAAGGAAAGAAGGAGTCCTGTAAACAAAGTGCTCCAGGACTGACCAGAACTGGTTTTGGACTAGGCACAGGCCCCTCTGCCTTCAGAGAACAAAGAGAAAAGGTGTATAAAAAGGGGACCCAGACCCCTAGGAAATTAGATCACTTTTGGGAAACAAGAAGAAACCTTTGCTGAGGAGCGGAACCAAGAAGAAACTGAGGAGAAGACTATCCCTAAGCTAGAGGGATCTGCCTGCAGTGGTTGCCTGACTGCCAAAGAAAGGAGAAGGGAACTTTGTGTGTACTTTCATCAACTTGTGAAGGATCTCCAAGGGCTTGATTTCAGAGGTTGCCTCCTGCTGAAGTCTCAGGGACAACAGACTTCACCCACCAGCTCCCCTGTATTCCCTTGCTGGGAATTTGGACCTTCTGACACACTTGCGAGTCGCTGGGAGCTGGAAGCGCGACTCAAGACAAAGAAGCGTGTCGCCGCAGCCGCTGCTTCTCGCATCGCCGGAGAAGAGTGTTGACGTCGCAGCAGACGCCGGAGCATCCCCGAAGAAGCGCGCCGCTGACACCCTCGCATCCTTTGAAGCGCCTCGCAGCACCAGAGAAAAGTGTCGCCGTCGCATCAGACGCCGTCGCATCCCCAGGGCAGAGCATCGACCTTGCATCAGATGCCGATGCATCGCAACACGAGGCGCCCCGCATCCCAGGAGAAGATCGTCGACCTCGCATCAGACGCCGTCGCATCGCCAGGGAAGCATGTCGCAGGGCCTGTCGCGGCTCCAAAGATTCATCGAAATCGCCGCACGGCCGTCGGGCGTGCACGCATCACCCCTTCGTTGTCGCAACACCAAGAAGACGCCACTTTCTTTCTTTGCACCAGATCTTCAACGCATCACCGTCCTTGCGTGTGAGGGACTACCGCATCACCTTCCCTGCAACACTTTCGTTGCCTTGCTTACGCATCTTAAGGTACATTGAACTCAAAGTGTCACATTTCCATTTTAAGAGACTCAAGCTAATTCTACCATCTTTAAAGTACAGTATTGTGGATTATTTTTGTCGTTTATGGTCTTGTGGTAAATCTATATAAAAGATACTTATTTTTATAATACAACCTGTGTGGTGTCCATGTGTAGTGTTGTCACTGGACTACTGTATGTGTTCACAAATGCTTTACACACTGCCTCTGAACTAAGCCTGTCTGCTCGTGCCAAGCTACCAATCAATCAATCAATCAATCAATCATGTCACTTATAAAGCGCACTACATACCCGCGAGGGTCTCAAGGTGCTGGGGGAAGAGGGGGGTGGTGCTGCTACTGATCGAAGAGCCAGGTCTTGAGGAGTCTTCTGAAGGCCAGTAGGTCTTGGGTCTGCCGAAGGTTGGTGGGGAGAGTGTTCCAGGTCTTGGCGGCGAGGTGGGAGAAGGATCTGCCGCCGGCGGTCGTTTTCCGGATGCGGGGGACTGTGGCGAGGGCGAGGGTGGTGGAGCGGAGCTGGCGGGTGGGGGTGTAGAAGCTGAGTCTTCTGTTGAGGTAGGCTGGTCCGGAGTTGTGGAGTGCTTTGTGTGCGTGGGTGAGGAGCTTGAAGGTTATCCTCTTGTTGACAGGGAGCCAGTGCAGGTCTCTCAGGTGGAGTGTGATGTGGCTGCATCGGGGGATGTCGAGGATAAGACGTGCAGAGGCGTTCTGGATGCGTTGCAGCCGTCTCAGGAGCTTAGCCGTCATTCCTGCGTAGAGGGCGTTTCCGTAGTCCAGCCTGCTGGTGACGAGGGCCTGGGTGACTGTTTTTCTTGTTTCGGTGGGGATCCACTTGAAGATCCTGCGGAGCATTCGGAGGGTGTTGAAGCAGGATGAGGAAATGGCGTTGACCTGCTTAGTCATGGAGAGGGTGGGGTCGAGGATGACCCCTAGGTTGCGTGCGTGGTCGGTGGGTGTCGGGGCTGTTCCAAGTGATGTCGGCCACCAGGAGTCGTCCCAGGCTGAAGGGTTGGAACCAAGGATGAGGACCTCCGTCTTGTCTGAGTTCAGCTTCAGGCGGCTGGTCCTCATCCATTCGGCGACGGCCTTCATTCCTTCGTGGAGGTGGGCTTTGGCGGTGTGAGGGTCTTTGGTGAGGGAGAGGATCAGCTGGGTGTCGTCGGCGTAGGAGATGATGTGGTGAGCAGGGGTTATTTCAGGAGTGTACCCCCTTACCCTGACTAGAAGCAAGGGTCCCTATTTGGACAAAGGTACCTACCTCTGCCAACTAGAGACCCCCAGTTCTAACAGTATCCTTCTTCAAATTCACCCACAAGGAGACGTGCTTGTATACCACTGTGTGCAAAGATGAACGAATCGTGCATACTACCTGTATATCGTGCCACTATGTCTGTGACTATGTGTGAGGCATTGCATATGATTTGGATGTTCAATGAATGATACGATTTACTGAGGGGGACATATAGCTACATGCGTCCCATCAATGCACCCAATCACATGGGGAAATTGAGTTATCTGGTAAAAATATAGGGGCACATGCATCAAGCCATTTTGCGATCGTAAACAGTGCGATTAGCAAAAATCAGCCGTTTGCAATCACAAAATGGCCTTTTCTGATGCATGTAACTTTTGGGCAATTCCCAATTTATGGTAATCCCAATTTTTTGCGATTTCCTAAATTGCAAATGCAAAATTTGCGATTCCCTAATGCAGATGCAAGATGCCTTTCCTAAATGCGAACTGTGCATTTACGAAACGCTAATTACCATCAACTTCAAGTTGATGGTAATATGTGCATACTTTGAAAAATGCACAAAAATGCATTTTTCAAAGTGCCATGTAGCGCTCAGTGTGTGTGTGCTGTACATGTGTACACTTTCATTTTTCTCGAGGTGCTTCAGGGGGGCTTTAGGCCCCCGGACAGCCTTGGCTTTGTATTCGCTATTTGCAATTACCAATTTGGTAATTGCAATTAGTTAATGCAATACCATTCATTCCTATGGGCCTGTGAGCCCATAGGAATTAATGGAGTCACATTATCTAATAGTGATTCGCTATTTGCCGAATCGCTATTAGGTAATGTTAAGGAATCGCAATTTTTTTGCGATTTATACATGCATAGCATTTTGCGATTCCCAAATAGCAAATCAGTAAAACTCGCTATTTGGGAATCGCAAAATGCAGGCATGATGCATGTGCCCCATAATGTTGTTTGCTGCAATTTCTGTGGCGTTGTGGGAAAATCTGATGTACTGGTATAGCCACTGCAACATAGCGTCCAGAAACACATTAAGAAAGCGCGACAGAAGCAGCAAGCAGCAGGCCAACACAGCAAAGCACATAGGAAAGTGGAAGTCCTTCCTGAAAGCTTCTCCAGCTCTTCTTCTTGGCAGGTTCATTAGCTCAAAAGAGTTCTAAAGTTGTGGGGTCAGAGCCCCAGTACTTTACCAGTTTTAGTCTTTGAAATTGGCAAACTTCAAAGAAAAGTCTTTCTTGCTCTACTAGGACCACGTCTGTCCTCCCTTGTCCAGCCACACTACAGGGGGTAAAAACTGTACTGTGAAATGCAGACACAGCCCTAAGCAGGTGTCAGTGACAACTCCTCCCGCCACTCTAGCTCAGGAAGACCCATCAGGATATGCAGGGCACACCTCAGCTTCCTTTGTGTGAGTGTCTGGAGTGAATGCAGAAACAGCCCATCAGTCTAAATCAGACGTGGATTCCACAGGCAGGCACAGAATGGTTAAGCAAGACCACTTTCTAAAAGTGGCATTTTCAAACACACAAGTTGAAACCATCTTCACTAAAAGCTGTATTTTTAAATAGAGAGTTCAGACATCCCAAACTCCAAATTTCTATAATCTTCAATGGGAATCTGCACTGGAAAGGTGTTTCCAGCCAGACCTCATGTTAACCTGTGGAAGAGATAGCCTTTCAATAGTGAAAAACGAAATGCACAGTAATTGTACTATCAGGACATGTAAAGCCACACCACTACATGTCCTACCTTTTAAGTACACTGCACCCTGCCCATGGGGATCCCTTAGGCCTACCTTGGGGTGACTTATATGTATTAAATGGGAAGGGTGAGCCCTGGCAAGTGGGTGCACTTGCCAGGTCGACGTGGCAGTTAAAACTGCATGTACAGACACTGCAGTGGCAGGTCTGAGACACATTTGAAAGGCTCCTTGTGTGGGAGGTGCAATCAGTGCTGCAGGCACAAATGTAGCATTTGATTTACAGGCCCTGGGCACACCTATGCCCAATAATAGGGACTTACTAGAAAATCAAATAAGCCAATCACGAAAATACAAATTAATAACACAATTTACGAAGGGAGCACTTGCATTTTAGCACTGATCAGCAGTGGTAAAGTGTGCAGAGACAACAAGTCAGCAAAATCGAAGTCCAGCATATCATCAAAAATAGGAGGTCAGAAAGCAAAAAGACAGGGGAAATGCCAAAAGATGCCAGGTCTGACACATTTGGGCTCTAATGTTTAACCTTCAATGTGAAAGTTGCAATGTTTTTCTCTTTTTTGCAGGTGCAATAGCATGATCTCATAGTCAATGAAAGTCATATTGTGTATGAGAGACAGAGAGGCTTGGGAGGACAACTTTTGGCAAGGACCAGAGGCGCTAACGAACAAGTGGAGGACCCCGATTCATGGAGATGGGAGGAATCCAAGGATGTTCTGATGTTCGGACCAAGAGAAGGCAGTATCGGATGAAACAGCCAGGTTTTTCTGTGAGGAGGTGAAAAAGTACTGGGACATGTAATATGGAGTTCTCGAATGTTCTGTGAAGTTTTAATTAGTGGTCACACTTTAGCGTTAGGCAAATTCCCTTTAGACTCAGAGGGGTACAGACCACTTCTTTTCTTCTGTTGTGTGGCTTTTTGCTATGCGATACTCCTGATTTTGAAGACTTCTACAGAAGTCCCTGCGTTGCTGACACCTTCCTGGTTTACCGGATCTAATTAGGGTTAACCCAAATTAGATGCTACTTAGTTTAGACTTAGTTTAGGGAAATTTAAATGTACTCATGTATAGGCAAGAGGACCGGAAACCACTTACTGATCACCAAATCTTGTTTCTTATTTTCTGCATTACCATTACTGAATTCCTTGTATGCTTTATGCTACTGACGTTGAACTTTGTCAGATGATTTGGATTACCAGTAGTGATTCTGTATTTTTATAATATATGTTTGAGACTTGTATACATTAGTTTGGCTGTGAATCTGTAATAAACTTACATTTAATCCCAGTTATCGATTTTGGGTCCTCACTGTGTAACCAAATGGTTTGCACTTTAATTTAAAGATTTGGATGATGCTAACTCCTCTTTATTTTCCAGGCATCTAAAAAAAATGTCTATCGCAGGAAAATTTGGATATTCGGCAAGGTGCTTTGGCAGATGGTAGCAAAGAGAGGTCCTGGAATAGGGGGAGTTATAATAATTTATTAGAGTAGGTCAGACCCAATCTGAGCCCTAGAGCCTATGTTTCGGGTTTGGAGATTGTGTGATGTTTGTCGGAGATGTTTTGAATGTTGAGTGAATGTGGTGATTAACGTGGAAAGCTGAAGTTGTTATTGGGTCCAACGTGGCTTAAGATCCCAGGTTGACAAGTGTAGAAGACACTATATTGTAATTGTCTGATAAAGTTTTGTGGTGCTTGTCGTTAGACGTCGTCGACAGCACAATTAAGATAGGGACATTTATCTTTGCGTGTGAAAGTGGGGTATGATTAGTGTGATGGGCCCTTTGCGCAGGGGGAAGCTGTACTTATTGGGGTGACTCCCCGCTGGTCGAGGTCGCATTCAAGTGTGTTTGAGTAGGTCAAAAAGTGTTATTCCGAAACATTTCTTGTATGATTGAATACTGTTGGTTTCTTTAGTGGAGCAGACAAAGTTATTTGTTGCAATTCCCTTGTATTTTTTGGGATGCATATTGCTGAGCAGAGAGCGTACGTGAAAATTGTAAATGTTGGTGAACTGCTGTAAGGAATGAGATTGAAGTCACTGTGTGCCACGCTGTGATTGATTGATTGGTCTAAAGCTGCGCTGTTATTGGTTGTCTACGGCATTGAGTGTCACTCTGGTATTGGTCGTTGACTCTGAATGAGAATTATGGGTAAATCATTATTTCTTGCTTTGAACCGAAACTGTACTTGTGGTTATTGACGTTTTGCTGGAAAATTAGATATTTTAAAGTTATACGAGATTTGTTGAGTGGAGATTTGACAATACCCATTATAGAGGGAGAAAATGCCCCACCCAAAGATACTCCTGGCCATTATATGGCAATATGTGTAGAGTTTATCACATGTATTTGGCTAAAACAATCGCACAAGATCACTGAGGCAGAAAGTACACTGGCATTCCCACACTATGGTACATTTAATGTGAGAATCAATAAACATTTGAGGAGGATATGTATATGAGATTAAACCACAGCCTAGCCCTACACAGTTTGAAGTGCTCAATGCTTGGGAGTTTGCGGCTCATGCTAGAAAGAAGGAAAGGTATCACAGAAGAGCTAGAAAGACAGTATGTACTTACACGGATGAAAGGTGGGACGCAGAACAGAAGAAGTGGAGAAATGACATAATAGATGGAGCCAAATTATACCCCACATTAACAGGGGACAAATTTGAGAAAGGCAAGGAGAGGAAAAGGAAAGGGAAAAGGAAAGGGGACAAGTCAAAGGAACGAGATGAGAGAAGCAAAAACAATGAAAGTGATTCTACAGATAGTGTTCTAAATGTGTTGCTGTAAGAACGCCCCCCCTCCATATATTGAGAACGAATTAATGGGAGGAGGAAGCGCTAATGCGACTGGAAATTCTGGAGTGGCTACTGCACCAGTAAATGTGAACCCTAATGTGATGGCAACCCCTGTGAATATGAATCATAATCTGATGGAACGGAATTCAGGGATTTTCGCCTGTGGTACCTCCACAGCTCTTAATTCTCCAGATACTCTTACTGTCCTGGGTACTATTGGTCCTGTGGTTCCTATATACAACCCAGGCTCTGCAAGCAATGTAAAACACAATTTGGCTGTCTCTGCTAAGCTAAAGGCCCCAGAGAATGCTCCTCCCAGTTTGAATGCGGGAGGATTAGTTCCTCTAATTCCAATGAATGTGAGTTCCCCTTGTGGTGTAAGTGCAGACCCCACAATGAACCAGACAGGATTTGGACCTTTAATGCCATTCCCGGGATTGCCAGATCTGGGTATGCTTACCTGGGAGCCATCCCTAAATGCACATAGTAGCACACCCAAAGAGAGGGCAGTACATAAAGCCCCTGGAGTGCAGCCTAGCTTTAGGGCTCAGGAATTAGATGAATGGTTGAAGGTTGTTAATGCCACTACAAATGAGAGTGGAAGCTTTGAATTGAGCCAAGAAACGATTCAGTCATCAGTGAGGGTAAATTTAGTGGATGTTACTAAATTGAAACTAGAATTAGATGAAATGATAACCGTAAGCCTTGAATTGGCCAGTCTAGATATTTATCAAGACAATCAACTTTTGTTTATGAGTGGGGGTATAACCAGGCAGGCAATGCAGCTCTATGATAAATTATCTGAAACAGCTCAGAAATATGAGGTAGATCTGGATCGGACTAAAGTCTTACAGAAAAGTCATTGACTCTGGTTTAGTGATAAGGACCTAGAGTGTATGAGAATACCAGGAATGAAAATGCAAATTCTGGGATTTGCTTCAAAACATTCAGATTTGAAGTGCACTGTATAAGTGGGAAGATAAATGGGTAAAAAAAAAGGTCTGAAGAGGTCCATGGGAGAACCACCACCTTCTGTAGGAAGGGGAGTGGGTGCTACAAGTTTCTCCTTATGGGAAGTACTTCTTGGAGGTTATGCCCATGTGTCTTGAAATAGGAGTGATCTTGGCTCATTCACAAATGATTTCCCAAGATGAAGAGGGAAGCCTGTACAATGGTACAAAAAAGTTGAGAGGTTTGTGAAAATCTTAAAAGTTTTGTGGACTGATCTGAATACTTTGCTCGATATTGTGGTTCCAAGTGATTTGTGGACAGAATGTAAAATAGTTGCAGAATGACCCGAGAGAGAGCCAACAAGAGATCCATTGACTAATGGCCTGTCCTCTATGGTAAAAAGAAAGTATAATCAGGTGATTATGTGGTTGAAATCTAAGGTACCGCCTCAAGATATTCATTGGGTCAAGACTGACAGGATGACCCAAGACCCCAAAGAGTCGATTCATGCATATTATGAGAGATTGCTACAGGCATTTAAGCAGTACAGTGGGATGGAGACATTACAGCCTAAGGATATGGGACACTTTGTGTCTAGATTCGTGAAGGTATTGAGATCTGAAGTTAGCATAATGAATGAGAAGCATTTGATTTGTTGGCTGAATAAGTCAGTTGATGAGATTTTGAGTTATGCCAAGTACTGTAATGATGAAATAGAAATGAAATTGAAGAAATTGAAGGAGAAATTGATGGTGGCACAAATGAAAGCTGCTCAGAGAGGAGGTCAGAGTTAGCCTTTTATAGGAAATGATCCCCCTATGCAGGGAGCTCCTGGAATGCAAGGTGGAGGTGGATTCCAGTCACAAGATAGAGGTCGTGGTGTCCCAATTGATCCAAGTACTAGGATTGATGTAGCTACTTTGAAAAAGTCCAAACCCTGTCAATATTATAATAAGTTGGGGCATTGGAAGTGGGAATGTCACCTTAATCCTGCTAATCAGGGTCAGAGATCAGGGTTTGCACTGCCTCAGAATAATAATCCAGTGCAGTCACAGAATGTGCCAAGACCAAGGTCTCAAAATTTCAATACGCCGCAAGCCCCAGTGATGCAAGTTCGACAACTCCTGGTGCCACAAAAAACTGTTAATGTCCCTAGATTCACTTTGAATCTAGTTCCAAATATAATTGAGAATACTTTCCAGGACAACAGTCTTTCTAGCATTTTCCCATGTTCGATACATCTGACAATTGTGGCTCTGATCAGTCTGCCTGATGGTGCCTGAGGGGGGAGGAAGATTGCTTGCTTGGCGCAGCCTTAGAGGTAGACCAGAGTGGTGCATTTATCGATGGTAAAGTCAATGGCCACCCCGTATCATTTCTGGTTGATACTAGTGCTAACTGCTCTACTGTCAGAACAGTGGAAGCTCCAAACCTACCCCTCTCGGGGAAAAATAATCCAAGTTATAGGAGTTGCAAACAAACAAATGACAAATTCCATAACTGAGGACGTCCCTTTAAAAATAGGGAATTACAAGGAGAATCACCAGTTTGTGGTATGTTATTCAAGCCTTGTGAGTTTGTTGGGCTGAGATCTATTGTGCAAGTTAAATTGTACCATTTATTGCACCCAAAGGGTATGGAAGTCCAGCCCCATGATGAAGATTTCCCGTTTAAATTGTCTAATCAAACCCCACCAGTTGAACTGTTCCTTATAATGGCAAGTGAGGAGTTACCCCTAGACCTCAGAGACAATGTGAGGTCAGAAGTTTGGGTTTTTTCCAGGAAAGGACATTGGACTCATCAAAGAAGTTGAGCCTGTCTGTATACAGATAAAGCCTAATGTTGAGCATCTAAGATCTCCGCATTATAATCTAACCTGTGAAACGATTGCTGGAATTACTTCAGTAATCGAGACCATGATCCAAACAGTCATTTTGAAGAAGTTTTTGGGAAGTTCATGTAATTCACTGATTATTGGCTTACAGAAGCCCAGTGGTAAGTACTGCATAGTTCAGGACCTCCGAAAGATAAATATCATTGTGGTTTCTTGTTGTCCCCTGGTACCAAATCCTGCTGTGATTTTGTTTTAGATTCCATGTAAGGCTAAGTGGTTTACCGGCATTTGTCAGGCCATCTCCTCTATACCTTTGCATGAGGACAGTCAGTTCCTCTTCGAATTTCTGTTCGGCAGTCGTGTTTTGGCGAGGGGGGTGGAACTCATGGAGTTCTACTCCTTGGAATTCCTTGGAGTTATCTAAAAACTCTGTGAGCTTCCATGGAGTTCCACCAGCGGGTGAATACCGCCCTGGCCTAGAAAATACAAGCCAAATAACTTTCTTACTAAAGGGAAAGCTACAGCCATTGTGCAGTGAATATTGCACCCATAACCTTTTGTGGAGGCCTTCAAAGTAGCCTCATTATAAACACCATTTAAAAGCCCAGTCCATTTTACTCTAGTAACAACTAGTCAGTTGGTAAGGCATTTTGCTTTTTTCCTAGTGCAAGGTACACTACAAAACAACCACAGCCGCTCCATAATCCTGGAAAAATACCAGCAACTATATGATCTTGTGGAAAGCATTTTATCACACGTTGTTAATTCAGATTTTTTTTCTGCACATGACGATTCTCAAGCCTCGAGGGTATACCAATGGCAGTGCATTCGCATTAGCAGAAATTATAATCTTATAACGGGTTTCGAATTAGTGTCTAACCAGACTTTTTGAAAGTTGCCGGCCTGTGACTATTTCCCAGTGTTCATCCTACGTTCATGTGCCTATCTCGAACTCACAGTCGCTGCGTTTGCTGTGTCAATAAGTGAACACCACCTCTCCCTGTCCTCAACTTTCTTGCCAAAACTTTCAACTATCAGTTAACTCTGACCGCAGGAATTAGGGTCCTGTGCTGTGTGCTAGTGCATCAAGTGTCCAGTGCAGCTCACATTCCAGAATCCTACGATTGCGCCCCATCCTCCCCGTCCCCACCAGTACCACTTCATCCCCCCCCCATCATCCCCTCTGAACACTGTGGTAACATGTATTTCTGCAGCTTCCTACTCATCCCTCAGGCTGATCCAGCTGGTCTGCTTGGTGTTGTGGTCAATGTAGAAACCCTTGCCGTCGTAGTCCATCACTTCTTCCTAGCTGTAGGGTAAAGGCAGCTGCTCAATCCCCTTTCCAGGAATGATCAAGCTCTGCAAACTACTCCAGTAGTACTGAAAGGAAGTGCGATAAGGGCCACCAAGTGAAGCGGACAAAACAAGGTAGTTCTCCCACACCAACAAAAAAATACCTTAGAGAAAAAGTACCACTTGAAGTACATAAATTAGAGGAGAGCCGTGAACGCCAGTAAACTACGCCATGCGGCATAGGTGGAACTTTGGCTGAACTCTGCGCTCCAAGCAGAGCGCAAAGCGCCAAAACTCTGTGAACTTCCCCCGCAGAGCAAAGTTTACTGCCCAGCCTAGTTTTGGCATGGTGCTGAGTCTCAAAAGGGCTTATGGAGAGTCTGTATATCTTCAATCATATTTTTAAGAAGAACTTGGAGTCTTTGGTTATACCCTGTAACTCTGTCCTTGTGCATATTGACGACCTGTTGGTTGCATCAAATACTCAAGAGGCCTGTAAGACTGATACTATTGCTTTGCTCAACCTAATAAGTTGCAATACTGTTTGAGAGAAGTCCTGTATCTCAGACATCACATTGAGAAAGGAGTCAGGAAGGTGCCTCAACAAAGCATTTCTGTGATTCTACAAATGAAACAGCCAACTACACAGAAATAGGCCAGAATGTTCTTGGGAATGGTGGGCTACTGCCGCCATTGGATACCTAATTTTTGCCTTCCTACAGTTGAGAGAAAGTCTCTACTATGCCCCTGCACTGTAATGCCTGATTACAACAAAGCGTTTGGTTTTCTGCAGTGAGAGGGATGGCTTCGCTCTTTCAGTGCTTACTTAGATGCATGGAAGTGCCAGTAGACCTATTGCTTACTTTACTGGTACCCTCGATCCAGTAGCTGCAGCGTTGCCCGGGTGTCTCAAATCTGTGTCTCTTCTAGGTTCAGCATTGAAAGGTATGAAGGCATTGTTATGGGTCACCCTCTAACTGTGTATGTGCCTCATTCCATGGGAAGATTGTTGAAGTCTACTCGTACTCAACACTTGACAAACAGCCGTTTGACCCGGTATGAGCAGATGATACTTGTGGCTAAGAATCTTATCTTAAAGAGGTGTGATGTGTTAAACACTGCCACGTTGTTGCCCCTTCCGAAGAGTGAACATGAAGCTGGTGAGGGGGTGCATGACTGTCTCCATGTTACTGAACTGTGCATTAAGCCTAGTCCCGATATACAAGATGAGCCATTGCCTGAATCTGATTTTGCATTGTTCATGGATGGCACATGTTTGCAAAACCAAGGAGGAAATTTAAAAGCTGCATATGCTGTCTGTAAACTTTTAGGAGTAGTTGAGGCTTCATGGCTCCAAGGAGTACATTCTGCACAAGTGGCTCTGGTAAGATTGCTCTTACCAGAGCATGCTGTCTCTCAGAACAGCAGTGTGTCACCATTTTTACTGATAGTCAGTATGGCTTCGGTGGCGTTTATGATTTCAGACAATTTTGGTCCCAGAGGGGGTTTATGACCTCTTCAGAAAGTCCCATCCGAAATGGAGAACAAGTATGAAAGCTTCTTGAACCATTGCTAATGACTTCTCAAGTTGCAGTCGTGAAGTGTGCTGCTCACTGTAAGGGGGATGACTATGTGACAGTTAGCAACAGATACACTGACGAGGTTGCAAAAGTATTGTGCTCATAATGCGTGAACGTTCAACGATGAATACACCAATGATGGGATAGATGAGACCAACTACAATCTTTTTTAAAAACTGCTGATACGTGGGAGAAGGCTAAGAGGCTTCAGGAGTAAGTGTCAGAAGCAGAACAGCAGAGTTCGATTAAGGCAGATTGTGTCAAGAGGGATGAAAATTATGTTTGGATTTCAGGAGATCGAAGACCTGTTTAACCTAACAGTCAATTACCACCGATGGCCAGGCATTATCATGTTCCTACTCATGCCATGGTTAGATTGTTCCGACAGACCTGGTTTAAACCTAGGTTTAGATTGATGGCTGAAGCATTGTGCCACAGATGTGTTTTCTGTCAACATAATAATGTAGCGAAAAGAACTGAAGTATCTTTGAGACACATAGGAAAATCAAGTGGTCCCTTCAATAGGATACAATTAGACTTCATTGAAATGCCCATGTGCAGTGGGTTGTGATATGTCTAGGTTATTGTGTGTTTCTTTTCACAATGAATTGAGGCATACCCAACCAGGAAGAATGACAGTCTCACAGTAGCAAAGTTACTTTTGAGGGAGTTAATTCCTAGGTTTGGCTTTCCGACTTCTCTCGATTCAAACCGGGTAACGCATTTCCACAATTAACTCCTGAGGATGCTGTGTGCAGCTTTAAAAGTTGATCAGAGACTGCATTAGAGATATAGACCTGAGGCTTCAGGTCTAGTGGAACAGATCAGTGGACCATTGAAATCCAGGCTTTTAAAGGTGTGTGCTTCTACATCTCTGAAATTGCCTGATGCTTTGCTTCTTGTGTTGATGAGCCTTCGCAGCATACCTGATCAGAGGACAGGAATGTCCCCCCACGAGTTCATCATGGGTAGAGCAGACAGCTGTACCTGCAAACACGCTTTGAACATTACAAATGACATGGTACTTGAATACTACAAAGGACTGGCTGACGTAGTGTGTTGTGTGTATCATCAAGTTGAAGCCGCCACAGTCCTGCCTCATCAGGAGAAGTGCCATGACCTTAGTCCCGGGGGCTGGATCTTGGTAAAGAAGCATGTACGAAAGTTGTCTGGAGCTCGCTCATGTGGTCCTTGCCAGGTGATTTTGGTTACATCAACTGCTGTGAAGTACGGAGGTCTCCCTAACTGGGTGCATGCTGCCCACACTCTCTGAGTTCTGTGTCCACTTGATGATGTAACAGCACCTTTCCCAAAAGTGCTGGTGCTGGTTGAGAAATCACGGGAACAAGTTAGTAAAGTTGTGGGGGACCAGCAGGAGCCTGATACAGTAATTGTTCGGCTTGAGGGGGGTCTTGAGTAGTCGATAGCTGAGGTAGAATCAGGAGAGTCTTGTCCCGTAGTGGCAACTGAATTAGACTCAGACCCTGACGAAGGGCCTAGTGCTGTAGGACCGTGAGTGGCAGCAGGAGAACTTTGGCTGAGGAGGCAGGAGAGGGGGAGACTGAATCTGCAAGGAGAAGATGAGCTCCAGACTATTCCAGAGGACACTGATGATTCTGATGTGAGTGACGGAGGAGGTGAAGGGATTGCACTCAGAAGATCAAAACAAGCTAAAGCACCCTGTCAGAGGTACACGTGCCCTGGACTTACTTTGTCACAAGTGACAGAGACAGAGAGCTCTGGGAATAATGGGAGAACAGTGCAGACTCAGTTGAACCTCCTTGAACTGAACATTGTGTTTGAACTACGATTGGAACTTACATTATCATCAAAGAGACAGAGACATTATATTTTGGATGTGACTAGCAGTGACCTTGAACTGCGCATTTATTAGAGACATTTACATAGATTGGTGGGGGAAGAAAGAAGAGTACCGTAGCTTGAGGCAGCTGAAGGGGCGTAAGGTTGTTCTTTAGAAGAACACAGAGTAGGGCTAAGGAGGGCTTATGAAGACCTTTTAATTTTATTGCATAGTACTTGGACCTTTGATTTGCTATCGGCACAGGTGGAAATGGACAGAGAAAACTATGCTGCTGCTAAATTCCACCCAACGTTCCAGGTTGTAGAGAAGTAATGAAAGCCAATCCTAATAATAGTTGATGTAGGTACATAATAGATGCACACTAATAGTTGTAGTTGCAGTACTGATCATTTTGCTTGTAGGATTATATCCATCTACATCTAATTCGGTAGAGACTAAGTCTGCAATTAATCCCAAACCCTCAATCCCTAGCAGTAATAGCTTGTATCCATTAGATTAGACAGAATTGCATGTAGATACATCTAGAGGGGATTATTCTGCAAATGCTTATTTTAAATTGCTTTATGAGAATTTTCTAACAATGTGTGCTAGGGATTGTTACATTTGTGCACAATTGCATGCATCAGCTGCAGAGGGTACTGCTTATCACCATATTCCTTTGACTTATGGTGTTACCTGTGATATTTTGATGAGTCTTGTTGGGAATGGCCTTTCTGCAGGGTCACCCCCAAAATGTTTGCCTTCCTCCTCCCCTTTTTCTGACCTTGTCTTTGCTGGCTTTAGGACTCTGGGCACTTAACCAGTTCTAACCAGTGCAAAGGTGCATGGCTCTCTCCCTAAAATGTGATAACATTAGCTTATCCACAACTGGCATATTTAATTTACTTATCAATCAAACTGTGCTTATATAGCGCAACTTATCACCCGTGAGGGTATCCAGACACTTGGCTGATGGTCTCAGTTGAGGAGTCAGGTCTTGAGTCCCTTCCTGAAGTCCACCAATGAGGGTGATGTTCGAAGGTGGAGGGGAAGGGTGTTCCAGGATGTGGTGGCAAGGTGGGAGATGGATCATCCTCCAGTGTGGCAGTGGCGTATGCGTGGTGTCTGTGCGAGGGCGAGGTGAGTGGAGCAGAGGTTTCTGGGTGGCTGTGGAAGTTTAGGTGGTGGTTCATGTATGCTGGTCCTTGGTCATGGAAGGCTATGTAGGTGTGGGTCAGAAGCTTGAAATGGCATCTCTTCTGGATGGGGAGTCAGTGGAGGTCTTTCAGGTGCTGGGAGATGTGGTCCTTTTGGGCAAGTTGAGGATCAGTCTGGCTGCTGTGTTCTGGATCATCTGGAGTCTTTTCATGAGTTTGCCGGTAGTGCCTGCTTAGAGTGCATTGGTGTAGTCCAGACAACTGGTGATGAGGGCCTGCATCACTGTTTTTCTGATGCCGGTGGGTAGCCTTTTGAAAATTCTGTGGAGCATGTGGAAGCAGGCTGAGGAGATGGCATTGACCTGTTCTTTCATGGAGAGTTCGCTGTCTAGAATGACGACAAGGTTGCGGGCATGATCTTTTGGACTGGGGGTGCGTCCGAGTTCCGATGGCCACCAGAAGTCATTCCAGAGGGTGGTGTGGCTGCCAAAGATCAATACTTTGGTTTTATCCGTGTTGAGTTTCAGGCTGTTGTGTGTCTTTCATCCAGGCTGAGACATTCTTTGTGCAGTTGTAAAAGTTGTTTTTTGTCATAGTGGGGTCCACTGAGAGTGACAGGACAAGCTGGGTGTCGTCGGCATAGGAGATGGTGTTGATGTTGTGGGCTCTGACGATGTCTGCTAGTGGTGTCATGTAGATGTTCAAGAGGGTGGGACTGATGGATAAGCCTTGCTAGATAATGCAGCTGGTGTACTTTGGCTGGTGATGTGAAGGGATGGAGATGGATCTTCTTTGTGCGCTGCGAGAAAAAGGATGCCATCCATCTAAGAGTGTCATCATTGATTCCGATCTGGTGCAGTCAGTTGGTGAGTGTGAGGTGGGGGACAGGGTCAAAGGCAGCGGAGAGGTCGAGAAGGATCAGAGTGACTGATTGCCCTCTATTGAGTAGGGTGCAGATGTCGTCTGGTGATCAGGGCCGTTTCAGTGCTGTGGTTGGCTCTGAATACTGATTGGGAGGGGTCTAGAAGGTTTTTTCTCTCCAGGTGTTCAGTGAGTTGGAGGTTGATGGACTGCTCCAGGGCTTTGGTGGGAAATGGGAGCAGCTAGATGGAGCAATAGTTCTGGAGGTCATAGGGGTCTGCGGAGGGTTTCTTGAGGAGCATTTCTAGGTATCTGGGAAGGTGGCTGTGGTAATGTATGTGTTGAGGATGGTAGTGAGCTGGTGGCTGATCTCCTTGCTTCCAAGGTTGAAAAGTCAATGGGGGCATGGGTCGGTGTCTGCTACTCAGTGGATGGAATGCATTAAGGCCTTGGTGTTCGCTGTGCTGAGCTTTTCCCATGTGGTGAGAGGGTGGTCTAAGGCTGTCTTCACAGGAGTGGGAATGCTGAGGAGGTCGGTGGCTTGGGGATCAAAGTTTCTGTATATGGTAGCTATATTGTTGAGCATCGCTGAGGTCCTGTGAGGAAGGTATCGAGGTTTTGGTGGCTGATGGGCAGGTGAACTCTCTGACAATAGTGAATAGTTCCTTGGTCTGGTTGGAGCTGGCCTCGATGCGGTGTGTCAGGGCCATCTTTTTTGCAGCTTTGAGGAGGTGGCGGTAGGTGTTGAGGGCAGACTTGAAATTGGCTTGATCACTGTTGTTTCATTCCAGTTGTTTGCATCTCTGTTTCACTGCACTGAGTTGTGGGGTGTCCCAGCTGGCTGGTTTTTGGGTCCATTTGTTCTAGCTTGTTTGGTGGGGGCGACTTGGTCGGTGGCGCAGGCTATCCAGATGTTGAAGTTCTCTACTGCTTTGTTCAGGTTGGTGGAGGTGTTGGGCTGGGAGAGGCTGAGGGTGTTGGTTCATTGGTGTTGAGTGACCTTGGACCAGCTGCAGAAAGAGGCGCTATGTTGGTTGGAAGTGGTGTATGGGGATCCGGTGATGGTAAAGTGTATGATGGAATGATCGGTGAGTTCCATGGTGTGGCTGTTTCTGATTCTATTACTGGGAGTGAAGATGGGGTCCAGCATGTGTCCATCTCTGTGTGTGGGGTCTGAGACCAACATGCGTGAGGCCGATGTTGTCCATATGTTCCAGGAGGTCAGTGGATTTGGAGTCTGGAGGACGTCCAGGTGAAAATTGAGGTCTCCCAGGAAGACGAAGTGTGTGGATTTGATGGCATGTGAGGTGATGAATTCTGTGATGGTGTCGCTGGGGCAGGTTTGTGGCCCTGGAGGTTGGTATGCGAGGCTCCCTCTGATGGTGGTTTTGTTATTGGTTGGAAATGGAAATTCAGGTGTTCCATGAACGGCGTGATTTTGTCTTCAGTGGTCATACAGATGATTGCTTCCCTGTGTACGATGGCGCCTCCACGCACTCAACCCCGGAAAAGATCACGCCTGCTACCAGGCCACCCCGAAGCGCACCCAAGGGCCCTTCACCTGCCGGAACTGCAGCTTCGCCAGCACCCGCCCCGCCAAACCACCGCCCAGGAAAGAACCCAACTACCTCAGATGCATCCTCCTCAACACCCGCTCCGCCCGCAAACACGCCATCGAACTCTGGGACCTTCTCGACTCAACCTCCCCAGACGTCGCATTCCTGACGGAGACCTGGCTGAATCCCGCTTTAGCCCCCGACATCGCCATTGCCATCCCGGACGGATACAAGATCACCCGCAGGGACCGCACCAACGGAGTCGGAGGAGGCATCGCCATCATCCACAGGAACACCCTCAGAGTCTCAACCAACACCGACGACACCCTCAGCACCGCCGAACACATGCACTTCCAGATCCACACCGATCCCAACACCACCCTCAGAGGAACCCTCATCTACAGACCCCCGGACTCCCGACCACAGTTCAGCGATTCCATCGCTGACTTCGTCAGCACACACGCCATCGCCTCCACGGACTACATCCTCCTCGGGGACCTGAACTTCCACCTCGAGAACAACAAGGACACCAACTCCACCACCCTGATCGACAACCTCGCCACCCTCGGACTCAGACAGCTCGTGACTACACCCACCCACCCCGCCGGCCACACGGTCGACTCCATCTTTTCCGCAAGCCCACACGTCTCCTTCAACCACACCTCCGAACCCCACTGGACTGACCACCACTGCATCCACTTCACCTACAGGAAGCCCACCACGCACCATCGCACCGAACAAATGCCTCGCCGCTGCTGGAGCAGAGTCACGGAAGACCAGCTAACCACAACCCTCGCCCTGAGCCCACCCGCCGAACCCTCCGACCCCGACACCGCTGCCCGCAACCTCAGACAGTGGATCGACGACTGCGCCAACACCCTCGCCCCGCTCAAGAATCCGCCCAACAGCCACACCATCAAGAAAGCCACCTGGTTCACCGAAGACCTCCAGGCCTCCAAACGAACATGCCGAAAACTGGAGAAGATCTGGCTCCACGAATGGACAGCGGACAGCTACGCCGCCCACAAGAGCGCCACCCTCAGTCACCATCACCTCATCAGATCCGCCAAAAGGGCCTCACTCAAAGACCGCCTAGACAACAACGCACACAACAGCAAAGAGCTCTTCAACATCGTGAAGGAACTCTCCAACCCCAGCTCCAACACCAATGACATCCAGCCGTCGCGAGACCTGTGCGACTCACTGGCCACATTCTTCCACCGCAAAATCGCCGACATCCACGACAGCTTCAACACCACGACCGCCCCGGCAACCACCGAGACCACTGCCTGCTCTCCTGGACCAACATCAACGACGAGGACACCAGCGAGATCATGAACACCATCCACTCCGGTTCACCGCTAGACCCGTGCCCTCACCACATCTTCAACAAAGCCAGTACAGCCATCGCGCCCCATCTCCGGAAAATAATCAACATCTCCTTCGAGACAGCAACCTTCCCGGAAAGCTGGAAGCACGCCGAGATCACCGCCTTACTCAAGAAACCCAAGGCAGACCCCAAGGACCTCAAGAACTTCCGACCCATCTCTCTGCTCCCGTTCCCCGCGAAGGTCACCGAGAAAATCGTCAACAAACAACTGACCCGCTACCTCGAGGAGAACAACATCCTGGACCCTTCCCAGTCCGGCTTCCGCAGCAACCACAGCACCGAAACCGCCCTCATCGCCGCCACCGATGACATCAGGACCCTGCTAGACAACGGAGAAACAGCAGCCCTCATCCTCCTGGACCTATCAGCCGCCTTCGACACGGTCTGCCACCACACACTACGAACACGCCTTCACGACGCCGGGATCCAAGAGAAGGCCCTGGACTGGACATCATCCTTCCTTTCCGGCAGAACACAAAGCGTCCGCCTCGCCCCCTTCCGATCCAAGGCCACCAAGATCATCTGCGGCGTACTCCAAGGCTCCTCCCTCAACCCAACGCTGTTCAACATCTACATGGCACCCCTCGCCCACGTCGCCCGACAGCACAACCTCAACATCATCTGCTACGCCGACGACACCCAGCTGATCCTCTCCCTCACCAAAGACCCTCACACCGCCAAAGCCCACCTCCACGAAGGAATGAAGGCCGTCGCCGAATGGATGAGGACCAGCCGCCTGAAGCTGAACTCGGACAAGACAGAGGTCCTCATCCTTGGTTCCAACCCTTCAGCCTGGGACGACTCCTGGTGGCCAACATCACTGGGAACAGCCCCGCCACCCACCGACCACGTACGCAACCTAGGGGTCATCCTCGACCCCACCCTCTCCATGACTAAGCAGGTCAACGCCGTTTCCTCATCCTGCTTCAACATCCTCCGAATGCTCCGCAGGATCTTCAAGTGGATCCCCACCGAAACAAGAAAAACAGTCACCCAGGCCCTCGTCACCAGCAGGCTGGACTACAGAAACGCCTCTACGCAGGAACGACGGCTAAGCTCCTGAGACGGCTGCAACGCATCCAGAACGCCTCTGCACGTCTTATCCTCGACATCCCCCGACGCAGCCACATCACACCCCACCTGAGAGACCTGCACTGGCTCCCTGTCAACAAGAGGATAACCTTCAAGCTCCTCACCCACGCACACAAAGCACTCCACAACTCCGGACCAGCCTACCTCAACAGACGACTCAGCTTCTACACCCCCACCCGCCAGCTCCGCTCGACCAGCCTCGCCCTCGCCACAGTCCCCCGCATCCGGAAAATGACCGCCGGCGGCAGATCCTTCTCCCACCTCGCTGCCAAGACCTGGAACACCCTCCCCACCAACCTCCGACAGACCCAAGACCTACTGGCCTTCAGAAGACTCCTCAAGACCTGGCTCTTCGATCAGTAGCAGCACCACCCCCCTCTTCCCCCAGCGCCTTGAGACCCTCGCGGGTATGTAGTGCGCTTTATAAGTGACATGATTGATTGATTGATTGATTGGTGCGGTTGCAGTGTTTCATCTTGTAGCTGCTGAGTGTTGCGGTGGCCATGTCTGGGGCTGATGCAGGGGTGAGCCAGGTCTCTGTGAAAAAGGGTACATCGGAGGCAAGGGTGGAAATGGTGTCCCAGACTTTGGTGGCGTGTTTGCACAGCGTTCTGGTGTTGATCAGGTGGGTTCTCGGCTGGCAGGGACAGTGTAGTGTGGGATCCTGCTAGGGCAGTCGGTCCTGGAGTGGAGGTAAAACAGCAGCGGAGACAGGTGAATGGTCCCACTGTGGCGCAGGGAGATGCAAGGCAGCAGCTGTTGTTGAGTCGGGGGTCAAGTATACAAAGATCAGTGGCAGAGTACCCTTGGGAGTCCAGAGGGCCAGGGTTCCTGGCGCTGGGCATGTTCAATCATGGAAGGGCGCAGACCAGCTTGCCTTTGGCGTGGCAGCGGCAGGCTCACTGTGTGGCCACACTGCTGCCTCCATTAAGTAGGTCCTACGAGAGAGGGAGGGGTACCTGAGAGGAGGAGGAAGCGGGAGAGCAGGAAGCGGTAGGGCAGGAAAACAGCGATCTAGGACGGTGGGAAAAATGGGTTTCAAGGCTCCTGGTGGGATTGGAGACCTTAAGGGGATAGCGGTGCTGGAGCCTGAAGGGCTGTTTTAGCAGCACTTACTGCTGCTGGCTGGCTGTCAGGGCAGTAGTCCAGCCGCTGGCAGCATTCAGGAGGAGGCAACTGACCTCGGGGAAGTTGGTCTGGACCTGCCCAATGGAGCCACGCTGCAGCATCCATTAAGTAGGTCCTGGGAAGGGGATAGAGTGTTGGGGAGGAGTGAAGCAGGAGAGTGGGAAGCAGGAGGGTGGGAAAAATGGCGATCTGGGATGGTGGGAAAAATGAATGGCAAGGCTTCTGGGGGCACTGGAGACCTTGAGGGGATAGCGGCGCTGGGGCCTGAAGGGCTGGTTTACCAAGACTGGAGGGGGAATCTCAGGCTAGGATAGGACTGGTGCTGCTGGGAGTCCTCTCCTAGCCTGAGGTGCCACCTCCAATCCTGGGCCTCAAAAGTGGGTTCTGCATCTGTTTTCAGCAAAATTCGATGCAGTGACCCCTTTGTGCCAAATGGAACCAACATAGTGCCCTTGGACGCCGACGCAGTTCTGATTTGAGGACGATGCGGTTCCTGAATGCAAGGTTCGATGACTTTGCAGCGCCAAATCATAGACACTGCTGTTAGGCTCAACTTTGATGCAGCGCCAATCCTTCAACACCGACTGTGAGGCATTACTCAGACGCATCAACCCGGCTGCGTGAATCAGAACCGATGCAGGTCCTGTCCTCAAAGTCATTGCTTGCTCTGTACAGGGTACTTTTTCAGCGGGCCCTGCATGGGTCCTGTAGCAGGCATGCCTGGTTGGCCTGAACTTTGAATTTACCCCGGTCTGACATGACCTCAAGTAACCTATTAGCGCTATTGACTTCAAAGCACTGTTTTTGGATTTAATCTCTAAAAATTCATATCTTGACTTCTACTGATTGGATTTTTATTGTTTTGGTCTTGTTTTACTCAGATAACTATTACCTATTTTCAAAAGTGATGTTGAGTCTTTTGTGGTGTTTTCACTATGTTACTGTAATTTAAGTGTTGCACAAATGCCTTAAAAATTGCCCATTAAGTTAAGCTTGGCTGCTCCATGCCAAGCTACAGAGGGTGAGCACAGGTTAATGTAGGTTGTGTATCTGACTTTCCCTGACTAGGATTGTGGATCCTGCTTGGACAGGGTGTATACTCTGACAATCAGAAGCCTCAATTTCTAACAAGCCTTATATATGGAAGGGAACATTTCAAATGTTATTTTTCCAATCACAATTTAGACTTTTCAGAGGTCCCCATACTTGCACACCTAAGTCTTCTCATTGCTCCTAATGCTAAGTTTCCTGGAATTAATAAAAGGTTATTTAAACCCATCATGACGGTAGACATTGCCTAAGCACACAGACATAATTTGACTTGCCTTCTAATAGCGGTTGAGAAGAAATTTCAAGACAGGAGAAGGAATATGGAATCTAAAGTAAAAACATACAAGCACATTAAGAATGAACATAAGTGGACCAAGGTAGAAACAGAGCATCTAGTAGCAGGAAATCAGGCAGCACTGACTCTAGATTGAAAACATAAAGGGAAATTGTGGAGAGATCTTTATTTGACAATAATTTTGTGAGAAAGAGTGAGTGCAATCACATATTTGATGTTAGGGGAAATTGGAATTTATTTCTGATGGGTGATGATTTTGTTATTCCTGGAGTTTACTATATTTGTTGAGGACATGCTTATTTCACATTGCCCAGGTGCTGGTATGGTACTTGTCACCTAGGTGTGGTTTTTCCAAAGACTTATCATGTGGAACATTTGAATGACCCCTTCATTCATCATCATTTTAACTTGATTTCGATCTTCAAGGATCATTAAAGTACAAATACAAAAAAAAGAACTTATTAAAAGACATATATTGTCAATTAGGAACCCCACAGATTCATACATATTCACTGTAAATACCCATCCCACTCATCACACAATAATTTTACCATTTTTGTTGTGCAAAGTTTTTTAAGAAGCACATAAAAACCACTTTGGTACGGTTTGTAGAAATAGTCTTGGAACATTCAAAGTGTGATGGTAATTCCTGGGTCGGATGGATGCAGACAAACATGTTCCTCCAGACACTCCCACTGGGATTTCCATGTTGACCCATTGCCATATGAAAGTATCAGTGCTTTTCAATAAGAAAGACAGTTAAAAATTCATACCAAAATTCAAGGCCAATCCTGGAGTTTGTACATTAGAATGAATCGTTCATACCCTCTCATGCCTTACTAGCAAGTCCTTCACGAATATTGAGGTGCGTTTATGTTTAAGGTGCAGTACCAGAAGCAGGCGAGATCTTCCGTCACCCACTAGTTAATCCTGGGCTTTTTAGGGCCCCACTGGGTAAACACAATATAAGAAAACCATTGCATAATAAGGTGCAACTTGCCCATATGGCCCCACACCAAGTTAAAATAGAGAAAAGATAAAACATCACTAAAAATCTATACAGAAGTTAAGACCAAATAAAAATACAGCGTACAGGCCCTCCTGAATGGATTTCTTACATCGACGGGTGAACAGTGTCCTTTATGGCCCTCCTTGTGACTTATCCTGATAGGTCCTTATTATACGGACCTAGAGCACTTAGAGCACCAGATTCAGGCAGCCCAGAGGTAGATGCAGACAGTGAACACTACCAGCCTGGAGCTGTCAGTTCATAAAATCCTAAGTGCATCCAAATACTTTCTTGTGTCCAGAATCCTGGACAAGTGCAATAGCCATTTTTTCCTCTGGGGACTGTACGCTGGGCAAATGAGTAAAATGTGTGGAATAGTTTCTGGTGGCTCCCTGCACACAGTGCACTCAATACTTTTGCATTGCATGTTGGCCCACTTAGCACAAAAAGCTCTAAATGGAGAGTCTGATACCTAAACTTTAAAAGCAGTTTAAAAGCTGTCGCATCAATCGACCTCTCATAACTAGGCAGCATTTTAAAATTCATGAAAACCAAGGTCAAAGTACCCCTGCTTTCACACAGGATTTCTACAAATATGTTCTCCCAATAGGCCGATTTGATGGCCATTCTAGAGATGGAACTGGATTCCTCTGGTGTTGCCCAAACCTTTTCCATCACCAGCTTCCTGAGCATAGACCTGACATGCATAAACCACGGTATGTCCTGGGCACTAGTGATCCAGCGGGTTACTAGCAACAAGCATTCATACACTAAATACTCACCTGGGCCCATTCATTCACACTAACTATTAATCACCGCTGGTGGGAGTCAGTTGTACTCTTTATCAAAATCCCTGCTACCAATTACCTTTTCTGATTGAAGAGTAATGACTTACCAATGGACCTTTGATAACTGGGTTTGATATGAGATCATACAAAACATATTTCATTAAACACCTGAAATAACCACTGACTCAGGGAGTTTTAAAACGTTTATCTAAAAATATTTAGCAGAGTAAAATACAAGCCATATGGCACTTAATCGCATATCAAGGAGGAAGCACACTATATAGTCACCTATTAATCACAAATGACGGCCCCTCAGAAAGGAGAAGATAGAGACAGCAGTACAAACTAAAGATTTACGCATTTATAGTGTGAAAAACCAAACCCCTTGGCCAAGGAGTTGGAAAGAGGGTCCCAGTAAAGGATGAAGACCAAGACCTCCGGACCAGGTTCAGGACAGGATAGATGACCTCTCTACCAACGACGCCTGCTCCGTTCCCCTCTCTGACACTTCGTTCCTCCTCGTGGATTCTTCCGCGTCTCCCTCTAATACTGTCTTTCCCCCCCCCCACCTCACGACCTCTTCGGACAGCGGTCAGTCTGTTCTGTTCTGCAATAGCATCGGTTCTCTGCTACAGCATCTATGTCCATCTGTTCTCCTAAGCGCTAACTAATTAGCTAATTCTATATCTATTATACCCTTCTATGCCCATGTACCTCCCATTAATGTTTCAAAATTATGGGCCCACTAATTCTGATTGGACAGGGACAGGGGGTTGATCCTCACACCATGTCAATTTAGTTCAATTTTCTTAAGCCCATTGTTTTAGAATCCCACCCCTCTCAATTAATACATTTGCTTTATTTCCCACCCGTTTCACAAAACTTTTAATACAAATTATATACACAATGTATCATTTCATAGGACCTTTTGGTTGAACTCTGAAGGTGATCAGCGGGTCATGTCCTTGGACATCTTCCAAGTTGACTTCATCGCTTTGCTTTGTTAGTTTTCAGGGCGCATGCGCAGGTCACATGACTCTCGAGCTGCCGTTTAGCCAACCCAGGCCCACTTTACAAACTAATAGAAAATCAAAGAAGAAACATATTAAAATCAAAAATAAATGTTTTCACTGTATACCTCCTACCTCTACCCTAATCCCATTTAATTATAAATGTCTATCCCGCATTAGTAGCGTTAGAATACCACATTATTAATTGCAGCAATGCGAAAGCTTTAGCATGTGAGAATGTTAAAGCGGCCATTTTAGCATACACTGCGCAGAAGCAAAAGATTCCCTCCAAGCAAAGAAAGACGTCATACCACGTGACATGGTTGACACATGCGCAATAGAATTCCTGCGTTTTAGTAGCCATTTTGGATTAGACAAGGATTACTTATTAGTGGAAAACACATAGGCAAGCATCTTCTAGATAAAATATGTTTGTGTTGCTCATTATTAATAAAGACATTACATGGTTTTAGTACAAATTAATTAATACTGTGAGAGAATTGCTTCCGAGCAAGTCTCATTGTGAGTCCTTGCTCCATCAATCCCCTCTCTGATGGCGTTTCTGAGCCATCAAAATTACCTACAACCAGATGCCAACTTTAACATATTTCCGTCACATTTTCATTTTTACACTGTCTATTTTTATCTTTTCCCTTCAGTTTCTTGTAAATTTCACTTCACAGGTCTTCTAATTCAATCTCTTCAAATTTCCTTTTCTTGCCTCTTCCTGTCACCCTATATGTTTCCTTCTTTCTACAACATTTGCACCATATCAGTATTGACAATACTGTTATTGCTATCCCTACTAAGGGTACTATTATTTGACCTATAAGTCCTTTCCCTACATTAGTAATTCAGGTACCAATTGACGCAATGCTATTTGTAATCTTTCCCATACACTATCAACTTCCAGTGGTTTCAGTTCCTTCTCAAGTTTAGTAATATTCTTTATATATGTTCCGATTTCTGTACTTTTATCCGGAATATATGTGCAACAATGTTTTGTTTTCAACAATTTACAGACTCCGCCCTCTTTTGCTAATATTATATCAAGAGCAAGTCGATTTTGCATAACCATAGATCTAATCGCAACCATCTCCGCATTAATCATTAGAAATCCTCCAGCAGTATCCGTTGATAAACGATCAACAACTGTAGATAATTTACAAAATTCTCCTTGAGTTCAGAATTACTCCCACTGAAGGTATCAATGCACCAAATATATCACCTACAATTTCTGAAAAACTAGCTCTCTTACTACGTGTTAGTTCACTATTATTTTCATTGCTTCCAGTGTTTCTTTTTACGTGGTATACTTTTGGAAAAACTATTCCAAAATAACAACTTCCATACCACCGTGCAGGAAGCCTAAAGTAAGCCTTATTCCCACACACATAATATATTCCAGGAAAGACTGAATCTGTTCCTCCTTTTCATCCCCAACCTCCAAGAATTAAGAAATTATGTTCACATTCACTGGTACCAATAAAAACATTGTTATATTCAGTTTCTAACCGATGAAGACAAATTTTCCCTGTCTTTATAAAATCTAGAGCCATAGCAGCTTGAGCCTTGCCAGGTGTGTAAATACCCTCTTTCTCAGCCCAAGGTGGAAGATGAGCTTTATGCTCAGATGCTTTCTTTTGGAAATTCTGTCTTCTATCTTCAACTAAGTTTAAAAATATCTTTTCTTCTTCACGTAATGAACATGTTAAATTGCTTCTATGTGCATGTGTTATATCTATTGACTTCATCGTTAAGAAAAATTCTCCCACAAGCTGTGCATCTTGACTACTAAGCACTGGGTTCAGATTCTTTCGAATAGGAACCTCTGAAAATATCACATCTATATTTGAATAATAATACTGAAGTTTCCCTGTTCTATAAAATAAACTAGTTAGTACACTACATGATATACCATAAGTTAAAGGCAAATGATGATAGGTTAAACCTTCTGCTACTGATTCAGGTAACTTCATACAAACATAACAATAACTAACATCCATTGTATCTACGTACTGAAACAATAATTTAGTAAATACATTTAAGCTAGTATCGTTATCTGTTACAACGTGATGAAAATCTGGTCCATCTTCTGCTTCTATTTCTACTCTATCACTTTTCAGATTATCTATCCTTCCCTTGGTATCATTATTATTCTTTTTGTCCATTATCATAAGGTAAGGAATTGCTACAATCACAACTAACCATACTATAAGCACCACTACCAGACTACATATGCATATAGCACAGCATCTTTTACAACATTTCCGTTTCGGTCTCCCAGAAACTCTGTCCTCAGCCATTTTTGACCAAGAAGATTTCTCTTCTTTCTTTTTCCCTCAAAATGTTTACGTTATCAAGGTGGTTTCACTTATTTTTCATAAGTCAATTCTGCACTTGTTCCTTCGTCACCACTTTCACTTGTCTCTGAACTATCACAGTCTTCGAGAATTATATAAGTCCAATCAGGACCTTTAAACTTATTGTTCACGATTTTCAATCTTTTGCTTTTTCGTTTTTCAGTCCCACTTGTTTGTCCAGATAAGCTCGTTACTTCATTTACTTGTTCTGGGTCTTCACTTCGTGTTACTATATGGTATTTCACTCTTTTAATGACACTAGGCCAATGATCACCCTTTCTGACTTTCTTGGTTTGCACTGTATCTTCACTTTCCGAGTCTTTTCCAAAAATTTCTTTATTCACATTAATGTGTGGCACAAATTGTTTGTCCTTGATTTCAGTTTCCCACTCTATCTGCTCTTGTTCAGGTCTTATTGTTGTTTCTTCAGTTGCCTGAATGTGAGTCTCTGCTAACTGGCCCTGTTCAGGATTGACGTTTTCTTGCTTGATATTTTCATGTTCAATGTTTTCTTGATTTTCTTCTCCCTGAACGTGATTTTCTTGTCCTATCTTGTTCTGATCAGGGCTTATTGCATTCTGTACTTCTGCAGCCTGACCGCGTTCTTCTGAACCTGTCTGTTCCTGCTCAAACTTTGTTGTTTCGTTGTCAATTTAGGCCCAATTTCCTTTCCCTATCTGGGCCTGCTCAGGTTCTCTTATAGTTTCAACCTCCCTATCCTGAGCTTGTTCTTCTTCACCTATCTGATCCTCACTAATTTCTTCTAATCTAGCTCTGCTCCTTGTTTTGATAAAGACTTCAGGTATATCAACCACTGGTATCCAGTCCTGACTTGTGTTCGGTTGTTCTTCTTCAGCTACTCCTGAATCTATCACTTGAGATTCTTCAGCTGTACAACCTTCTGCATCCTCAGCTATTGATGCTGACTGAGCATCTCTTTCTTCAGGAGCTGGCACCCTTTTGGTATGGCTTACGTGAATCCAATTAGGTAAACATGCACATTTCACTGCTGTGTTTGTAACCAATATAACCTGACAAGGTTCGCCCCACCTGGGTGATAAACACGTTTCTCTGGTGTGATGCTTCACTACCACCCAGTCTCCGGGGTTCAGATCATGCTCTTGTTCAGGCTGCCTAGAAACTGCGTCTTCTCCAACCTGGTGAGAGACAGAACGCACTAGGTCAGCCAATACTTTGCAGTAATCTAGAACCATATCATCAGTTATGTTCAGCAGTTTATTGCCAGGTACATGGGCTTGTCTCATTGCTCTTCCCATGATGATTTCATGTGGACTCAATCCTGTATTTCTATCAGGAATGCTTCTGAGTCCCATTAAGACAAGAGGCAACGCATCTGGCCAATCTAATGATGTGGATGCACACATTTTTGACAATCTTGATTTTATTGTGCCATTCATTTGTTCAACCACTCCAGAAGCCTCTGAGCGGTACGCACAGTGCAATTTTTGTTCAATTTTAAATGCTTCACAAATTATTCGAATTACATCGTTATTTAAGTGACTCCCTCTATCTGATTCCAAAGTTACTGGGAAACCGAACCGTGGAATGAGTTCTCGTAATAACAGTTTTGCATCTGTTATGCTGTCATTCCTCCTGGTAGGGTAAGCCTCCACCCACCTTGAAAACAGACACACTATGACAAGTACATATTTCAGTCCTTTACATGGTGGTAACTGAATGAAATCTAACTGCAATCTCACAAATGGACCTTCTGCCTTTCCAATTTTTTCCAGACCAATTACTGTTCTCCTTCCTGGATTATTCATTTGGCAAGTTAAGCACCTCTGGCAAAGACTCTCTGCTGCAGCCCTAAACTTTGGATTGTACCAATTTTGTCTGAAAAGTCTAATCATGGCATCTCTTCCTACATGTGTGTCTCCGTGATACATTCTGGCCATGTGTGAAAACAGGCAATCAGGCATGACTGGTCTGCCATCTGATTAAACCCACACATCATCATCTGTTCTTCGTGTATACCCTATTTTTATCCAAACATCCTTTTCACTCTCCTCAGCATCATCCTGCAATCGTCTCACATCATTCCATGTTTCAGGTGTTGAACATAGCATAAGTTGGCAGCTGATTCCCATTCTTTCGAATTTTCTGTTTACTGCCATTCTATTTCTGGCACAGTGTTGAGGGATTAGGTCTGCATATCTGTTACCGGCTACCACCCAGTCATCTCCTGACTGGTGTGCAGCACATTTCACCACTGCCAATTCTTTTGGTGATTGTATTGCCTCCAATAATTCTTTTACAAACTGCCCATTTTTGATTGGGGATCCTGAAGAAGTCATGAAATCCCTCTGCATCCACAGTTGGTCAAAATCATGCACAACCCCGTACCCATATTGACTGTCCGTAAATATGGTTACTTTTAGATTTTTCCCAATTTTGGAGGCTTTAATCAAGGCAATTAATTCAGCTACTTGTGCAGATTTGACTCCTGGTAAATAGGATGCCTCGACTATTCCAGAAAGTTCACATACAGCATAAGCTGCACTCAATTTGCCATCCTCATGCCTTAGGCATGAGCCGTCCACAAACAGCTCCCTGTCTGGGTTCTTAAGAGGCATTTCCTGTATGTCAGGGCGTGGCTTGGTACACAACTCTGTGACTTCCAAACAGTCATGTTCTGTGTCGTCCCTAACTTCTTCACAATATGGATCTGGTAATAGTGTAGCAGGATTTACAACTGGTCACATTTTCAGCTCCTAGAATTATTCGCTCATATTTTGTCATCTGACTAGGTGTAAGATGCTGGGTTCTAGTTCTTGTCAACAGAATCACAACTGCATGTGGGACGAACACTTTGACTGGGTGTCCCATTACTATTGACTCACTTTGTTCAAAGCTCATACAAATAGCAGCTACTGCTTTTAAACAGCCTGGCAATGCTGCGGCCACTGGGTCTAATGTAGCAGAAAAATATGCTATAGGACGTCTGTCCAGTCCATGTCTTTGCGTTAAGACTGAAAGTGCACAACTTTCTCTTTCATAGCAAAATAATATAAATTCTTTTGTATAGTCAGGCATGCCCAGGGCAGGTGCCTCACACAAAGCATTTCTTAATTTTACAAATGCACTGGCACTTTCATCATCCCATTCAACTGGATCTTTTGCTTTCTTTTTGGTTAACTGAATTAAAGGCTTTGCTAATAGTGAAAACCCTACAATCCATTGTCGACAGTATCCTACTATTCCAAGAAACATTCTCACCTCTTTTTGTGTTACTGACATTTTCATTTGGTTAATTATTTTTATTCTCTCAGAGGTTATTCTTCTCTTTCCTCTCTCAATTTGGTGTCCCAAATACTTAACTGTTGTTGTACAAAATTGTAACTTCTCAGGTGACACTTTGTGACCTTCCTCAGCCAAATGATTGAGTAGCACAATCGAGTCGGTGACACAATCCTCATAAGTTCTAGATGTGATTAACAAATCGTCTATATATTGTACCAAGACTGAATTCCTAGGCATTACTACTTTTTCTAGGCACTTTTTCAGTATCTGATTAAAAATGGAGGGACTTTCTGTGTACCTCTGAGGAACACGATTCCACACATAAACGTGATTTTAAAATTTGAACAAAAACAAATACTGACTATCTGGATGCAATGGAATTGAAAAAAATGCTTGGCACAAATCAATTACTGTAAACCATTCTGCGTTCCATGGTATTTGGTATAGGATCACTGCAGGATTTGGTACTATAGGACAACAAGGTACCACAATTTTATTAATTTTCCGCAAATCTTGAACAATCCTATATTTTCCACTAGGCTTTTTCAAACCCATGATTGGCGAATTACAAGGGCTACTCATAACTTCTTTTAATATACCTTGTTTCACCATTCTGCCAATTTCCTCAGTAACTCCTGCTTTCACTTCCGCACTCATTTTATATTGGCTGGTATTTGGGAAAATTGCGCCTTCCTTTACAGTTATCTTTACTGTGTCTATATTTGCCATCAGACCTACTTCTTTTCCAGTAAAATCCCATACCTTTGAGCTCACTGTAGGGGCATATTATCAAGAACGGCGTTAAAAATTATCGCCGGTTTAGCGGCAGAAAACTGCCGCTAAAGCGGCGATAATGGGCTTGATAATATGCCCTTGAGAATTCCAATAGAAGTCCATGTTCTGGTGTGAACATGGGCTTCTATTGGAATTCTCCAGGGCATATTATCAAGCCCATTATCGCTGCTTTAGCGATAATTGTAACGCCGTTCTTGATAATATGCCCCTGTAATTTTTAATTCTTCTGGTAATTCATCTTTGGTTATCAAGGAGAACATTTCATCTACCTCCGTACCTTGTTTGGCTATCATGAATTTGTAAACATGATCTTCATCCGAGGTCTGTATTGCAACACCATCCGGTGTGCAAAAAATAGTGCAGTTCATTTTGCACAGTAAGTCTCTGCCCAGTACATTTACTGGACTGGAATCACACACCACAAATTGGTGCATTTCTCGGAAGTTTCCAATTCTTACTTCCATGGGTTCTGTAAGGGGTGTTCTAATCTTTCGATTGGCTACACCTACCACTTGGATAGCTTCTCCAGAGAGAGGGAGGTCTGGGATGTCTGCTGTTCTTACAGTAGAACGGGTAGCACCAGTGTCCAAAAGAAAGGTGATATCATTACCCTTTACTTTCCCTTCAACATATGGACCTGACTGATCTACCGGCAAGGATGCGCCAAGTACGCACTCCTTCTCCCCCTCTCTTAGGCACCGTCATTGATAATCATATGGATTAAAATCATCCTGTAAAAGAAACTGTGAAGTTACATATTCATTCTTACCACTTCCTCCTTGATATCCGATGTCTGCACCGTGCTTTGCTCTGCTTACATTACCCTGTATAGGGGCAGGTGGCAACTGACTCTGAGGATTTACACCCTGCTGTGAGTCATTCTGCGTCTGTGGATTTAAATTATGATTTGGGCCATTATTATTTTGAATCTTTTTACATTCGTTCTTCCAATGCCACAATTTTCCGCATCCATGACAAGGAAATTTCTTTTTAGCCTCTTCTCTACTCATTCATCCTCTTACCTTTCCACCATTTCCTGTGTCACAATTCGATCCAGATTCTTTTCCCTGACTTTCTGTTGGATTATCTAAATTAATTCCCTGTCGCTCAGCCATTTTCACTTGAGCCCACATCACTTTTTCTTGTAGTTTCTTGTGCCTATCCTCAATGTCATCCCCACAATATTTAGCATATTCCAAAATTTCATCGATAGGCTTTCCTTGCCAACATAACATATGTTGCTTAATCATCTGACAAATCTCTGGTTTTAGACCATAAACAAATCGATAGACAAACTGACTCATATTTTTGTCTCCAATATCTTCAAAACCGCTATACTGTTTGAACACCTGTAATAAACGTTCATAGTAGGCATGTACCGATTCATTTGCTTCTTGGGTTGTTCTGTCTATTTTCACCCAATCTGTTTCTTTTGGTGGTATTTTCCCTTTCAAATAAGTTATTACCTGGTGATACTTTTTCATCACATCATTTGTTGGGGCACCTGTCTTTGGATCCCTAGGATACTCTTCACTAGGCCAGTCGATTGCAATTTTACAGTCCATAAATCGGCAGGTACCACTATGTCAAACAAACCATCTAGGTCCTTTAACAAAACCTTTGAAACCTTCACAAACCTCTCAACCTGCTTGTACCATTCAATTGGTTTTTCTCTCAACTTTGGAAAATCATTTGTAAATGACAAAATGTCTTGCCTACTCCATGGGACAGGGATGTAGCCTCCTCCTGGAACCTCTCGCATTGGATACATCTGTTCTAGCTTTCCTGTTTCCTTCAATAAATACTCAGATGTCATTCTATTTGAACGTGCTTCTTCCTTTTTCTTTGTCCATCTAGTTTTCCATCTATCCAATTCTCCCCATTTCTGTAAGACTGTCATTAATTCTTTAACTTGTAATTTTCTAACAGATGTATTCATATTTTCTAAGTCTTTGTCAGTAAATTCTGCTCTACATGGTCTCTGCAACACTTTTGACTTCCTTATTTCAATTCCCATCTCTGAAGCCAAATCCGTTAACTTTTCATGGAATATTTTTACATTTCTGGTTATGCTTCTACACACGAACAATAGTTCTTCTTCACTGTAGGTATTTAAACAATCTACTCCTACGTTGCCTGCTATAATTTCTTCTAACTCGACTTTTAATTTATAAATGTCCAAGATCTTTGGGGGTGAACTCTGTCTGTCTATTCCTTGTGCCCATCTTTCTAAGTCTTCTGTAGTTACTACTGTTGCACTTTTAGTTCTTGAAGATGTTATTATATTTACATCCTTTGAACAACTAGGTGTGGTTCTTCTGGGGGTGCTATTTGCGGATTCTCGAATAGGCAAATCCATTAGTGAAATCATGGACTCACAATCACTGATATGATCATCAATTATTACAACTTCATGTTTAGGAATATCCATAGGTGTAGTCATAGCTAGAGGTTTCGGGCAATTTACTTTGTCGCCGTATAAAGGGACCATGGGACCAATGGTTACAGGTATAGTCAGGGAATCAGGATGTACATTCAACTGTGTTATTTTCTGTATTAACTCTGCTCTGTTTCTGTCTAAAGCCTCTTTTTCCTTATCCTGAAGTACTCTATTAACTGGTGGATTATGCAGTACTCGAGGTACTAACGGTGTTCTCAAAACAGGTACGCTTGGGGAACATCCACCCAACTCTTCCTGGTATGGTGGAGGGTTCTTTAATATTTCTTCCATGAATTCATCTTCGGATTCTCCAAACCCTGTCATGTGTTTAGTCTTTTCTTTGCATTTGCTCCCTAGCTGCTCATCAGCCATAAATACCGGGTGCAAACCTTCACTAATCATCGCTCGTCTCCACTGTTTCATCTGACTTTCTCTTGTCCCATTCTGCTATCTAGGGAAAAATCCCCTATAGCCCCTATTGCTCCTGGGTCTATCACGTTCAAATGCTTCTGTCTCCCATTCTTCTAGGGCTTCGTACTGCGTTAATCTTGGTCTGGGTTCTAATTCATTCATTCTCATTCTTAAATTTTGAAGAATTCTCCCATTGAAGGTACCATTCTCTGGGAAAGCTAATACTCCGCCATCTTTTGTATATTCTATCCAATTTTCTAACCATACACAAGTATGATAACCCCTCTCCATCATCATGAATGAGGCGGGCGTTTTTGCTGGTGGGATGAGAATTCCTTCACTAGTTTTGATTGGTTTATCCTTCTTAAAATAATTCTTAATCTTTTGTAAGAATGACAATTTTCTCTTCTCTCCGTACATTTTGGGTAAATATCTATGTATTGAATTATATTCTGCAAAACCTAAAAATCTTCTGTCTGGACGTGTTCCTATCAAAGTCGGATCGTGTTTCCACATACAATCTCCACTGTCCACTAATATTTCAGCTTCTATTCTGACAACTAATTAAATTCCAGCTAACAATTGTCTCGGAACCAATCCTAGCGCAGGTTTTTTTTTTTGTGACGTCTATTCACTCTTATCTGACAACCCCTCCTTTACAATCTGCGCTTCTCTGTCCCACGCTGTGCTGACCAATCCCAGCGCGGCACCTGTGACGTCAGTATTACTCCTGACTACTGACCCCTCCTTTACAAGACTCGTTCCACGCCCGCTGTTTCAGCCAATCTCAGCGCTGCGCTTGTGACATCAGCTTCTGCTCCGGCAGCTGACCCTCCCTTTACAAAAATCATACGCAAACTTTAATTCTTCAACACTTTTCATTGAAATTCAGTAACAACATAAAACATTCGCTATCTTGTCAGTTTCCCTAAATTAAAGGATAGATTTTCTCATACTTAGTAAAACCTTTCCGTTTACTAGACATACACTACGAGTAAAACTCTTCCGTTTACTCTTCACGTAAGCTTCAGAAATACCTGCTACTCCTTCAATGTTACCCTTTCTAGGTGATATAACATCAAAATTTCACCAGCGTATTCTTTTGTTGTCACTCATACACACACAGAATCCCTAACAAGTACTGATAGCCCTGCTTAACTTTTCAGTACTATTTCTACCTGACAGATAACCTCACTGCAGTATGGTTTCCACTTACCATTCGCTATTCAATTTCCCCGGGATTTCCAGCCAACATAAAACAAAACTTTTAAAACGGATGTTAGTTCATAAAAATAAAATTCTCATTACCCAGTTAACAAAGTATACCATTCTCTGATAGCCAGAAAACTGATCCAGCGGGTTACTAGCAACAAGCATTCATACACTAAATACTCACCTGGGCCCATTCATTCACACTAACTAGTAATCACCGCTGGTGGGAGTCAGTTGTACTCTTTATAAAAATCCCTGCTACCAATTACCTTTTCTGATTGAAGAGTAATGACTTACCTATGGACCTTTGATAACTGGGTTTGATATGAGATCATACAAAACATATTTCATTAAACACCTGAAATAACCACTGACTCAGGAAGTTTTAAAATGTTTATCTAAAAATATTTAGCAGAGTAAAATACAAGCCACATGGCACTTAATCGCATATCAAGGAGGAAGCACACTATATAGTCACATATTAATCACAAATGACGGCCCCTCAGAAAGGAGAAGATAGAGACAGCAGTACAAACTAAATATTTACGCATTTATAGTTACCTAATGGTGTGAAAAACCAAACCCCTTGGCCAAGGAGTTAGAAAGAGGATCCCAGTAAAGGATGAAGACCAAGACCTCCGGACCAGGTTCAGGACAGGAAAGATGACTTCTCTACCAACGATGCCTGCGTCGTTCCCCTCTCTGACACTTCGTTCCTCCTCGTGGATTCTTCCGCGTCTCCCTCTAATCGGGTCCGCCGCCCCCACCTCACGACCTCTTCGGACAGCGGTCAGTCTGTTCTATTCTGCAATAGCATCGGTTCTCTGCTACAGCATCTATGTCCATCTGTTCTCCTAAGCGCTAACTAATTAGCTAATTCTATATCTATTATACCCTTCTATGCCCATGTACCTCCCATTAATGTTTCAAAATTATGGGCCCACTAATTCTGATTGGACAGGGACAGGGTGTTGAGCCTCACACCATGTCAATTTAGTTCAATTTTCTTAAGCCCATTGTTTTAGAATCCCGCCCCTCTCAATTATTACATTTGCTTTATTTCCCACCTGTTTCACAACAATTTTAATACAAAATATATACAAAATGTATCATTTCGTAGGACATTTTGGTTGAACTCTGAAGGTGATCAGCGGGTCATGTCCTTGGACATCTTCCAAGTTGACTTCATCGCTTTGCTTTGTTAGTTTTCAGGGCGCATGCGTAGGTCACATGACTTTCGAGCTGCCGTTTAGCCAACCCAGGCCCACTTTACGAACTAATAGAAAATCAAAGAAGAAACATATTAAAATCAAAAATAAATGTTTTCACTGTATACCTCCTACTTCTACCCTAATCCCATTTAATTATAAATGTCTATCCCGCATTAGTAGCGTTAGAATACCACATTATTAATTGCAGCAATGCGAAAGCTTTAGCATGTGAGAACGTTAAAGCGGCCATTTTAGCATACACTGCGCAGAAGCAAAAGATTCCCTCCAAGCAAAGAAAGACGTCATACCACGTGACATGGTTGACACATGCGCAATAGAATTCCCGCGTTTTAGCAGCCATTTTGTATTAGACAAGGATTACTTATTAGTGGAAAACACATAGGCAAGCATCTTCTAGATAAAATATGTTTGTGTTGCTCATTATTAATAAAGACATTACATGGTTTTAGTACAAATTAATTAATACTGTGAGAGAATTGCTTCCGAGCAAGTCTCATTGTGAGTCCTTACTCCATCACTAGGTAAGGCCAAGAGATCTTTCAAGGATTCTCTATACACTCCAAGAGTGGGCAAAGTCCATATTCTGTGAATGTAAAGCAGGGGCCTGAGTTCAGCTCTCCAAGAGAGTTTACTGAATACCAGATCAAGATATAATGGGACTAAAGGCATGCTCTTTGGGATGGCAAATACGGACCTGATAAATCTGTTTTCTGCCGACGTTAGAATATTGCAGTTGGCATGGACCCAGATCTCAGCACCATACAAAACAGCTCCCAGTGCCTTCACATTATAAATCTCAATTGCTGGGGTAGCTTTCTTTGAGCAAGTTTTATTGAAAATTTTCAGCAATTTTGAGGGATAGTGTATCAGCAAGCAATCTGATTTCTGAACCTGCATAGACCAGTCTAGGTTAGGTGTTAGTTTTGGCCCTGGATAATCAATGTTAAAAACCTCCTGTATTTGGTCTGTACTAACATGCAGCTTGCGTTTATACTTTTGACTTCTTGCAGGGCTAAAAATCATAAATCAAATCATAAAGCTGTTAAATTGAATCCCACACAAATTGCAAAAGATATCAAAAACATCCAGAAGCTGCTGAAGACCTTCAAGTTATTTAGAGATCAGGAGAGTGCCGTCCCCTAAAGGTAGAGCGGGAACTCTCCTGTCTCCCACCTTTGGTGCATCACAAACATTACTATCAAGCCATTTCACTACTTCATTAATGTATAGTGAGAACAGGGTGGGGGCTAGGACACAACACTGCCAAACCACCCGTCGAATGCTTATAGGAGAAGTGGGCTGCCCCGTTCCCCCCACCTAACTCTAGCATGATCATCTTCACGCAACCGTACCAGAAATGCCAATAAGTTGGGCAGAATGCCCATCTTATCCAATGTTGACCAGACAGTAGCCCTTGGGACTAGATCAAAGCTGCACACAGGTCAACAAAGGTAACAAAAAGTTGATCCCTGTTGACCGCTACAGTCTTCCAAAAAAAGGCAGTTAAAGTGGAAAATCTGGTCCACCCTACTGGTACCGCTTCTAAAGGCCACCTGGAAATCAGATAATTCATTTGTTCCCCAATCCAGTCTAGAAGGTGGTTTAAAACTTGTTTACAAAAGATCTTCTGTGCAGCGTCAATTAAACTGATCGGTCGATAGTTACTTGGGACGCTGTGTTGGCCCTTCTTGTAGATTGGGACAATGTCTGCAGAACACCAGGTCATGGGGATCTACATGCGCTTCAGGATTGCATTTGAAAGGTGGTTCATATGAAGATCCGAAGCTCCCAGATGGGATTTGAAAAGCTCATTTAGGATCTGATCAGGGCCTGGTGATTTTTCATATAAACTGGTCCTAATTGTCTCTTCAGTCTCCCTAGGCTCCAGCACTAGGGTATTTTAATTTAGCTGCCAACAGGAGATTAATGTCCACCCATGCTGTAACATGGGTGGACATTAACTTAAAATTACTAACATGAGATACCCAATCCTGGGGCTACACAAGGTACTCAACTGACTTCTTACCACCATTATTTCTATATGCCAGGGTGGCCCAAAACCTTGCAGTGTCCTTTGCCATCATGGCATGAGACAGCTCATCTCATAGTGCACTTTCCCAGTCCCTTTTTGCAATGTCCAATCTTTTTTTGTAGTCTGCCCTGCATAGCACAAGCTGTGACCTATTCTTGGATTTTGCTGCTATCAATAGTGTTTTGGCCACCCTGCACTCTTTAGTGTACCAGGGAGCTTCCTTCTGGCTCATGTAGGTACACTTGATATCTTGCACCAAAATCTCCCATAAATTAATGAAAAGTACCTCATAGGTTTTTTCTAGAAACAAGCATCTCTCCACTGGGGCCAGGCTATCCAGTGTCTCTACCTGCTTCTTGACCTTGGTGATCACTGGCTCCAGGGCCTCCGGGTGCTTTTCAACCCATCCCTATCTGATAGCTTTTCCATTGTTTGAGAGTTCTATGTCCCCAACTTGTGCAAGACCCTGGGTTGGCGGGACATTATCAAGAGTACCCAGAAACAACAGGCTAAGGGCATTGTGATCACTGTCCTCCCTTTCAAGGACCACCAAATCCTGGACAAATGACCAGCCCTTTGAGCTGATTAAAAAGTAATCAATATGGCTAGTATGACCTGGCCTATTAAAAGTGTGACTACCTTCAGAGTCAGATATTGTTCGCCTATTTGCTGCTCTGAGGTCAAAGTTTAAAGTTAGTGCAAGTAGCTGTGCAGCCCTCAGAGGCCATTTTACAGTAGGGAGATCTATAGGAGGACTTCTCCATTTTACATCCTGTTCTGATAGCAAATTTAGGTCAAATAATATGAGAGGTTTGAAGGTGGAATTGAAGTCACCTGCAACAATGACCCCTCCTTTCCCTTTATATTCTAAAACGAAGTCCTCTGAAGTGCTTATGGCTTGGGTTCCCTCCTTCCTCTCACCTACCCGATTGTACACATTAATCAACACCAGAGAGTTGCCACTGTGAAAGTCCACCCTTATAGCCAACACATCCAGAAACTTAACTGGTAGGACTCCTATCGAGCACTGCAGTTCTGTCCTGAACCATAGTGCCAGGCCCCTGATGGTCTACCTCAAGGTGATTGTTTAGCATGGGCACAGAATAAGGTGTATCTTTTCCTAATGATGGGTAAAATACTCCATGTCTCCTGAAGGAGACAGATATCATAATTATGTATGAACTGCCCCCAGTCTGTATCCCTAAATTTAGCACCTAACCTGGTCACGTTCCATGACAGAAGTTTTTATTAGCTTATTGGTATGCTCCAGGGATGCTACCTGGGTAGACTGGATATAATGCCTCACCAGGGCACAAGAACTATTCTGCCTGTCAGGGATCATCAGGAGATGGCTTGGGTGGCTGGGGTCCCTTGTCCCCTGACCCTCCCCCTAGATACTGATATGAATGGTATGAATGATGATAGTTGCCGGCGTTATTGCTACTCCCCTCAGTCCCCCCTGTGTATTCCTGGGTTCCTGGAGCAACACCAACCCGTGCCACAGCTATCCTTCAACCAGCCCCCCAAACACTATACCCAGGCAGCTGCATTTGTGATGATTCTTCAGGTTTGCTAGTGGCAGCAGGACATGGAGCTGACCGGGCCATGAAACCCTGTGCTGCATAGGTGGCTTGGGAATCGGGGAATATGTATGCCTGTACCATAGTAAAGGGTTTTGGTGTAGGAGTCTCTATCCCCCCCGAATCGCAGCAGGCGTGGTGGTCCTTGTATCCCCCTTTACTAGCGTGGATTCAACAACTTTCCCTTCTAGGGTTTTTAGGACTAATCTCAGATCATGAACCTCATCCCTCAGCCCCTCAATTACTTCCATTAATTTTGCTATATCTGTCGACACACTGTGCTGAACGTCGGCAGCCCTCTTTTCCCCTCCTTGCAGACAGAGAGCAGAAAACCTATTTTCACATATTATATCTGAATTGACTAGATTCACAGCATTCTCCCTGAAGTTCTGATCAACAGTACTGGAAGTCTTAATTGGGCTCGAAGAAGCTTCAATGGGGGGTGAACTCAGAGTCTTCTTCTTATTAAACATATCTGGAACCCTCTTCTTTGGCCTTTTTTCCTTTAAAGGACAGGGCTGTGGTTTTGGCGAGGCAGCTAGGTTCAGATCGCTGGGGGAGTTCAATATCTTCTCTACTTCCTCCAAAAGACCATCTATTTTTGTCCATGACACAATACCCTCCGGCTGAAATTAGACCTTTCTTTGCGGTGGGAGCCCGTTTCCTTCCTCTGCAACCTTCCACTTTCCCATCCAAGATCACATTTCTGCAGGCTAAAGGCAAAGTTGGCAGTGAGTGCTTTTCTAAGCCACATGGGGGGGCAAGCCAAATGGAAACAGTGTGGATTACAGTACCTTTAAGCAAGATCTTAAAGGGGTGGCCCAGCCCGGCCTCCTACGGACTCTGATGGGTACAAGACGAGCCTTCCCTTAGACCCGCCTTTTACCAGGTGCGTTCTGCATTCATCCCATGCAGCGGGATTGCCAGGAGCTCTAAAAGCATGGTTATGAGGCCCTGTCCTCTTCCTGGACCTCTCAGCACGAGCGCCTTCTGGTGCTTTGCAAGTCGGGGGATGGAGTACCCTTGGTCTTTGTCTCCCCTGGGGGCCAAGAACTTCTCTGGCTGCCTCCATGTGAGCCCGCAAAGCAGGATTGCGGGGAGGGCTAACAGCCCAGTTATGAGCCCCCAGCCCCTCTGGGACTGCTAAGTAGGAGCGCTTCCTGGCATATTGCAAATTCAGAGATATAATCCCCTTTGGTCTTTGTATCCCCTGGGGGCCAAGAACCCCACTGGCTGCCTCCGTGTGAGCCTGCACAGCGGGATTACTGGGAGCACTAAGAGTGCGGTTATGAGGCCCCACCCCCTTCTGGGGTCTCTCAGGATGAGCTGCTCTTGGGAGTGGAGTCCCCTCTAACCTTTGTGTCCCCTGGGGGGGCCAAGAACCTCTCTGGCTGCCTCCATGTGAGCCCGCATAGTAGAATTGCTGGGAGCAATAAGATCGCAGTTATGAGCCCCCGCCACCTTCTGGGACTGCTCAGTAGGACAGCTTCCTGTCGTGTTGCAAGTTGGGAGATGGAATCCCCTTTGGACTTTGTGTCCCCTAGGGGCCAAGAACCCCTCTGGCTGCCTCCATGTGAGCCTGCGCAGCGGGATTGCTGGGAGCACTAAGAGCGTGGTTATGAGGTCCTACCCCCTTCTGGGACCTCTCAGCACAAGCTGCTCCTGGTGCATTCCAAGTTGGGGGATGGAGTCCTCTTTGGTCTTTGTGTCCCCTGTGGGCTAAGAACCCTTCTGGCTGCCTCCATGTGAGCCCGCACAGCGGGATTGCTGGGATCACTAAAAGCGTGGTTATGAGGCCCCGCCCCCTTCTGAGACCTCTCAGCATGAGTAAGTTGCAAGTTGAGGGATACAGTCCCCTTTGGTCTTTGTATCTCTGGGGCCAAGAACCCCTCTGGTTGCCTCCGGGCGGTGTGGGAAACCAAATCCAGGTCTAAGCAAGGAGTAAGTGCTTGAGAAGTAGTGGGAGATATTTTTGGTATGATGATCCCATCTGTTGGTGTGATTTTAAATGGCATCAAGTTCAGAAAGTTGTCCACTATAGTGGATAAGTTGGCTACTAGTACAGCAGGAGCTTAATTAGTGATAGAAACAGAAATAGTAGCTATTATGTCCATGGTTTTGCCAAACCGAATTGTGTTAGACATCCTGCTCTCAAAAGAAGGCAGAGTCTGTCAGATGTTAAACGTTCAGCAATGCTGCACCTACATTACTGACAAAAGTGAGGATTTGAAGAAGTTTATCAAGAATATTTCTGACCTACGTAAGGATTTGCAAGATTTTTAAGCAACAGGTGCTTGGGAAGTCATTAGGAGTGGATTTTCTGCTGAAGGCAAATGGTTTGGAAACCTGCGAAGTGGATTTTTGGGTGCTTTCCCTTTACATAATATTTCTAATTGTGATCTTTAAGGGATATAAGTGCAGGAAAGTCAAACGGGGAGTGAAGAGGAAGAAAGTGGATGTAGAGCTAGAGGAGAGTCAGAGTAAATATTAAGGCAAAATGAAACATCTGAAAGAATCTAAGAGGAACATGTTAAAAACCATGAGGTTTTAAATGGTCCATCTGATAACATTTAGAACTTAGGTTGTGATGGCTTGATTCTCCATCAGAGGGAGACTGGAGCAGTGTGATTTGGGCTCCACCCTTTCAATTCACGAATTTGCCATATATATGTACATGTAGTACTATATATTTGTGTGCTTTAATATCATTAACATAAAGTAGTGCACTGGACTGAAGTACTGGAGATGCATTTGCTGTATAATTCAGATGAGTGTGCATACTATAGTTTTCCTCATAGTAATACCAAATTCCAGTTTTCATATATATCTGCATATATGTAGTTTGAGTAATTTTGTTGACAACACATATATTCATTTGAATAGTGCAATGCATTCATTTTATAACTGTATGTGTATCTATAAACGTGCATTTAAAATGTGTATTGAAGTGTTTTGTTATGTTAAGTTGACCAAAAGCCTTAAGCATTTGGACTCTAATGTTTAACCTTCAACGTGAAAGTTGCTCGGGTTGCACTGCTTTTCTCTTCTTTGCAGGTGCATTCATGTGATCTCATAGTCAGTGAAAGGCATATTGTGTATGAGAGATAGAGAGGCTTTGGAGGACACCTTTTGGCAAGGATGAAAGGTGCTACCAAACAAAAGCAAGACCCCAATTCATGGCGACGAGAGGATCCAAGGACGTTCAGATGTTCAGACCAAGAGAAGAGAGAATCGAATAAAACAGCCAAGTTTTACTGTGAGAAAGTGGAAAAATAATTGGACACATGATGTGGGATTATCGAATGTTCTATGAAGTTTTAGTAATGGTCACACTTAGCCTTAGGCAGATTCCCTTTAGACTCAGAGGGGTACAGACCTCTTTGCTATACTTCTGTTGTGTGGCTTTATGCTATACAATACTCCTGAATTTGGAGACATCTACAGAAGTCTCTGCAATGCTAACACCCTCCTGGTTTACTGGATCTAACTAGGGTTTCCCCAAATTAAATGCTACTTTGTTTAGACTTGGTTTAGGAAAATTTAGATTTACTCATGTATAGGCAAGAGGACCGGAAATCATATACTGATCACCAAACCTTGTTTCTTATTTTCTGCCTTTTCATTACTGAATTCCTTGTATACTTTATACTACTGAAGTTGAACTTTGTAAGACGATTTGGATTACCAGTAGTGATTTTGTATTTTTACAATTTATTTTGAGACTCGTATACATTAGTTTGGCTGTGATTCTGTAATAAAGTTACATTTAATCCGAGTTATCGATTTAGGGTCCTCACTGTGTAACCAAAGGGGTTACACTGTAATTTGAAGATTTGGATGATGCTAATGGCTCTTTATTTCACAGGCATCTAAAAAAGGTCTATGGGAGGGAAATTTGGATATTTGGCTCAGTGCTCTGGCACATGCATGGCATAATAGCCAGAGGCAGGAACTAACACTTTCCCAACGCGCTGCGAGAAACCTTCCAACATTTCAGCAACTTCGATTAAGCTGGCAAAAACAAACTCCCTCTTTCTGTGTTTGCCTTTGCAAACACCTACAAAAGGACACCCGATCAGTTACGATGAAATTTTGCTGCTATAAACAGATATAAGAGTTAAATATCAATGGGGTAACCTTAAATCCACTGGACTCGGGTGCAATATGGTACAAAAAAGAAAGGTCACAGTGGAAGATAATCTAACACGATATGTAGCAATATACACAAATGATCTTTGTTGCTAAATCATTTGACAACACCACCATTGGATCATACCATCAAATGGTCTTGATTTAATTGCATCAACAATTTGAACAAATCAATTCATATTAAATACAATGCTTGTAAATCTTAATGATATTAAGATTGGTGCCTGGGAAAAAGGGGGGGGGGAAGGGTTGTGATCAGTGCATGATGTGACAGGGAAAGGTAGTGTACATGTGGACATCAACAGTCAATATTTACAACCTATCCAGCCAGACGACTGGCTTCTACATGTATGATGAATCATAACACAATAAAGGGATGCAGATAACCAATCTCTGTCATCCACGTTTGATAGAGAGAACAATTGTCAACGTTTCGACCCCTATGGGTGGCAGGGAACTGGGATCCTTGCGAACGGGGTCTTCATCAGGACTGGGACATAGCGACGGGGAAGCACCTATAAATGATAAGGTTGAATCAGTATAGTGGTGTAATAAAGGGATACTATTAATGGAGTTATACTCTGAGGTATTATTTACCAAACAACAGCGAGAAGGCTTCAAGCTGACGATAGGAAGAGTGGGCCTCACAGGCGCCTGAAAGACAGAAAGAGAGCCACTGCCGTCAGCGTAGCGGGCAGGTGGGAGGAGTATAAAGGAGGAGCTAAAGTATATCAAACTTACTCAGGTTATTGACAAGTGTACGTTGATTCAGGTGTAATTGAGCAAAGGTTGATGAGTAACCTGTAGCTGGAACAAGGGACAATAGACATATTAAAGGGAGGCCATCTCTGTGAATGGGCAAAGTAGCATAACGTTACATTGGGGGCCTGACAGATAATGGAGGGAAGTTGTGCCTGTAATTAGACCGGGTGCTCGCCAGCAGGGATGTTTAATATATTACCGGCATATGGACGCGCTTAGTGGCCGGTGAAAACTACATTTAAAAAAACTACATTTAAAAACCAGGCGTGGAGGCTATGGGGCCGATTCCGATCTCGGCCGGTAGGGCTCCGAATCGGATTCGGCTTTACCGGATCCGATTCGGAGCCCTGTTTCCCGACCGAACCGTACGCGGGTCCGGCCGAGCGAGTACGATGCGAAATCGCCGACCGACTCGTCCGGGCGTCCCGACCGCTCCGACCGACTCGCTCCCGGCTCGAACCGCTCCGACCGACTCGCTCGGACTCGACTCGCACCACGCAATGGAGACGTTTCCCGGCCGGGTAAGTACGATGCGCGCCGCGAGCAGATCCGACCGAGCCGCGCACTCCGGCTCGTAAGAGCTGTCGGAGCCGTACTTTGGGGGTCCGTGTCGGACCCCCTTGTACGCGTAGCCGCGCGAGTCGCACACAGGGGGACCCATGGGTCCCCCTACCTGTGCGTGTACGGCGCGAATCGCTTCGCCGCGTACCCGCTGTAGGGGCGCCCTTGTCCGACTCGCACCCATTGAGTCAATGGGAGCCCGCGTACGCGTTATGCGACCGGCTCCCATTGACATCAATGGGAGTCCGACCGACTCGAGTCCGATAACATACGGACGCATCGTACTCGTTCGGTCGGACTGCACGGGTCCGATTCGGTCGGAAATCTCTCCGGGTCCGGCTCGGTCGGAGAAATTTCCGGCCCGCATCGGAATCGACCCCTATGTGTTCAAAGCATCTTGGCGCGCGTGTGTTAAAGGACTCAGGGCCGGTAAGACCAGCATTTGGCAAAGGACATTATAGAAAAGTTACATGTTGGCGCATGAATTTCATAACTAATGGCCTACTGGAAAGGACTTTCATAGTTGTGAGCGTGTGAACACGCTGATGGAAGGATTCAAATCCTAAAAGGAGATAGTGGGCACTCTGAACGCTTTCCGTAATGGCCTGAATTTAAACGAGGGTGAATAGATCCATTACCACATAAAGAGGTGCCTACATTTGTACATGGACGTAATTAAGGGAAATATTATGAGCCACTAAGGCAGGTCGATGAATTACTGAGCAGAGCCTGCATGAGAACATACCTTGCAGTTGCTGGAGTGATTCCGATCTGACAGCTAACACCGTGTTTCTGTCAGACTCTAATTACAGGCACAACTTCCCTCCATTATCTGTTAGGCCCCCAATGTAACGTTATGCTACTTTGCCCATTCACAGAGATGGCCTCCCTTTAATATGTCTATTGTCCCTTGTTCCAGCTACAGGTTACTCATCAACCTTTGCTCAATTACACCTGAATCAACGTACACTTGTCAATAACCTGAGTAAGTTTGATATACTTTAGCTCCTCCTTTATACTCCTCCCACCTGCCCGCTACGCTGACGGGAGTGGCTCTCTTTCTGTCTTTCAGGAGCCTCTGAGGCCCACTCTTCCTATCGTCAGCTTGAAGCCTTCTCGCTGTTGTTTGGTAAATAATACCTCAGAGTATAACTCCATTAATAGTATCCCTTTATTACACCACTATACTGATTCAACCATATCATTTATAGGTGGTTCCCCATCGCTATGTCCCAGTCCTGATAAAGACCCCGTTCGCAAGGATCCAAGTTCCCTGCCACCCATAGGGGTCAAAACGCTGACAATTGTTCTCTCTATCAAACGTGGATGACAGAGATTGGTTATCTGCATCCCTTTATTGTGTTATGATTCATCATACATGTAGAAGCCAGTCGTCTGGCTGGATAGGTTGTAAATATTGACTGTTGATGTCCACATGTACACTACCTTTCCCTGTTACATCACGCACTGATCACAACCCTTTCCCCCCCCCTTTTTCCCAGGCACCAATCTTAATATCATTAAGATTTACAAGCATTTTATTTAATATGAATTGATTTGTTCAAATTGTTGATGCAATTAAATCAAGACCATTTGATGGTATGATCCAATGGTGGTGTTGTCAAATGATTTAGCAACAAAGATCAATTGTGTATATTGCTACATATCATGTTAGATTATCTTCCACTGTGACCTTTCTTTTTGTACCATAAACAGATATAATGCTCTAAATATTTTGCCGATTTTACTTTGAATTTCACAAACTACGTGAGTTTTGAAAATTAAACGTTGTAAATAAACAGGAGAAATCGTAAACACAGAGTAGTATTGTTTGAGGAACTTTTTAAACAACTATGGGGCATATTCTCAAGGACACATCGTCTAGTTAGCGGCACTTTATCGCAGCCAAAGTGGCGATAAATTTATCGCTCCATTCACAAGCTGGTGTTAACAGCCCATAACACCATTTTACCTGCGATAGCAGCCGCAAAAAACATCGCCACAGATGACCCCCGCAACTATCGCTAATGAGATGCAGAGTAGGCGTACCCGTGCAAAAAGCCATAAAAACACCACTCCGCAACATTCTCAACGACCAGCCAGATCGGCGATAAGACCACAAAACAGGCGATAAGGCCCGTTAGCAGCAGGAAACTAACACCTGCTCTGACCTGGTGCAAAGTCAGACCACAGCCTGCACCACAAAATGGAACCCAGCCCGAGCCACACCTGAAGGGCAACAGATGCCATGGAGCCACTGATCATGCAGCTCGAAGCCCCAACAGGGCCACAACACCCACCGCAACCACCCCCAGGACACCCCCCCGGCCCTCCCCCTGGCCAAAGACATGCCACATCAACTACACGGAATCATGTACCAAATAATCCGCCTGATGTCCACAATCACATTTGGTGGCATGCATGTGTCGTCACAAAAATGAGCATCACACATCCACCTTCGATGTAACAAATGAAAATGTATTCAAAGAAACACAGAACAGAAATGAAGACACATGGCGGCTCCCCTCGGGACAATACGTAGGTCAAAGCCTGCAAGACGAAAATCATGATGAGAAGGTGTGTCTTGCGCACATCAAAGGACAGAGAGAGAGCGAAGGAGAGAGAGAGAGAAAGAGAGGGAGCGAGAGAAAGACGGACAGAGAGAGGGAGCAAGAGAAATACGGACAGAGAGGGGGAGCGAGAGAAAGACGGACAGAAAGGGGGAGCGAGAGAAAGACAGACAGAGAGGGGGAGCGAGACACAGATAACAGAAGAGATGGACAGGGAGAGAGAGTGCCGACAATGCGCACCCAGGCCACACTGCCCACCTGCTGCCACAGGTGTGTCTCCAACCATGTGCCTGTATGTAGTGCAGTTCACCAGGTCACACATCTGAAACAGATCCGTCATCTGAAACAGAGTCCAGACACATGAATGGTAAAGTACATACAATTGCACAAGACATCATCGCCTGTCCGCCCCTACGCACCCAGGCAGATGTACCCCAGCCCCTCCAGCTGTCCAGCGGTGCATGCCCGCCCCTGCGCACCCAGGCCTCACTGCTCACATTCCGCCCTTGGCGTGTAGTAATGATGGCCCACCACGTGCCACTGCAAGCCACATGCCCGGGGCCTGCGGACATGGCCCCCTCCACATCATGCAGCCCCTCTCTGCAGGCCACCAGGTCTCACATATGATTCTGGGTCTTTTTTTCACCATGGCAGAGGACATACCAGTGCACCGGGCATCATCGCAGGCTGCACACCCGCTCAGCCCTTGAGGTGCCACTAACTCTGTGATCTGGGATGCGACGCCATGTGGCGGTAGGCCCACGCTGCCCGCTGGCTCTGGCCTACACTGCGGTCCAGCAGGGCACACAAATCCTGAGCAGTCCGGACGGCCGGGACGGGGCATCATCGCAGGCTGCACACCCGCTCAGCACTTAAGGTGCCCCTACCTCAATGCACCCAAAGTCACCGTCCCGTGGCGGTGTACCTGTGCCGGCTGCAATGTTTCCGGTGCCACCAAGTCTGTGTCCCAAAGTCATGGACCCTGTATGATTGGGTATCGTGTTGCGGACGCCATCATGTCACCTCCGGTCCTGGGGAATGTGATGTTGCAGGGCCCCAGGCCCTCATGCCTACATTAATACCACATGGATGCACCCAAATAGAGAGTGGAAATGGCGTTGAGCACGTGCGCCCGGCCCTTTTTATTGGCAGGGTCACATGTCCTGTGATGTCTGTGCTGGATGGGTGTGGTGTGGGTAAAAATGTAAGTCCGTTTTTATATAGCGCAGCTACTCACCCTTACGGGTCTCAAGGCGCTGGGGGCCGGAGTGGAAATTAAGTGAACTATTGCCCAGAGTCACATGGTGCTGAGCTGAGCTGCCGCCGGAGCCGGGGATCGAACCGTGAACCCTGTGCTCCGAAGTCAGCTGCCCTGGCCGCTGCACCACACCTCTCTAAACCAGCCGTGAGGGATTGGCTGTGGCATGCTGACAACTAGACCTGTGAGCAGCAGATCACTACAGGAAAGACAGGGGACATGTAGCGTTGCCGTCCCGCCCTGTGAGCATAAGCGGAGGGGGCTGGCCTGGCGTACGCCAGTCCAGCGTAAGGGTTTGTATATGACCCTGGGGCCCTGGGCGTGGTTCCGTACTGAGCTGGACAAGGAAGTAACTCATGCGTGTGTCCCTGTTGTTGTGTCAGCGTCACCCGGACCGCATTGGGCAATGTGTCATCCTCTGACCCCTGTTCTACAACATGAGCCACATGGACGTAAGAAGAGTCCAGTGAGCCTACATTCATCCATACTTCCACACTTGAAAGACCATAGACATGACACATCTGTGTGAATATGAATGTTTAATGCACATTCAGTGGAGTGTTGCATCTGGAGCAGTACAGGGCCATGCAAACCCCACATGACGATGTTGTCCCGTGGAGGGCCAGCCAGGGTCCTTCAGGGAATGACAACTCCAAAGGAAGAGGAAGAGTTCAGTACGCAGTCTGATTGCTGTGTCAATGGTGATCAAACAGCATATGGCAGTCCATGTTGAGGTCCAAGGTGAGTGTCGCAGAGTGCATTGGGGGACAGTGGAAGGTGATGATGCAGAGGGCAGTACCAAGCTGAAGCCGGACCTATGGATGAGAAGCATGCTGCTGCGTCCTTCTTACCACGAGGGCAGAATCATCCGCATCTTCGTTCTCTGCTGTTTTATGTGCCTCACGTGTGGGTGGTGGTGTTCTGTCTCCAGCACTGTGTGGCAGTGACACATCAGTGGCCGGAGGTGGAAGGTCTGCCGCACTGTGTGGCACTGACACTTCAGGGGCAGAGATGTGGATGGAGTAGTGGCAGCAGCATGCATCCGCGCCAGGCCTTGTGGCACCAATGCCATGAGGAGGGTCCTGAGGTCATTGAGGAACCCAGCTACCTCTCGCTGGTGTGCAGCCGTGGCAGCCGCTCGTTCTGCATTTGCCCGCTCCATGGTCTCCATTAACCTCTGCATGTTTCCCAACTCCCGTGGACAGTTGTACTATTCTCTGAGTCAGGGCTCCAGCGATGTCAACAATGGTCCGTTGGAGAGCATGGAGCGGACTGTGGGTGTCCGTTAGGGACTGTGAGTGGTCCCTGGTGGGACTGAGACAACCACGTATGGCATCTAGTTTGTCTGCCATGCGGTCGAAGCCCACCCACACCAGTTCAGCCAGATTCTCCTGGCACCCCAAAACACGGCATTGGAAGGCCATGTGTTCTCCGTGGGGGTCCTGGGAGGCAGCAGTGGTGGTGGGTGCTGCCTGCTGTGTGGTCTGTGCAGGGGGTGGGGTCTCCTCGTAGCAGCTGGGCTGCCCAGCTCCTGGAAGTGGGCTGCGTAGGCTGTCCATGAGCAGTTGGAGGGCGTCAGAGTCGAAGCTGTGGGGCAAGATGGCGGCTGAGTGAGGTCAGTCGTTGGTGGCCTCCCCAGTGATGGCGAGTTTGGATTACAGGACCTGAATGGCGCTCCGCCCGTATAGAATTACCCCCATAAAGAAGCCTGCATTAACGGAGCGCTGCTTACCGGAGATTCGGCGGGGGGCTTTGGTGCTTGCAAAGATCGCAGAGCAGCTGATTGCTGGCTGCCGCGGTCTGGAGCTGGAATTGGCCCGGATTCAGGGCGTGAGAAGGAGCGGAGGAACCCGGCTGACCGTAGGTGTGGAGGCTGACGATATGGCTCCGAAGACGGGCCCAAAAGCAAAAGGAGGTCCGGTGCAGCCCGCTCCAGGGGAATCTCCAAGACAGCCCCTGAAGCAGTGTATGTCAGATCCGGATCCGGTTCCGGCGCAGGGCCGCCGGCAGCAGCGTGTGAGGACGGAGAATGCCCAGGAGGGGAAGGGGAGGGGTGTGGGTGCACAGCCCCAGCCACCCCGGCCCGTTACAATAATTGACATGTTCCGGGGCACAGGGATCAGCTCAGTTTCTGTTGTCGCGAAGGAGCAGCTCTGCAGTAACGAAGAAGATGCTTCCAAGGGGCCAAATATAACGGGTAAGCCGCCGCTGGGCCAGGGGGAAATACCGGAATCTGAGGAAATAGAGAGAATCACACTACAGACACAAGGCATTATTTTGTCTAACATTGGAAACGAGGATGTGGATGTGAATGTGGCTGAAACAGGTCTCATCGGGGGCGCAAGTTATATTGAGGTATCAAATGAGAAGGTGATACAACAGGGGGAAAGCTCAGGACTCCGTTTAAAGCTAAGGGGAAAAGTAAAAGAAAGCAAAGGGCCCCCTAAGACGTGCAGGATCCTGCAGGGGGGCAGGGAGAAGGATGTGGATTCGGAAGCAAATGACTTTTATTCACTCTCCGATGCTACTTGGTCTGGACTGGGCTCTGCTCATGGGACTAATTCAGAATCAAGTGAGGAAGACAGCTTCTCGGGTATGGATACGGAAGGGAGAGGTAGGGATAGGATTACATCTAATAGAAAAACACACCTCCGGTCCGGGAGAATGGGTAACCCCAAACAAAATGATCTTAGATGGGATTATTCTACAGGAGATCAACTGGTGGGGCTTCGGGATCAGCCTAATTTAGAAGAAGGGCCGGTCGGCTCACCGGTACTCTCTCCCACTTTAGAATCCATACTGCAGTGTGTTATGGCACACAGGGAAGAAGCCCGAATGGAAAGTAAGCGCTCCCAGAATGCTAATCGGAAGCTACAGGGGGCAATTAGAAAAATTGCTAGAACCTGTAATGATATAAGTGACCGGATGACGGAGCTGGAAACAAGGACAGTTGCACTAGAAGAGGATATTGCAGGTTCACGAGGTCAAGCCATTGCACACGAGGAGCAGCTCACTGACATTCAGTGGAAACTTGAGGAAGGCGAAAATCGCCAAAGAAGGAACAACCTGCGATTTTTGGGAATTGCTGAGGGGAAGGAAGGCTCCGATGCACGCATTTTCATGGTCCAGCTCCTGGAGAAATCTTTTCCGGAACTGGCAGGATGGAACTGGGCTCAAGAAATACAAAGAGCACACTGAGTTCCCTTTAACATTCGACAGCCAGTTCGCCCAGATGCCAAATCTCGAGCTCTTTTGCTGTATTTCGGTAATTTTTTGCTGAGACAGAACGTGTTTGAAAAAGCTAGACCAGAAGCACAGAGGGCGGCTGATGGATTTACTTTTTTACCAGGCCGGATTTTGCCACGTTACCGTGGAGCGAAGATGGCGGTTGCGGCAAATGATAACCCAGTTCCGGGAGAAGGGTGCACAGGCCTTTCTTCTTAATCCGGCTCGGTTGAAAGTCATTTGGAAAGAGCAAACTCGGTTTTTGTATCAGAAATTAAGGCCAAGGAATTTTTGAACACAGGGGGTGAATTTTGGTTGATTCTTTTTTGGTTAATTGACAGAATTAACGGTTAGAGAGTGGTTAAAAGATGTTGCTTCTTTAAAAATTATTTTTTCTCTAAGTGTGATTAAATACAGGAATACGTGTGGGGTTTTCATTTCGGTCCAGGTTTGACATTTAGGTGAAATTAAAACGCAGAAAGGCATGGTACGCCATCACATGGGGAGGGAATGGGCCACCACTCATCATTTACAGACCGAGAGAGGTCTGCTGCCTTACTTAGCAGGGAGGGGGGATGGGAGGGTAGGGAAGGGGGTACAGGGGGAGAGGGGTGGGAAGGGAGGGTGGGCGAGGGAGGGTAGGGGGGTAAAAACAGAAAATGGTAGCAGCCATACTAAAAGGAGGGCAAGAGAGAGGTTGAAGGTTCAAATCAGGAAGCAGGGAAGCCGCAATTATGGGTAGGATGACAATATCCACAATTAATGTTGGTGGACTAAATGATAGGGGTAAAAGAAACAGGGCCGGGGAAATGCTCCGAGCACTTGGTGCTGATATTATATGTCAGCAGGAAACACACATTCCCTGGCAGAAAAGAGGGGTTAATATTATACCAGGGTACTCTCAAGTTGTTTGTTCAGCCCAATCCAACAACACCAGAGGCGTGGCCATACACGTTTCTTCACGACTCTTACCTATCAACCGAGTTAAGGCAGATAAATGGGGTCGGTGGGCTATTGCTCTTATACCTAATCATTGCACTATTTGTACAGTATACGGCTCCGATATTGATGATGCAGAATTGTGGGTAAAGTTGGAGATAGAATTAGCAGCCTGGCCAGCGCCTTTAATTATATGTGGGGACCTGAATATTCATATAGATAATGGGGAGTGGGGTAGGGGAGGGTATACAGGGAGGAAGCCTCAGGTTTATAAAGCTCTAAAAGCTCTTACAGAAAGTTATGGTCTGGTAGATATGTGGGCATGTAAAAGAATGGGGGATCCAGGCTTTACTTATTTTTCATGCCCACATAGGAAGTATGTCAGACTTGACTACTTTTTGGTTTCGGCCTCCCTCATGGAGGGAGCGCAAATTAAGAGACTCCCTAAGGTCCTCTCGGACCATAACCCACTGGTAATGAGCTTTGAGGCTCCGACACATATAAAGGGCCCGACGAAATGGACCTTCGATAAAAAATTATTAGCGATCGATGGATTTATAGAGTATATTAGGGGGTGGACCAAACAGTTTTTTGATATGAATAGATATAGTGCATCTAGAGAAACGGTTTGGGACGCATATAAGGCAGGGCTTAGGGGCGAAATAACGAGTTTTGGGGTATTCCATCAGAACCAACAAAGGGATGAATTACAGGCATTGACAGAAGAATTGAGTGTGATGGAGCGACAACATATGGTTGCCATAGCACAGAAGCAGAAAGATCAGCAAACTAGTTTAGAGTTAAAAGTAATTAGGGTTAAGGCGAAAATTAATGAAATTTATAATAAGAAAGTGGCTGAAAGATTTCAAATGGCAACTCGGGATAACTACGAGTATGGGGAGATGGCGGGGAAACATCTGGCATTGCGAATGAAACAAAAGGCGGCGGCAAACAATATTGTACAATTAAGAGGGAAGGATGGAATAATAGCTACAGAGCTATCAGGAATATTAAAAATACTTACCGATTTTTATCAGGATCTCTATCGCTCTAGGGATTCCATATCTGATGGATTGGGGGTAGTGGCGGAGGATGAGGCCCCTCTACTCCTGGAGCTAGAAGCAGATATCACACTGAATGAGGTCCTTGAGGCTTTAGGGATGATGGCTGCAGGTAAGGCATCGGGCCCGGATGGGATCCCAATGGAGATCTATAAAGCTTTAAAGATAGAACTAATCCCATTATTGTTGGATCTGTTTCTATCGGTACAACATAAGGGGGTCCCGCCACGATCTTGGCAGGAAACTAATATTGTCATATTTCTGAAGAAGGGAAAGGAGCCGGAAGATCCTGCTGCATACAGACCAATATCATTAATTAACACAGACGAGAAATTATACTCCAAGATATTGGCTCTGAGAATGTCTAAGGTAATTGGGACCCTAGTGAGCCCATGGCAGCATGGCTTCATCCCTGGTAGAAGTACCACGGATCACGTTCGTAGGGTTATTTCCCTATTTGATATTTCTGCAGCCACAGGGACACAGATGTCTTTGATATTGCTGGATGCACAAAAAGCATTCGATCAAGTAGAGTGGGCGTATCTGTGGCAAAATTTAAGATCTAAGGGATTTGGTACAAGAATAATAACTGCTATTCAGGCGATGTATGTCGCGGCACATGCTAAAATTCAGATAATGGGGAAGGAGTCTGACAGGATTAAGATCACTCGGGGGACGAGGCAGGGGTGCCCATGCTCCCCTATCTTATTTGCCCTCTACATAGACCCCTTGATTAGATCTATGTTGGCGGATCATGCAATTAAACCCATAGTGATCCTGGGCTATCATACAAAAGTACTAGCCTACGCAGATGACATTGCGGTTGTTACCCCAGACCCGCAGAGTGCTATAGGCAAGATTGAAAGGCTCGCGATAGAATTTGGCAAACAATCAGGCTATAGTTTAAACACCGAAAAAACCCAGATTGTATGTACCTGAAATACGCAATTCCAGGATGCACGCAGGACAGATGTAGCCACATATTTAGGGATAGCCATCACCGCAGAGGTCGGCTTGACGTGGGAAATAAATTCGGCTCCTCTTTTTAAAAAAATGGAGGGGGACCTCAAGCGTTTGGATAATCTACACCTATCTATTATTGGCAGAGCAAATGTTATTAAAATGACGATGTTTCCTAAGGTGTTCTATTTATGTCGGTGCATACCTATAGAACCGGAAAATTCCATATTTAAAAAGGCAGAGGGAATGTTTTCTCAATTTATATGGGGGTATAAGAAAATTAGGAGATCTTTAAAATTCATGACCTTACCGCAACATCGGGGGGGGTTGGCAATTCCCAATCTTCTATATTATTTCTGGGCAGTAACGCTGCAACATATGAGTATACTATTTAGGCCTCAATGCTGGGACTCGGTTGGGGTGGTGGAGGGGGACAAGGATAAGGAGACCCCGCCATCTATTTATGAGCTAGCAGTTGGTAAATTTGCTCCAGGGTTAGTATTAAGGCAGCTCGAAGGCAGCTATTATAAGAAAACACGTTTTAAGATTATAAGAGCTGCCTGGAATATATGGCGAAAGATTAGTAAAAATTTGGAAATACCCAGAATTCAAAGATATACATGGTTGTGGCGCTCATCAGCCTTCCCGGTCCCCTTTTATGATAATACAAGTAAAATATGGGAAAAGGCTGGAATAAAACAGATAGGTGACATGGCCGACCAGAATGGGGTCGTTTCAGTGGAGGAACTCCAGATACGATATGGGCTAGATTCGAGCACTATTTTTAAATATATACAAGCGAGGGAGTTGATAAACAAGCTGGTCTTGCAATTCATTAACTTGGCTCGAATCCCGCTATTAGAACTTTTGTCGGGAAAAAACAGATTTGTGTCAAGGATGTGTATACAATATTGTTGGAGGCCACCCGGATGACATCTGTAAAGTAGAAAGTGCATGGGCAGATAAATTGGACAACACGGATATAGATATTTGTAGGTCATTAGAGCTCTCTCAGAAAATCTTTTTAAGTGCAAATCTCAAAGCCCAAACCTATAAAACAGTGTTCAGACTCTATTTTACTCCAGCTAAACTGTGGGCGTGGGCTAAACGGGATAATAATAAATGCCCAAGGTGTGATCAGGGACCAGCTGATATAATTCATATGTTTGCTGACTGTGGTAAATTGCTGGCCCTGAAGGAGGGTATTGAACAGTTTTTATGTCTAAATCTGGGACGGGCAGTATCTCTAACATCAACTATGTTGATATTGGGATTTGATGAAAGATTACAGCTAGACCCTACTCAAGGGTATTTATGCTTTATGGTGACCGCTGTCTATCGCATTTTGATTGCTACTATGTGGAAGGATGTAGATCCACCAACATATCAGGCATGGTATGCTAGACTGTATCGTATATTTAATCTAGAGATGGCATTGTATAAATGTAAAGGTCGCAGGGGGAGGGTCAGGGGTCAACAGATATGGGGTTTATTGATGGAAGAGTAGGGGGAAGGGCGGTAGAAATTTATATATTTTTTTTTCTTTATATTGTTATATATTCTATAATATATTTCCCCCTTTCTTCTTTTTTTTTTTTTTGTCTCTTCTGTTCTCTCCTCCTTTGATGGTATAAATATGTATGCTGTTTAAGGTATTAATGATGTATATGTCATGTTTGGAATAATATATTGTCAAAATATATGCTGGCTCTACTGGGAAAGAAAGGGGTGGGGAAGGGGGGGAAAAAAAGGAGAAAAAAAAGGAGAGGAAGTATGGAAAATTTAGAGATTTTGCATGTTGCACTTGCACTTTATTATTATTTAAGAAAAGTCTTGATAATGTAATAATGTTTGCTAGAAGAATATTTTTTAATGGAGTTGATTGTAGAAGTATGAAATCTGTTGTGTGTATCAGTATCCTTTTTACTCTGCTTAATAAAAAAATAAAAAATAAAAAATGACACAGGTTTTCAAAGGACTACTGACGGACAATCTTTAGACAATCTACGATACATACATTGTCGCTGATCAAGCAGGTTAGGTTGCACCCTGTCTACCAAAGTGAAGATTTAACATACCTTACTATTGTTTTAATCATTAGGGCCATACTTCTCCTGTGGTGACCACGTAGGTACCCTAAAGTATTTCCTTTGTTTTCACTATTAACTCTGCCAGCAACCATTTTGAGTGTGTTTGAGTGTGCAGAATGTTATGTTTGACGTAATATGTTTTTTAACCATGGCATGTTTGTAACTACACATATGTCTTTGCAAGACGTATACTGGTGGAATAGGTGCTGATGTATTTTTTCATACCTTATATTTGACTGTGACTTATACTGTGATATTTGATCAATATAAATCATGGGTACTCACAATCATTTGCTCAGGGACCACAAAGTACTGTCTGTATTGTGACCGAGGGCTGCACTGATGCCAGCAGGGTGGCGGTAGGGGGTCTGGGTGGGTCAGAGATTGTGTAAGTAGGGCTAAAAAATGTTAAATAAACGGGCAAGCATTTCTTTGCTGGTTAATAAGTGCTTGCCCATTTATTTAACATTTTGTTCTGGATATTAGGGCTTAGCAACTAAACAGCAGCTCGTGCTGCTGTTCACCAGGGTGCCGCATGTAAAGGTCAAGAGGGCAGCAAGCGGCACCCAGGCCGTACTTTGAGTATCACTGATATAAATTAAATTTACTTAAAGAATGTTGTAAAATAAAAATCTTTTACTGTCATACCTGATGGAACTAAATGTAATTAATGGAAAAAACATTCTTAAAAGAAAAATGTGTGAATTGTTTGCTAGGTATATTTTTATCTGAATGCCATATATTTGATTAGATGGGAGAGATATTTTTGTTTCTATGTGCTTCATCTTTTTCGCAGTCTTGTTGAAGCTCTATTGTGCTGTATATGTTGCACAGTTTTAGTTTTAGATGGGTGCTTTGGGATAATTTTGATATATTGTTGAGGAAGTGAGAACTGCTTTGGTCTCATTTATTTGAATTTATTGGATTTTGTAAATGTTGGCTTGGTGATACATTTTTTTCAATTTGGTTTTTAGTGATTTACTGGACTACTAGAAATGTTAAATAGGCCCTCAGGAAGTCATTTTTATTGTGAAACGTGTTGGCTGATTTGTGCTTGGACAATAAATGTATTAAAAATCTAAAAAAAAAAAAAAAGAGTTGAAGCTGTGGTCGTCCTCTTCGTCTCCAGAGAAGAGAGGGTCGGGCTGCTCTGCAGGAGGTGTTGATTCGCCCTCTGCAATGTGAAGGGGAGATGCAGTTTAACAATGTGTCCACATGTATGTTGTCACATTGTACATGTTTACATACAGACAGCATGACTGGGTACATTGGGAGGAGCTGCCTATTTGATGGGGGACAGTGGACATTTCGACAACAGACGTGTGTGTGTGTTGGTACTTGTACATTATCAACGCACATTTCCCTGCAATGCCAATTGTGATTGGCCACCGTCTGCACCCAAGCGGCACCAGTTGTGTCCTGTGTTCTTTTGTAGGTGTTTTGCAGATTGTGTCACATCGTTGTCAATGTAGATGTGCTCTGCATGTGATGTGTGTGCTGCATTTTGGGGAGTCGCCCTGCAGCTCAGATTTTGCTGCCCCTTATCACTTTCATGAGGTGTGCCTTTGACTTCTGTGCTTGTACAGTGTTGACATGTTGCATACTTGGGTACGTTGGTCTCTTGGTGGGAGTTGGTGGTCTGGGGCATGGTTTGTCCGCAGATGTGCTCAACTTAATTGTGCATGTGTGCCATTGTGCCCATCTCCCCCCATACCCCCAGGCCCTGGTCGTTACTCACCCTGTTGCTGTTGTGTGTCGGGTCCTGTTGAGCAGTGTCCGGGCCCCCAACTCCTGCCACCGTCTCCCCACTGATGACTGTGGACACCATCCTCCATGTCGTCCAGCTCCTCCTGTGGCGCTGGGCTCCCACCTCGAGTCTGCATTGCTGCCTTCAGGTTGTTGGCGAGTTTCAGCTTGGTTTTGCGCTTGACATCATTCCAGTGCCTCTTGACCTCGTCCATTGTCCTCTTCAGCACTCCGACTGCATTCACCTTGTCCACGATGGACTGCCATATTGTATTTTTTGTTGCCAATGACACAGTGGAGGTGACGAACAGTTGTTGATGGTGTTCTGTCACCTCCGTTATCAGGATCCTGTTTTCCTGCGGACTGAACTTCGTCTTCCTCTTCTTCTTGTCCTTGCCCTCCCTGACCCCGAAGTCCCAGGATGGTCCTCCGGGGGGCTTGTGGGGTTCTGGCTCTCCTCCATACTTGCTCCGGCAACGTCCATTGTGCTTCGCTGTTGTTTGGCATTTGTTTGTCTGTTTTTTTTCTACTTTTATGGTGATTGTTCCTGCCTGACGCGTGTGGATTTCAGGCCTGTAGCTGGGTTTCGCTGATTTTCATATCGCGATTGGCCTCATCGCAGCTTTTTTTGTGTTAGTGTTTCGCATTTTTGCGGCATGGCGTTGATTTTAACGCGGTCAGTTGACGTGTTATCTGGGGACTATCGCATGGTACCACCGTGTTGTGAATTCTTGGTTAACAAGGCGTTAATTTCCCGCGATAGACTGCGATATGCAAAGTTGCGTTAAGCTAAATTTGCTGTGGTTATCACACGTTCTTGGGAATATGCCCCTATATTTTGCAAGTATTCTCTCACACTAAAATTTGTAAAACTAGGAAAACTTGACAAACTTGACAACCTCTAAGAAGTTTGCCATCTTCGTAGGAGATTTAACTTTCTATGCAACTAGTTTAGAGTCGAGTCAACTTCACTATTCGCAACAGCTACAGTCCATTTAAAAGCACTATTGTTGTTTTGCTCCACTGACTCTTTATTGCGTTTACATTCTTCTGTAAAGTCTGGCTTACTACACTATAAAAACTGGGCCTCACTTCAAAGGGACGCATAATATCTTCACCTCTCTGTTTCAATGACCTTGTGATTCAGTTTATCCATGCTCCACCTTCAATTTGTTTTCACCTGTCCTTTTTAATTTTTAAGTGCTGTCTCCTTAGGGGCTTGTCGGGCAGTTTTATATCAGACACCGCTGCACATATACTTGGTGTAAGACCTTTGATCTCTTGTTTAAATTTCAATCTCACACTTGGGCGGTTGCTGATAAAGTAATTCTGTTAAAGGATGATCGCTGAGACAAAAATCTGAACAGGCAAGTGTGACAGTGGCAGTCAGGTTTACTTTTGTGTTGGCTGCATCAGTAATGAAAATGTGGCTGATTTTGATAAATGTGTACAATCAAGCACAATTTTAATAGCAGCTGTACAGCACTAATGCTAAGTCACTGACGCGACTATGTATTAACCAAGAGTCAGAGGTTAGGTCTGGATAAAGCGATGCTTAATTTGAGAAAAAAAGAAAAGAAAAGAAAAAGATACATGGCCCTAAGTCCTTCTTAAGAGCCCACCAACAGCTCTGCTGAATTCCTATGTTTACATTTCTTGATAACACCATGTGCCTCTCTCTTCCACCACCCTTTAGCCCCAGTATCTTTTTATCACTATTACAGGTTCTCCATCCCGACTTTCTTTCTTCATTACGGTTTTCCTATCTTCCTCCTTGTTTTTTCCCTTTTCTTTCTTTTTCTCTTTTGCTCTGGGTCAAAGTCTGATGATGAAATGGAATTCCTAGTTACCAAAACGAATGCAGGTGCCCCCACCAACCAGATGCACAAATTAGGCCCTGCTGGAATCGCTTTCCATTCCAGGGTAAGCACCTGGCTGCCGCGCTCATGCTATAGAATTCTGGCTTGAAGAACCCCTGGCTATTCTAGTGGTTTCAGCCCAAGCTGATCTAATTCCTTTAAAAAATTAGTTGCCAAACAACGAATTCGTGCCTGATCTGACAAAGTGTTTTGCAATAGTACCTAATATGCCACATAGGATGGGGTGGCAAAGGGAGTCCATTAATCTGACGTGGGAGAGAGCTGATGGCTTCTTGGAATGTTCCTAAAATGTATTTCATCCCCTCTTTGTGAGTGTTTGCAGGCTTAAGGAGGGGATATGCTCTGCATCTGCGGCAGTGACTAGACAGAAATGGGATGCAATATGGGCTTCGACTTTGTCTATGTAAGCTTTGCCATTACATCCAAGGCTTCTTTGTGCCTTAAAACTGATGCACAGACTTTTACCCTTCAAACCCTTTTTATTCAGTGATCTGAGTCTCACGCATGGTAACACATGAATTGTACCAAATATTAACCACTTTACAGCATGAATAGGTTCTGTAGGCAATTTTACCATATATAGTGATCAATGTCTTGTTCGTTGAATTATCTCCCAACGAAGAAACATTACTCAATTGAATTCAATTCTTTGTCTTTATTCGATATTCGAAGGGCAGATCATATAAGATATACAAAATAAATCATACAGTAAAAACAGAAATATTAAAAACATCTACAATAAAAAACCTTTGATAGCTTGCATTCATTCAAAGGGATAAAAGTGCTTAGATCTTAGTTCAAAAGCTCGAGGTGAGAATAGCAGCATTTTAAACGAATAAACTCACATCCCCTAGCAACAGCTTTAAAGGATTTAAAGTGCATAGGTCAAAATTCACCACATGGTAAGAGACCAATAATTTATGATACAAATAAATATATATACATTATTGTTAAAACAGCATACTCCTTCTTTGTTCTAAGATGCTCTTCAAAAAGCTAGCAACTGAATAATGTGTCCCAATCGTTAAATTGCAATAAAATAAATAGAGCAGTTTTGCACTTAGATAATTTATTTATACGCAACAAAGGTAATAAAAACCCCCTTGTAGATGGCAAATAGTATTGACAGAAAAATACAGAATGTAATAGAGTATGGCTAGATTGCTCATCACATTGGCAGATACCAATGGTTGCTGAGGAGTATTGGTCTAACGGAAAACATATTAGCCAGCGAATGGAGCCTTACCTAAATCTAGCCAATAAAGTTCTCTCGTACACATTTGCCACATATAACAAATAAGGGCAATCGCTGGCACCATCTGGGTAATACAATAATCTCTAACCAGGGGCTGGGCCACTACCCTTAATTACGTGGTGGCCTGTCTATGCTTACAGAAACTATCCTGAACCCAATATTTATCCTTTTTCATGATGGTCTCGTGGTGCTCAAACAAATGTACACAACAAAGAGCTAGGAAGCAGTCTTTGGTATATTTTAACCATGGAATTGCCAAGCGCAAGACAAACAATCTCTAATGACTGCCCGGTTGAGTTCAGCTTCTTTATTAGCCCAAAATAGGCACCAGAGGACCAAAGGGGCAGCATTAATAGTATCCTGCACATACTCTATACCTAGCTCCTGGTGCAGGGACAAATGCGGGGTCGAGGGAGAAGCGCCTAATAACCAGCGGCAGAATCTATTCTTCTCTGTCTGCATAACAAAACATCCCTGCATTCCCAAATACCCATTCCATAAGTTAAAATTGGCAAACATTTCCGATTATATATCTCTAGGATAAGTGCAATAGGTTTTTTGCCAATGGACATTGCGAGCGAAGAAGTAGTGCCTACTGCTCAAGTATAGCGAGTTATCCTATGTTTGATACAAGTTGACTAGGTACAGCCATCATCAAACTTCAAGCCCAAGTATGAAAACAAACTTACCATGTCTAACTTTTTTACCATCAATATTTAAGGTGCAGGTTTTTGTATTTCTGGGGCCGCATACCATTGTAAATGTTTTCATAAGATTAGTCTTCAAGTCCAGGTCTCTCCTAAATCTAACGTAACTAAAGATTAGGCTCTTAAGGCCGTTGGCCGTCCTTGCCAGGAGAACTGCATCATCAGCTTATAAGAGCGCGGGCACGGCCCTTTGCTCAACATAAAGATCGTCCGTCCCGACAAATACCAGTGTTCTATCTAAATCATTTGCATAGAGTAGAAAAAGGATGGGGCAAGGACAGATCCCTGGCGCACCCCACGCTCAAAAGTTCTGTGTATTCACCAGCATTGCCAAATCTTACAGATGTGAGATCATAGTGTAGGAGTCCTAAGAATGAAACCAACCCCCCATCAACACCCATGCTCTCTAGAATAGATCACAGCTTAGATCTACACACATAAGCAAAGGTGCTCGACAAGTCCATAAATGTCAGATGAGTAGAGATACCCTTGGCAAATTTGTATTTTGCCACAATTAGATGGAGATTGAGGCACTGTTCAATAGTCCCAAGCCCCTTTCTGAACCCATTCTGAGTTGGGGAAGTATGTTATTTTCATTTATCCAGACAAGAAGACAGTCCAAAATAACTCGCCCAATGATTTTGGCTGTGGAGTCTAGAAGAGCTATCAGGTGATAACACTTTATATCATGCACGTTTCCTTTTTAAAAAATAGAAACAATTGTTGAGGTGTGCCACAACATAGGCACACCCGAACAACATACAGAATTGAAGACACGGGTGAGCACAGGGGTCCAAAACCCCCGGTCTGCCCTGAATTGATCAAGGTGGACACCATCCAGTCCTGGAGTCTTCTTACCATGGCTGGTGACAATTGCTTTAAGCACATCTTCCTCACTAAAATCAAGTTTTGGACAAAAGGAATTAATCATCTGCACTTCTTCAACCGCCCTGTTATCAATGGCATACATCCCAGAGAAATGTGCCAGCCAAGCCTCTGCCGTAATATGAACAGCTACTTTGTCTTGGGATGTCGGGGGAGATAAAACTGACTGCACTGCCTTCCAGAAGGCTTGAGAATATTTAAGTTGACAAGCTCTAACTATAGACTCCCATTTCTCCTCCTTCATGGTCAATATCCTTTTCTTTAGTGCCTGTTGGTAAATCTTTCTGCTGGCTATGAAAATACACTGGTCTCTAGGGAATTGCTTTATAGCCCAACGCAGGGATTAATTTGGTGCTCTACACTCTTTGTCAAACCAAGATTTAACATGGGGACGTGACTGGGCAATAAGTCTAGATAACATCTCATTAATCCATGTTAAAAGTTCAATAAAATGATTTAATATAAGAGAAAGATGACAGAATTCCGAATTGCGGCAGTTCTTCAAAATTGTACCATTACAGACAACCTGGAACATAATATGCTTCAAATTCGCAGTTCGCCAAACCACTCTGGGCCCTGCTTTCTTCACAGTTTGGACTTTGGGAGGCATAGACTTATGCTTATGACGCTTTTGCAGGGCCGTCACGTGCACTGCAATGGGATTATGGTTACTATAGATCTGTGCAAGCACCTCACTACTAATGATAGTTGATGACATACTCCAGGAGGTAAAGACATAATCTATTGTGCTCCCGGCATACATCCCTATAAAAGTTGGAATTTCTAAGCTAGCAGAATTAGGGACCTTGTTAGCTAGATCCCTCTCAGCCAGCATAGAAAACAGGACACAACCCCTAGCATCCAAAGCGTAGTGATCAGCTTCTCGGGCAAGTGGATCAAAAATGGTTGGCGATTAGGTGGGCAGGTGCCCTAATTTAGTGTTAAAATCACCTGCCACCAGCAGGTTAAAGGTGCAATCTGCTCAAGCCTCCTTTTCTACAAACAAATCGATTACAGAGAACAGACCCCATAAGTTACAATCACCCTTTCTAGAGAAATTATTATTATAAAAATTCACCTTATAGACCCTGTAATTACCATTCCAGCAAAGGCAAAAAACCTGTGCCTCCCCCTGATCTAAAAGAAGAGGAGAAATAGAACAACTGATGTTAACTTTAAACCAGGCTGACAGCCCCCATTTAGCTCGTCCAGCTTGTGACGGTAGCACTGATAGGCTAAAACACGTATATACATTAAATTCTACCTCTTTCAATTTCCAAGTTTCCTGCATCAAATCTATATCATAATCTAGAATAAGGGCTTGCCAACCTTCAATTAAAACTTTTAAAGCTAGGTCGGCAACAATCCAGATTGAAAAGTTAATACCTTCTACCACAGATACTCTCACTTCAGACCCTTCCTGTAAATTTGGAGGATTGTTGTGAGCTTGCTCCCTGTCCAAGTTAACATGACTTGACAATGAGGGAGAATAGACAGGTGGACTGCGGTGGTCTCACTGCTAAACACAATATAAAGCAAAAGAGGGCCCCTGGGAAAATTTGGGCAAGGGCCAGGGGAAATAACATGAAAAGACAACAAAAGAAAATCCCCCTGCCACTAATGTCCAAAAGTACATAAGAAAAATGGTCCCAGTACACGATTGCATAGAAGAATCACAAAATTACATTGAATTAAACATAAATTACACAAACCATCTTATTCTTCATGTACAGTGTTGTTTAATCACACTGAACATACAGTAGTTCATAATATTTTCACTGATATTTATAAAGCAGTGCCCCAAGAGGGAAGGGTGGAGGTAAAGTGAATGAAGTGAGGATAGGGAAGTGAGTGAAACGGTGTACAATTCACATAATCAATTGTTATAAAACACAAAAGCGGCTCATAAAGGAGCCAGATCTTCTTATTAGGTACAAATGTTAGATAGCCATGATTGTAAACAGGGTCACAGTGATGAATCGCTGTTGGTCAAACTGGCTAGTATGGTAGATGTCGACGTTTCGACCCCTGAATAATAGTAGGTCAATGTATCCCTTACGTCGGGGTCTTCTTCAGGACAGGAGTGTAGGTGGGTGAATGGGGGCAGGTTATCATCAGTGGCCCATTCATTGGGCCTGAGGGGCAAGTGGGCGCGTAGGCTCCAAACTGTAGTGGGCGAGAACAAACACTTCAGCGCGTACTCAAAGATGCCTGAATTGGGGGTGGGCCACACAGGGTTAATCTCCTGGGCCCGGAAAAATTACTTGTGAGGTCAATGTGGAGGGCCAAATTGCTCCGTACTCAGTCGTTCTGTAACTCCAGGAAACATCTCAGTCCGTCAAGGGTAATTTTTCCGGGCCCAGGAGATTAACCCTGTGTGGCCCACCCCCAATTCAGGCATCTTTGAGTACGCGCTGAAGTGTTTGTTCTCGCCCACTACAGTTTGGAGCCCACGCGTGTCATTACATCGCAAGTCGTTTCAACGACTTGCTCTAGGGGGCGTGCGACACCAGGGAATGTGCTTGATTTTAAATCCAACACCTTCCCTGCTGTTGCGCAAACTGGAGTAGGAATAGTAATTAATACTATTCCTAAGTCCAGTGCGCCCCCTAGAGCAAGTCGTTGAAACGGCTTGGGATGTAATGACACGCGTGGTAACAACGCGGTTGTTGTAACGACCGCGTTGTTAACTACCGTGTTGTAAAAGCACGCATTGTAACGTGCTATATTCGTTTGCAAATGAGTGAGTGTCCAACAGAAGAGTCGCATTCCATTCCAGTAAGGAAGACTTCCTTGTTAGCATGTTCACAACGATACAAAAATGGGAGTGACCATAATTCAAGAATGAAGGTGCCTCCTAGGGGTTCATGTCTACCGACTGGGAAATGTGTCATGTAAGCTGTGAATTGAAATGTTGATATAGGCAAAGATATTACGATGTGTATTACCCAGACAGCAGAAGGTGTTTCGGCTATTGTAAATGGGAGATGTTCTAACTTCTCTAGTTGCAATATTGTGTATGTGGCAGCTTTTTTTGCCATCAATTGTTGTTTGTGTGTCAAATTAAAGGACAAAAAGTGGTGAATGGAAATTAGGTAGCAACAGAGTACACACCCCTTTTTGAGGGTTTGCAGTGTCTAGCTAAACTATATGATAGATTTAAGCTGACTACCCATGATACAATGTTGACATGTCACTTTGTATGCTATCAATAACAGAAGACACAATGTTATTCAGATTATAAATATGAGAAGGCAGCGTATTAATATTATTATCAACAAGAGCAAGCATTTTATCCAAATTATCTAGATCAATTTGTCTTAAACATGCGGAAGCTTACATTTGTTACAATTTCCAAATTTCATTATATGTAACATAAATAAATCTTTTAGTACATGGAGACTTAGGGCCTAATAAGAAATCCGATAAGTCCCTGTCTTCGGACAGGAGAGAAAGATGTTGTTTCACTGCAGATAGTGTGGAATACTCTAATCATTATTGACACAATTTCCCCACTGAATAGGTGTTGACAATACCTGAATGTTGTTGTGGCCTTGAACCCCGGTGTGGAATTCAGAAAATGAGCCACAATACCCACCCATGAGGACCTGAAAGTGTGGAATTAAAGGTACCATTCTGCAACATACTATTGAGTTATTTCTAAGTATAATTTGTCAAATGTTGCCAATTTTCAAAGCGGGCAATGGAGGGAACATTTCGGATATTCATCTCTTTCATTTTAGCCAGTCCCAGACATGTAGTCTGTTGGAACGTATCATTCAGGAAGATCATTTGTGTCAGAGTTAAACATGCGCGAAATAATGTTCCATCCCCTGAACCCTGCCAAGGTTTAGTACTCCAAATCAATTTCATTTCAATGGTGTCTTTCCAATAATCATAGCCCTTGACAGCCAATTGTGTAACAAGTGAAGCAATATATTTAGCTTAGTTTGCGTAATCATATATTTCTTTGGTGGTGTAGGGACTAGTTTAAAATATTATGATATTGGACCTGAAGTATCATATCCAGAGAAATATATGAATTTTTCCCTATGTGTTTTATAACTCCCTTGCGTGGGAGTAGGGCAATGTTCCCATTGAGTATAATTCAAAATTGTGCGCTGAACACTAGCTCGGTGCAAATAATGATGTTTGTAATGGTGATAGAACATTTCATCATAATTAGCAGAATTTAAGTAGTATAGACTCTCTGATTCAAAAACAGTATAATATTCCAACCCAGAGAGCATGGAGTTTACAGTTTCATTACCCAATCATCTGAATGTAACCAAGGTACTATCACATCTCCCTTAGACAACCTAAATGCATAGATCTGCAGGGTCTCTGTAGGTCCAAATATATCAAAAGGAACTTTATCCCAAATAATTCCATCAGTTACTGGCACATCCAAAATGTTCATAAGGGACTCTTTTTTAGTTTATGTGAAGATGAATGTTGGGCCAACACCTCATCGACCAGCTCTGTAGCAGAGCGTTCTGGAAGGTAATGGCCATTAATCGACAAGAAAAAAACAATCACAAATCCAATACACAAAAATGGAAAAATCAAGGAAAGTGTAGTCCAAACATATATCCAAGTGGGACCAGATAAGTGTGTTTCATCCATGAAATAAAGACACAGATCCTTGATGGAGGAGTGTCTAAAACAGAATACCTGTCTGAGGAAAATCATCTTGATCCATATAATACCCAGAATCAGTTTGTTGACAAACTGATGGTGCGGGTACTGCAACTGGACTACAAAAATCCAGAAGAGGTAGACCCAAAGAAGGTGGACCTGTATACACAACATTAGCTGCAGAAGATGCAGTAGTCACAGCAGTACTCACATCAGTTGTTATGTTGGATGCAGATGCAGGGCTTAATTGTAGTGCATACTCTGCCCCCCCAGCTGGGGAGAAACAGGTGGTGCTCACTAGGTGCAGAGGAATTTCCTACATCATAGCAAGAGGAGATAGGGAACTGCCAAGGACTCCTCGTGGCCTACTGTTTACAATCAGCCACATTGCAATTTGACATGATCAATGGAGGCAAAACGATTGTCAAAGGAACCAGGAAGCAGTGCCAAGATAACAGTTCTTGTACCTTGAATGCCAAGGACTGGCACTGGTGCCTGGTATGAAGAGCCAAACTCCTTTTTCACCACCACCTTCTCTCGCACGAGATCCCCAATTTTTGGAACCTAGCTAGAAAGTTCTGGTTTGTCCTCGATGCTCACAGTGGCAGACGTCTTCAACTGCCCGTTGGATTGGGTGTCACGGAAGTCTTGTAGATCATGTAAGACAACATAACTATCTACGTCAAAGGGCGTAACTGTTACCACAATGTCTGGGCCATCAAGGTCCTAAATGAATATTTTAATGCCAAAATGTAGTTTGTATGGGGTCCGGCCACCCAGAGATCACTTGGGAGTATATTTAACGCACACTAAACCATATATAGGTGATGGATCCAACTACGCCCAGTGCCTTATATTCTAGCCATTAAAGACTGCTTTAAGTCTCGGTTCATCCTCTCCACAACAGAATTGCCCTCGGGCTAGTATGGAGAGGAATAATACACCTGTACACCCCAATATGCTTTAGAAATAAAAGCCAAGCCCTGGTCAGAGTGGAGTGTATTGCATGTATGTGTCCCGATAAAGACTTGCATGTCTTTAATATCAGTTCGAGCATCAGCTGAGCACTGTGACCAAACCCAGAGGAACCTGGAGAAAGAATCTACTGCAACTAAAATTTATTTATACGCAGCATCCAAAATCAGTGGATCACAATAGTCCAAATATATGCAGCTAAAAGGCTTGTTACTTATTAAGAGGTGTGCTTAATGTGGGCGTTCGCAGTGGAAGCTTTAATTTGTTGACAAATGTCACAACACAGGACATATCTTTTGGCCTGTTGGTATAATCCATGCCACTAATAACATTGCTGTAGCAGCAAAATTGTGGCCGCCACACCAGCATATGCAGAAGCAACACCTTCATGCACAGCTATTACTAAAGCTAGTCTGAGGTCTTGGGTAGGAATCAAATGATCACCAACTCCTGTAATAGTTATAAAAAGAAAGTTTTGTTCACTTAAGTGGTATGTATATTTAGATGGAGAGCCTTTACGTAAAGGGGTGCCATTTTTATTTGTATTCATGCCAGCCGAGATCTCGCTATCTATTCTCGTTTTAGAATGAGTAATTGCAGCAACAGTAGCAGTCGTGACTGCAGATTTGGCCACGTCATCAGCCAGAGAATTCACTACAACGTGTGCTCCCACACGCTGATGACTCAAAGTATGTATAACATGAGTCCGAGGCAACCTGTCGTTGAGGTCTGGCACTTTAACACAAAGTGTTTTATGCTTGATTGTGTTGCCTTTTGAATCTTTGAATCCATTCGGATGCCAATAATGTAAATTATCATTAAAGGACTGTACACAATAATACAAATCAGACACCATGATTGTGGGGAATACAGGATCTGTATTTTCCAGAGCAAGAAGCAAAGCTTTCAGTTCTGCCAACTTCGCAGTGAAGTCCAATAGGGACTGTGTACGAGTTTTTTGTGTTTGGGAGTTCCCGTCCAACATAACCCCAACAACAGTGGCATATGCCGCTTAATATTGCTGTTTAGAACCTATAGAAGGTTGAGCTGAACCATCAGTGTAGACAATATTTGTATACTGTTCAAGAGGTAAGACAGAAGTGGGCATGGGGTAGACATGCTCATATTGCAAGAAATCTTGTGCCTGTAAGACGGGTCAAAGACAAAGTCGACGTCAACATCTGTTATGGATGTTGACCACTGTATCCATCTAGGATTGAGGGCTTTAGCGTTAGCTATGCTGGATTTTTTGACAGCCTCTAAGGCTGGCATGGGAGTGACGACAATAATGAGTTTCCCTTGTGCAAGTGGCTGTTCTTTAAGGATTGCCATCTGCACTGTAGTCAGTATTTTTTCAGTATAAGCAAGCTGCATTTCCGCACTGGAATATGAATGCGATTTATATGCAATTAGCACTGTTTCACCTTCATTAAAAGTGATATAGGTAAATCCAATTGCATCTGGTAATTCCCGGATGACTAGCATGGTGGTATTTAAATGTGTATGTAAGTGACGTGTGGCAAGCAAGTCAGATTATAAGGATCTGAGTGTTGTGATTTCCAATGTGAAGTGGAAAAGTCAGTGTGAATTAATTTATAAAGTGGTTTGACACATTGTGCGTAATCAAGAATGTAAATTCTGCCAAAATTGCGACATCCTAATAAGAATTGTAATTTCTTTAATGTATTTTTAGGTTGCAGTTGTGCACACTTCTCCAAAAAATGAGGCGCAAGACACTTATCCTTTTGTGTAAGTTAATATCTTAGAAAAAGGACACTTAGAAAAGCGATATTGTGTTTCTTGAGCTTATGGAAAAGTTAAGCAAATCCCAATAATATGTGATCTACTCTGGCCAAATGTGGGTTTAATTCATCTTCTGTTAAGTAGATATCATCTACATAGTATAATGTGTCAGGGTCAAGATCATTTAGAATTGACATGATGCGTTCAGCAACAATCTTGTAACCCATTGGGAGTCTTGCGTATCTTCTTTGAATCGCAAGTCCTGAGAAGGCTATCAAATCTCTGCTTTACAAGCGCTAAATTTGGCTGAAGAAACCGTTGGAAATGTCCAAAGTTGTTTTGTATTTTTTATGGAATATATTGTTTATGGGTGTCGTACTGTGTGTATTCTGCAATGCAAAAGTGTGGGTATGACTGTTTAAATGTCAATAGTCTAAGACTATACGATGTAAATGGTCAGGTTTCTACACAGGAGAAAGGGCATTAGTCATCTGTGAGACACAGGGCTCAATTACTCCCTGATACTCCAATTGGGCAGGTATTTCCCTAACAGGTGCTTTAGCATCCCTTTTTATATGGTACTGCTGTTGGACTTGAGGGCTGGACCTTATAGGTATAACATGATAAGGAGAGGCCATATCCCAGCCGACATGATTGCGGTATAATACAGGTGCTAGTGCAATTGCCCCTTCTGCTGCATAAACATGCTGAACTTGGTCAGGGACAAGTGTAGAAAAAGAAAGAAATATCACATCCTTATCCTGTGGGGATGGTTGTACACACTGCGGGGGCCACTCGAACTCTGCCAGAAGGATATCATTGGACAAAGATACATTTTCCCAGAATATTGCTTTAATGGTGCGCAGTATGTCACCCTCAATTTGAATGTCTAGATCATATAATCTATCTGGAGGGGCTAAGCGCCTGTCCACTGTTTCACTTGTAATAAAAGGAGTACAGAGAAAGATTAAAATTAATAAATAGATATAGGCCTTTAACATCATTGGAGAATGATGAAAAAAGCTGGTTAGGCGAAATCGACTAGGAAGTAGGGTCGTCGCACAGCCTGGGCATACTTACTTGGAACATTAATGGTTATAATAGAATATCTAAAACAGAGGATTTTAAAAAAACAATCAAATGTTTTGAAATTGTGTGCCTGCAAGAAATTTGGCAGTGCGGCAAAACCCCTTTGCAGGAAGGGTATGTACAATTAAATACACCAGCTAGGAGGAGCCATATTCATGATATCGACTAAAATAGCCAAACAAGTGGTCCCTCTGAAACTCAAATGTAAATGGTTGGGGGCCGTTAGAGTGCACCTCCGGGACCCCAATCGTGATTATGATGGTATAATCATCGTAAATGTTTATATGCAGGGCGGTGGATATAAGGAATATAAAGCAGACTTGAGCAAATTTAAAGAGGATATTGAGGAGATTTTAGACGTCTATCAGAAGGACTTGGTTTTAGTACTAGGTGACTTTAATCATAAATTAGACCCCTGCAGAGTAGATTTAGGATGTAAAGAGATACTGATGGCCTACAATATAAATGTCGCCAGCTTTCCTAGGGGGGTTTTACTGCACGAGATAAGGCCTTATGTAACTTCATGGGCACAATGTGCCTAGTTTGTGCGAACGGAAGGATGGAGGCAGATCGGCCAGCTAGTCGCACATTTAAGAGGGGCAATCAATTGTGCCCAATAGATTACATCTTTACCCATGCATGGAACTTTGAATTGATAAGAGATTTTGAGGTGATGCGGGCTGAAGGAAGTGATCACTTCCCACTTATTGCTAAGATAGTCAGAGGACATAAAAAATCAAGAGATACAATTATCCCTATTCAAATGGAGTATCCCAAAAGGTTTACCACTCGTATGTCGGAGGAGGGCCTAGAGAAATTGATGTTATTTCAGCAGGGACAAATATTAGAAGATATTCCAAGGATTGGCAACATAGGTTGGTTCGAAAATGTAATTATTCAAGTGGTGAAATGTCTAAGAGTTAAGTTTAAAGGGAAAAACTGTAGAGGAGATGAGAATAAGAAGGGAAGAAAAGAGAAAAACTGGTTTAGTGAGGAATGCAGGAAACTAAAATCAGATATAAGAAAAGGGGAAAAAAGATTGAAACAGAAGTTTGATATAGATACGGTGAGTAGTCTACAGAATTTAAAGAAAATGTATAAGAAGGTCATAAGAGACCATAAAAGAATATATAAAGAGAAGTGCTGGGGGAATTTGCTAGAGGCAATAGAAACTAAGGATGTAAAAATGTTTTGGAAACTGGTCCAAGATGGGTCTGGGAAGACACAGGCAATTATGAATTGCGTAGTCACAGAAGAGGATTGGGAACATTATCTGGGTGAAATATATAGTATAGGAGAATGGCAAGTAACAACGGAACACGTAATATGGCCAGAGATGGAGGAGGATACCAGGTTGCCATTCTCAGAAAGTAACGTTAAACGCACTATAGCAAATTTAATACTGACTAGAGCTGCTGGCCCTGATAATCTCCCGGCAGTCATTATAAAGACCCAATCAGACTGGTGGGAAAAATGTTTTACACATTTTTTTTCAGGTATTCTGGAGACAGGGAAGATGCCCCAAACTTGGAAAGGTGCGATCATTAGACCCATCCATAAAAGAGGAGATGTAAAGATCCCCAAAAACTATAGGCTAATTAACCTTTTGGATGTGGGAGAGAAAGTATTTTCTAAAGTAATCTTAGGAAAACTTAAAGAATCGGTGGAGGGTAACTAAAAAATACCCCCGGAACAAGGTGGTTTTAGGAAGGGGAATTCTACAATAGATCATTGTTTCTCCCTTTGGTCCATCGCACGGAAGTCGGTGGAGCAGGGGGGTACGCTGTTCAGCTGCTTCATCGACTTTCGAGTAGCTTTTGATTTGGTTGACCGTAATCGGTTGTGGGGGATGTTGATAAATATTGACATCCCTAAAGATCTTTTGGCCATTATACAAGAGCTCCATAGAAACAATTGGGCACAAGTTATTCTGGATACAGAGGGGACACTGTTAAAGAAGATCCCAATTGAAAATGGGTTAAGACAAGGGTGTGCCTTGTCCCCATGCTCTTCTCCTTGTTTACTGACAATTTACCAGTTATATTAAAGAAGGTATGGGGCTCCAGCCCTAAATTAGATGGGAAACACATAGCCTGACTATTCTATGCATATGACCTGCTAATCTTAGACCGAACAGAGATAGGTCTGCAGAGGAAGCTGACTGTGTTTAATGAATATTGTAGTCAGAAAAAACTTGTTGTAAACTTAGACAAAACTAAAGTCCTGAGTTTTGAGAAGAAGAGGAAAAAAATCAGTTGGTTTCTGGGCTCTACTAAAGTAGAAGAAGTGAATGAGTATAAATATTTAGGGATATGGTTTGAAAGGTCCCAAAAATGGGAAACTCATTTGAATGCATTAAGGATACGAGCGCAGGCCTCAGTCAGTGGGTTGAAAAAATGTAACAGGAATTATGGAAAAAGGTCAGACAGACCTGTCTTGAAAGCCTATATGGCCATGATACCGCCTCAGTTCCAATATGGAGCTGAACTATTGTATCTGAGTGGCAAAAGAAGGTGGGATACTAAGGAGGGAAAATGTATAAAAAATTTACTATCCCTACCTAGATCATCTATGATACAGGCGGTAAGAATAGAAATGGGCCTGGTTTCTTGGGAGGTAACGGCACGTATGGCATTAATAAGGTTTTGGCAACGCTTGGGAAATGGGGAGGAGCAATAAATCGCAGAATGGTGCAAAAGGGAAATTATACAGAGTGAATTGAAATGGGCATTAGGGGTGAGGAAAATGTTAGAGATAGTATGCAGGGAAGTAGGAGTTAAACTTAACCCCCAGGACTTACAAATTGATATTGCAAAACGAGAATTGAAGGTACTAGGGAAAGGAATGTCTCGAGATCAGGATTACCAGCAGTGTTCCCAGGAAGCTGCGCGCACGCGCGCGCACATCTTTCACTCCGAGCGCGCAGTGTCCTATTTGAAGCGCGCACACAGCAGATCCCTCGAGAGCGTTCGCGTCACCGGGAGTGGCAGGAGGTAAGTTTGCTTTTTATGGCAGCATGTGCATGCATTCAGCAGTAAGAAGCTCATGAACTTGCTGCATTTCATTTCCTAATGGGGCGCCATTGTGGGCCATTGTGAAAATATTTCTGTTAATTGCAGCGCATGACGGTGCTGCGATTAACAGGAATACTTTCACAAAGGCCCACAATCAGCCGGCAGCCGCACTCTATTAAGAAATGAAATGTAGCAAGTCCAAAACCACGACGTGTGCTTTACACGTCGTGCTTTTGGACTTGATGCATGTTTTTTTGTTAGTGTAGCGCGGCTGCCGGCTGATTGTGAGCTTTTGTGAAAATATTCCTGTTAATTGCAGTGCATGACGGTGCTGCAATTAACAGGAATTCTTTCACAAAGGCCCACATTCAGCCCTTAGCCGCGCCCCATTAACAAAACAAGCATTTGCAATGCAATAGGTCTCGCATTTATGCGAGTTTAAGCTATTGGCATTGTAAATGACAATGCCTTTTAGTTATGTTTAAAAAAAATAAAAAAAATAAAAGGCATTGTTAATTTGCAATATCAATAGCTCAAACTCGCGTAAATGCGAGACCTATTGCATTGCAAATGTGATAATGCGCTGCCCCCAGGTTAGCCGCTTACTCTTGCTGCCCGTTAGTGAAAGATGGACCACCAAACTGAAGCAGCCTTTCAAAGTGTGGGTGAAACCAGCCTGCACTTTCAGGGGGACAAAGACTCCCATGCAGGTGGGCGCAGTGAGTGACAGCACTCACTGGCATGGAGAAGCATAAAGGTGTCCAAGGGACCCCCTTTCAAATGGCGCACTGACTGCGGGCCATCTAGGAGCAGGGTCCTTTCTCCGGTGTCTTGGTCTGCTCCAAATAATTTGGAAAGGATCTTGTACGAAGTAACCACTTGCAAGCTTTAAATCGTCAGAGTCTGAAATAACCAGTCACTAGCTAATAAACTAGCAGTCTTATTAAATAGGTTTTTAGCTCGAGTTCACAACCCAGATCTGAGCTTTGACAGTGGGTCTGACGATTCACGATGGCCATTTAAAAAAGGATTTCTAGCTAGGCATGTGCAAACCAGTCCAATTATTCATACACCATTTTGTGCATGCGAATGTGCCTGATGTGTCTTTCCAATTAATGATTTGTGGTTTTATGTGTTATTTTTGGTGGGATTTGAGTACTTTGTGAACTTTAGCAAGGTTATTTTTCATGTTACAAGGCAATGTTGTATTTTCTCAATGAAAAGAACAGGAACATTCGATATCTGCGATGACAGGCTAGATTGTGTTCTTCCACTTTCATTGCCGAACATTCCGCATACATATGCAATTAAAATGGCTTTGACATAATGTATTTTGTCTTGATTTACGTTACACGGAATACACTTTTCAGTGCATTTCTGCCTATTAGTCTGTGATTTCATGGGACTGAAGGGCATTTCTCATGCGCAGTGACTGAAATCGGACCGTCTCATGTCTGCATGTGATTGAGAATGAATGCTTTTGTTACTTTGTGACTGGACAGATTCTCCACTCCCCCATATACACATGGAATGAATGAGCAGCATTATCTGTAAAAAAAATGGTTCTTTTTTTCTGTTGTCATGTTTGAGTTTGCGTCAATCTTGAATGGTCTATGAGACATCTATTAAACGTTTTATATGAACCACTTTTTGCGCCAGCAGCGTGCTCACTAACCAGTTTTGATTTACGTGAAAGAAAAAAGGGCCTGATAGAAAGTTTGCTGGACGGGTGTTTGAGCGCATGCGTGAAGGATATCCCATTCCGTTATTTAAAGTGCATTAGCATTTAAAGCACTAATAATAAGGTGGAACAAAAACATAAGGAGGAACAGAAACAAAAAAAGGTGCAGCTTTAGCAGCCATTTGTGGAGAACATCCTACGGACGGAGCTTTTGCACTGAAATACCTACGAATGCGGGTGCCGTGCTTAAGCAAAGCGTGGCGCCCGGGATAAACACAAGAAGAGGACACCTGCCCGGCGGAGGCCTCCCTCCTCTCTCCCACCGGAGCCACCAGAGGCAGCCGAGGGAAGTGCCCCAGAGCCATGCAGCCGCCTGCGCTGTGAGATCTGCGTGGATGTGAGCTGCGGGGGCCGGGATACCTGAGTAGAGCAGGCGAGGGGGCAGGAGCCCACCGGGGCAGGACATGGCGACCTCGTCAGGGCCAGGTGAGCTGGCGGTGCGTGCACTGGAGAGCTGGAGGGGCTGGGTGAGTGCACCTGGAGGCGCGGGATCATGCCATCGCGGCGCTGCAGGAGGCACTGCAATCTGTTGCAGAGCAGGGAGGGCTGTGACCAGCGGTCACCAAAAGCACGTCCATGGCCCACGAGCTGCGAGACAACGGACAGCGGGAGGAGGCGGGAACAAAAGGAACACGGACAACGGGAGGAGGGCGGGAACAGGACACTAAACAGAGCAGCGCTGGCTCAGGCGAGACCTAAATAAGCTGTCGCCATTGCACGAATAAAAAAAAAAGTGCTTACAGACTAATTGAAGGAGACAGTATAACGCCGCAAGTAAACGATCCAGTCCTGATGGGCGGTCCCAAAAGGAGACAGGGCGGTAACAAGGAGGGACTAAGAAGCCTCATCATCAATCGGAAGCCAGCATTTACCATGGACGATGACGCCAGCCAATGAAAAATATGGGCGGGGCTTCCACACCACTTCCAAAAAATACCCTATTACAGCATGCCTCGCAAAGCGAGCAGCTATTTGCGCTGCAATGCTAGGTGAGACCTAAAAACATGCATCAAGTCCAAAAGCACGACTTGCACAGCTGCCATGGTTTCAGACTGCTATGTGTGTCTTTTAATAATTTCAGTGATTACTAGAGACACTGTAGTTTGACGTGGTGTTTGTAAAGTGGTTGAAATGGTCTAGGCAGTCCCTTTCCACCTTTCAAAAAGTCTCCTATGGTGCGCTGTTGGTCGTCGGTCTTACCCATTAGATTGGGATGCCTGGCTTTTATGAATGTCTACCATGTACAGTCTGATAATAACATAATAAGGATGGATAAGCTTTATATACAAAACATTTGCTGTCTCTGCTGAAAATCGGAACATGATATATGAACGGCTGCATGGTGTTGGATTTATGGTTCAGAATTGAAGATATACTTGATATTCCTAAAGGGTCTACCTTTCTGTCAGATGCTCAGAAGGTTACTGATATTAAAAAAATAAGATTATTGAACGTCTGCAATTAATTACATTGTACCCTTGTTTTTCAGCTATTTAATTCAGCAATTCTCTTTTATCATAATGCATCTTATTTTGTGTGTGAAGTCCAATGTGATAGGGAATTGATGATGCGCAACTCTTGGGAAACATCTCAGTTTAAACAAGTACGATTTCTGACATACCATATATTATAACTGTAGCTGCTAGACTGATGAACACTCTTTGGAGACCAAATTGGGCCATTATACCATGATGAATTAGAAGTCCACAGGAGATTACCTTAGCAATCCTATCAATGCAAGTTTTTAAGTGCAAATAAAAAGTGAAATGTTTGATGGAGACCTTGGGAGTTTAGCCTACTTTCACATTCCCAGTAGTCCTAAGGCTTCTAGGACACCGATGTCCATCTATTAAACTGGGCTGGAATATCTTATTGTGTATAGCTTCTTGCTCCAAAAAGGAAAATATTATCTGAACAGAACTAGTAAAGGATTTAACCACCTGTCTTATTTACATTTGCTGATGGGGCTGTTTTTTTTCTTATGCAGCGTTTCAACAAGGAAGTTACAATGACTTTTCAAAAGAAATAAACAATGCTAGAAGTTGAGGCCTAATCAGCGTGACCACATTTAATTTAATTAACATGGCAAGTGCATGGAATTAATTACTATGGTTAGGTGCAGGCAAGGGTCTTGACTCACGAGAAGCGAAACTTCGAGCTGGTCATGATTAAGGCTCCCAGTTCTCTGTTTTTACTAATTTTTCAACTGATTTTTTTTTACAGATACATGCAGACAGAAAACTATCTATTTTTCAGTCTGTATTTATGTTTAAATATGGAAGGATACAGAAAACAGATTTTCTTTTGAATGATTGACACTACTGTCAGTCATGTGTGTTAGGTCAATAGCTATGTGGATTGACACTTAGTGAAGTTTTAAAAAAAGAAAAAAATCATAATGAAGCTTACACAACTGCAGTTGTTTAAGCTGTTCTACACTACAAATGATTTCATATAATTGTACTGTAAATGGCGCCAACTATGTTTTACTCTCCAAATATGGTTTATGCCATGACATTTTTATTTTAAAAAGAAAGCATTTAAAGAAAAGCAAGATACACCTCAGAATTCAATATTTTCTGGCCAATAAATGCTACTTCTGTCAACAGTCATGCTCCCTCAACCAATTGATGCTTGTCAGCGCTAAAACCAGAACAGCCACTTATGGAGACTATGCTGTTTGTACAGAAGCAGCCAAACTCTTCTTTGAGTTTGGTTTGCAGGCAGAAACAAACCTACTGTTTTAGACACTAACTGAAAACCCAGATTTTTAATAATTATCTTCCGGGCTTTATTTCTCAGACACTGGTTTTATAGCTGTCTTTCAAAACCAAGAAGCATCTTTGTATGATAACTCTACAAATAAACCCTACCATAACATATAAAAGGAATTACATTTATGCGGTGAGGCAAAAAACATTGAAAAAGCATTGTGACTGTTAGGAGAGGTTTTTTGTAGTATGTCTGGCTGTAAATACACATGCACTGCAGTTCGAGTCATGAGGTATAGTGACTCCTCTCTTATTTGGCAGGGCACATGGGCACCAGCTCTATTGTTGAATTGTTTCTGTCCGGCTGGTCCCGTTCAGTTCAGAGGCAAGCTCACACTCCAAAACTGAGGGGGAACAAGACCCTGAAGCAACAGAGTCGAGGAAGACTTAGACTGCAAGTATGGTCAGCACCCACACACAACCCACTGCCATGCAGCGACCACATTCCTAGGCAGAGCACCGCCCCGAGGTTGGGTATCAAACCAGAGAATCAACAACAACCTGTCGGGCCACCACTGCCTTTAGGCCATAGTTGGCAACAACAAACCAAAACCTTTTTGAATGCCACAGTCTGCAGGGCTCTAGACATGGCTGACACTAGGGCCAGGGGAGTTAGCACCAGAATCCTGGTCAGATGTCACGCCTGGCTCTGCGTCTCTGGCTTTAAGTCAGAGGTACAGCAGCATCTGTTGAACCTGCCATTTGACCGCAAACACCTCTTTGGACCGCAGGTAGACCAGATGTTTGAAAAGCGTAAGAAAGACACGGACATAGCTATGGGCATGAGTGTCCTTCAGACATCCACACCTAGGAGGTCCTTTCGGAGGTCACAGTAGAGGGGGGGCAGTAAGAGTACTTCTCCAGATACTTCTGCTTCCTACTAGGGACAGCAACAACAATATCACCAACAGCCTGTGATAATTATAAAGTAGTAACAATGGTATGGTCTAAAGGGTGGGGGAGAGTCGCCGCAGGTGGGGCTACGCTCCTCTGGCCTTTAAAAGCAACAGTCCCTGGGGGTCATATTAGATACAGTGCCCTAAGGGCCTTATTTATTTATTGAATTCACAGCATGACCACTTTCACTTTAGCGGCCGTGCTAAAAAAGCTTTCTTTCTTTCTTTTTAATACACTTTGTGCCCCATACGCACTTTCACTTTAATGTTGGCCGCGCCCCTTTCTTTAGACGCTGCACCCACACGCGTGGTCTCGTTCCTGGTGCACATAACCTTGGCTGCAGCGCACAGCGACCTTACACTGCCGCACACAGAGGAAAGAAATTAGAGGGAACATTGATTATCAGTATCTGGAGGGGAAAAAATCTGCGGGTTTTATGATTAAATCATGGAAATCTGATCAACAGTTCCCGTATATAGATATACTACCCAATCGCTACCTTAGGAACGAAGTTTTAAGATTGCGAATAGGGATTAATCCTTGCTATATGAATGATGGGATAAAAGCTGCTATGATGGATCCCGAAGGGAATTGCACCTGTAATTTAGGCATGAAATACGATATATTGCACATATGATTAGATTGTCATAAGGTCCTTGACACACAGAAACTGTTTTTACAACCAGTATTTTTTAAATATGGGATAAAGAACCATGCACAGGCAGCAGAATTGCTAACGGAAATGACCTGTTTGGACATAGCCTGTGCACTGAGGAGATTTATGCTGGAAGTTAAAAAAGTTTTTAGTGTTTATAAAGTTGGGATTTTATGATTTTATATATGAACAATAGGAATTAGATTGGAAAATGAAATAATTATTTATTATGGTATTATAATTTTATAATGTATAAATGATTAATGATATTGTATTATGGAAAGATGGAAATATTATTATTATTTTATGTTTAAGGACCGAAGGTCTAAGTAAACATTACTTTTGACTTGACTTGACATGATGCGTTCAGAAACAATCTTGTAACCCATTGGGAGTCTGGTGTATCTTCTTTGAAAGCCAAGTCCTGAGAAGGCTATCAAATCTCTGCTTTTTAAGCGCTAAATTTGGCTGAAGAAACCGTTGGAAATGTCCAAAGTTGTTTTGTATTTTTTATGGAATATATTGTTTATGGGTGTCGTACTGTGTGTATTCTGTATTGCAAAAGTGTGGGTATGACTGTTTAAATGTCAATAGTCTAAGACTATACGATGTGAATGGTCAGGTTTCTACACAGGAGAAAGGACATTAGTCATCTGTGAGACACAGGGCTCAATTACTCCCTGATACTCCAATTGGGCAAGTATTTCCCTAACATGTGCTTTAGCACCCTTTTTATATGGTACTGCTGTTGGACTTGAGGGCCGGACCTTATAGGTATAACATGATAAGGGGAGTCCATACCCCAGCCGACATGATTGCGGTATAATGCAGGTGCTAGTGCAATTGCCCCTTCTGCTGCATAAGCTTGCTTAACTTGGTCAGGGACAAGTGTAGAAAAAGAAAGAAATATCACATCCTTATCCTGTGGGGATGGTTGTACACACTGCAGGGGCCAATCGAACTCTGCCAGAAGGATATCATAGGACAAAGATACATTTTCCCAGAATATTGCTTTAATGGTGCGCAGTATGTCACCCTCAATTTGAATGTCTAGATCATATAATCTATCTGGAGGGGCTAAGCGCCTGTCCACTGTTTCACTTGTAATAAAAGTATCAGTTGCTCTTGCTGCCGGAAACTCCTGGAGATTCTGGTGCACTATTGTGACTTCTGCCGCTCTGTTGAGGAGAGTCACTGCCCAACTCCTCTTCAGGAGGAGGGTTCTCAGTATCTGTGGCACATTTAGTGGTTATTGCTGCTTCTTTCTTTTTTTCTGAAAAGGGGCTCTGATTGAGGAGGTCTTTCCTCCTTCTTTATCTTCACGTTAGACGAGTGTTGTGTCACCCTCCTCTGTAATACTACTTGTCAGGTGATTCCTGAAAAGAATGAGGAGAATGTGTATCAGGAACCTGATACCTGTCTGGAGTCTTGAGTTTAGTTCAATCACGAAAATCGTAGCACCTCTCAGAGGACTCTGGGGGTGGAGAACTTCCACGAGGGTTACCTTTCATTGGTGGTTTAAATTCATCCCATGTTTTTTAACAAACTCACAGGTCTGCTTGGCATCCTTGACAGTACTAGGTTTGCCAAGAGGTGGTTTTGTAGGCCTGGTTCCCAAATTATTGCGTCCTAAGGATGTGCAAACATCAGCAATAATAAAAGTCAGCTCACATTCACGGTCAACTTGTGCAACTGCTGTGAGCCGCTGGCGTATAGCCAGAGATGCTGCTTCACTTTTAATATTAGACAGAATCATTGTGGATGCTATGGGAAAATTTCCCATTTGTTTCATCCCCAGATCCAGGGCAGCAGCTGCCCTGTGTTCATTCTGTATTAGTTTTAATACACCTGGTAAGTCTGACATCTAAGGAATGTCTTGACTGATTGTATAGACAGCGGCAAAGACTGTCCCCCAAGTGTTGGAGTCTTCTACAGTGGGAACCATCCAGTGGGTTAAGCACATAGTTACAATTCTGTGCTTGTCTTGTCGTCCCGTAAGGGGAAACACAATCTCAATTTGGTTGATTTTTTGGGCAATCCAAAATGGTATTTCCTCATAAATTAGTGGGTACCCTGCCCATAACTTAATGAACAATCAAAGGAATTATTGTAGGCACTGCAGGCACCCAGATTTGCCCTGGCAGGAAAATTATTGCTGGTTGCAAGTCAAGCGTTTATATAGAGTAACCAGAGCATGGTATAAGGCTAGTGTTTGCAAAGAATTTGATTCTCCATATCAGGGTACGGTGCATATCCAGCAGAAGCTGGCCAGGTTGCCCCATCATTACTCAGGGGACCCATGCAATTACGTACAAGTGTAAGTACTTGCGGGAGGAAGCCTAGGAACCAAGTTTGATGTTCCTAATAAGACAAAGGTATTTGCATGAGCGCATATGCTTGGTATTATGCTGGTGGTTGAGGAATTGTGTATATATGTATGAGATGTATTTGTATTAACATCCACAGCTGGAAAATCGACCCAAGAATAAAGGACTTCAAAGTGATAGGCAGCATCTGCTACTGCCACAAAGTTAAAAAGCATCACCTGCATTAGTAAGTCCATGATGTGTTACATGTGCATGGACAGCAGGTCTGCAATTAGCAGGAATAAAAATAGGTGATAGCGCTGCCATAACATGGCAGTATGCAAACAAAGTGCAACACAAAAACAAGTTTAGTCCTTTTCAACTTCCAAGCTTGAATAACCAACAGAATTAGGTGCTTCCTAAACACCGTAGAGGATTAACCCTGTAGAAACTGAAAAACCTCTAAGACCCAAAATCAGACTCTGTCACAACCACCTGAGTGAAACAAAGAACATGTATTAAGGTGCACGGGAGCATCAGTTTGGGTGATGAATTCTCGAATAAGCAGAAGTAAAACACAAGCATGTATAGTCAGAGACCACAAGATTTCATTATAATTTGTTGTGCGTAACAGGTCATGGGCGAGCCCTCATATTCCGGCAGGTGGTGAAGAAACACATTGTGCTTGGAAACATACAGTACATTGTTACACAAGAATAGATTGGAAACCACCTAGCATGTATGTGACAAGTCCCTTGCATCTAAAGTCAGACTGTTGAACAGTTACATTTACATCCAAGTCCAAGCAATAGATGCTGGGCAATCAGTATGGTCTACATTAGCTGATGTGTGCTTGAATATACATTTGAGGCCTACAGGGTCTGTTGCAAAGGCAAGCAGGCAGAATGCAGTAACATGGAAATGAACTCTTTGTGCAAGCCTTGCAATGTGTTGCGTTAAAGGCAGCTTACGAAAAGCAGAGAGCAAACTGTCTATTAGGAGTCACATGAGATCAAGCAATGAATATATATTTGTCTATAATTCCCATCATCATTGAATTATCACAGTGTCAACCTATACGAAATGGATGCCACCTGTATCATTCAAACGTAGCTTCCACATTCCCGCCCTTTTTTATAAACAATGATGATGGCATAGTCAGACATTTTAAAATTTCTGGTTCTAGTCGTCTTGTTCATCCTGCACTCCCTTCAGGTGTATTCTGTTCACCCTGCCATAGGTCTAATTTCCTAATGACTTATTGTTTCTGTTGCAGCAGGTGTTTATCATTGCATTGGTACAATTGGGGCATAATTGTATCAGCACACACAAGGGGAGGAGTCCCACTACTCCTATTATTAAAGCTTCCAGTAGCCAGGAGCCCCATCCCCGGAACCAATTTCCAAAGGATCCCCATAGTTCACCAGTGTGTATTCCCTTTGCCTCTTTCTGCACCTTATGTATGTTGTCTATCGCATGGTGTATATTGTTGCTGTTATCCGATATGAATACACAGCAAGATTGATGGACAACGTGACAGACTCCACCTTCCTTGGCAAGGATGGTGTTTAACACAATTCTCTTTTGTATTACTATTTCTCTCATAGCAGTGAGTTCTTTTGTGATGTTGCCTAGGGCTGCTGCTATGGAGTCTGCTAAGTCTTCAATCAAGTTTGCCAGCTGGTATATTCTGACAGTAGTGTAAATTTGTCCCATGGGTGGTTCCATAAAGCCAAATGCTGTTAGCATATGGTCCACCTACGGCGCAGTTCTCTTAAAACAGTCCCTTACCCTTGCTTTTGGACCTATCAGTGACAGCTGGACAACATGGGTCATTTGTGGTATCACAAGAGAAACATAGCAGCTACCATACCATCCATCTGGCAGAAAAAAGAATACGTGTTCCCCACATACAAAGAACACCCCTTTATATCCGATCACCCTGGGTGATGGTTGTGAAATTCCTTGTTTCAATCCCGGAATATGAGCATAGTAGGAGCAGTTGCTGGTACCCACTTTACGTTGTGCCACAACATTTTGTGGTATTTCTCTAATAAAACCGTTACTTAAATAGCCCACCTCTGTTCCTGTATTATAGATTGATCCCTGACAAAAATTACTCTTTAGCTGCTCATTATTTTGAATGATACTCACCCAGACCAGCCGGGTCGGAATTATCACTGGCGGAGCGGTAAGCGCTCTTATCTCCCGTTTCATAAGTTTTTATCTCGCACTCTCGTACTTCACCAAACTGTGCTTCTTACACATTCTCCCCTAATCTTTTTTCCACAGACCATTGTTTGATATCCCTTCTTCATTTCAGGTACTCCTTTTTTAATTTTTTTTTTATTGACTCTGTTCTTCACTTCGCCCCTTGGTTAATTTTTGTTCTCTCCCGCATCCCTTATCAAGGGCCCATAATTTTCTGACTTCCCCTTTTCCTTTCTCCAACTGGAACGGGGGACATGTTTTTTCATTTAAGCGAGATTAAGAGCTTTAACTTTTATTATTTAATTTTCAGGTAGCACTGTGCTCACTTGTCACTTGTATCTTTGTTGTCACTTTTGGTTATTTTCCAGGTTGCAATTAGGGTTTCCACTTGTGTCAAGTTCTGGCCAATTTTCTGATTTGGCGTTAAGATAATTGAGATTAACAACGTACTGTTTAAATTAAACTACATGTTTTTCATATCACCCTTTGTATCTTTCCCAGCCCTGAGGAAGTCGCAGGATTATTTCCATTGGTGACGAAACACGTGTTGGCTGGTTTCTCCTGCTCACTTTAAATAATTAAAACAAGGCACTTTCATACCTATTGACTTTCTATTGTGGTCCACTCACATTTACTTACATACCATTACTGCATTATCATTCACGTGTGCCTAGGTCTTTTCCTTACAATTCTCTTTTGTATTACTACTTCTCTCATAGCAGTGAGTTCTTTTGTGATGTTACCTAGGGCTGCTGCTATGGAGTCTGCTAAGTCTTCAATCAAGTTTGCCAGCTGGTATATTCTGACAGTAGTGTAAATTTGTCCCATGGGTGGTACCATAAAGCCAAATGTTGTTAGCATATGGTCCACCTACGGCTCAGTTCTCTTAAAACGGTCCCTTACCCTTGCTTTTCGACCTATCAGTGACAGCAGGACAACATGGGTCATTTGTGGTATCACAAGAGAAAGATAGCAGCTACCATACCATCCATCTGGCAGAAAAAAGAATACGTGTTCCCCACATACAAAGAACACCCCTTTAGATCCGATCACCCTGGGTGATAGTTGTGAAATTCCTTGTTTCAATCCCGCAATATGAGCATAGTAGGAGCAGTTGCTGGTACCCACGTTGATACTTGACTTCTGCACTTTCTTGTCTTTCCCCCCATCCATTGACACTAGGGCATTATCCTTGGTGTTTCTAATACACCACAGTGCTCTTATTTTATTTAGTGCCCTAAGACTGGGGATAGCCATGTCCTCCGCCCTCTTATCCCCTGAATCTGACCATGTTCCTGGGTAAGGCCCACCACCCATTTTTCTTCCTTTACCTTTTTTAAGCTGGTCAATAAGTGACTGGTCACTCTTGTCGGGCTTCATGTTCTGGGAAGGTGACTTAGGTTCATTCAATCCTGCAGCCCTTTTCCTACGCCTTCCTGATATGGCTGTAAGAAGTCTGGTCATACTTTCTGCTACCTGAATGTTTGTTTGTACCTGTTTCCCTTTTCCTGTTTTGACAGTTGTGTTATATTGCTCTGTTATCATATCTATGAATAAAGCACAGGCAACAGCTTTACCCAGTGGTAAAACATTGTATCTTGCTTGTTCATCAGCAGACGTTGGTAGATGTGTGCAAACATAACAATCATTGCTTCTGCATAGAAATTCACCATCTGAACATATTTGTTCTCTGCATAATTTTCCCAATTTACTTTTGTATTGCTTTCCTGCCCTGTCATTTGTTCTAATTCCCCAACCTCTTCAATATCTAATTGTTCACCTTGGTAAAATAGGTCTGTTTCATTTATCATTATCTCATGCTCATGGCTGGGTATAGCAATATGATCAGAATACACTATAAGGATCATTGTTATTACAATGGCAGGAATGGGGGTGAGTATTGCCAGTAGCACCCATGGCCATTTCCTCTCATTGTTCTGCAAATCTTGAGGCATTGTTCCAGTTGTTGGTACATGTGGCTAGTGTGGCTAGCTGTAAGAGTGTCTTATCTTCTGTTGCACTAATACGCTTTTCAAAAGTCTACTGAGGAAGGATGCAGATCCCCAGAGTTGATACCTGTAAACAGAAAAGTAACCGGTGGTGCCTGTCTTCAAGTAATTTGAGAGGTTAACCAGCACTTCGATTACTCAGGCACTTTAGTATGAAGAAAACAAAGTGATGAGGAAAATAAAGATGTCTCGTTGTCGCAGCTTGTAGAATGAGGGGTTGGCGCGTTGATGTTCCAGACGTCTTTAGTTGATGTATCGCTGGGGCCCACTTAACACTCTTCCTTTTTCTGCTATGTGCAGCACGCGCAACCCTTCAGGATAAACTGGTGGTACCCTTTACACTGGATACTTTTAGTGTAACGCAGGTTGTAACGATGCTGTCCTTGTTGTGATGCGGGGGAAAGCACTGGAGGCTCCTGTAGTGGTGGCGGTGTCACAGCTTTTCTTTGTATGAGAGCCATGGATCCAGGAAGTTAGGTCCTCACACTTGACCACTGTTGCTCTTGTCAAAAGGACCTGATATGGCCCCTTCCATCGAGGTTGGAGACAGTGCCGTCTGGTGTGGGCTGTGATCCAAACACAATCCCCTGAGTGGAGGCCAGGGGCTGCTGGTGTGTCTGCTTCAGTAAGGGCCTGCAGCACCTGACGATGAAGATAATGTAAAGTCTCTGTTAGTCTTTTGCAGTATTGAAGAAGCAGATCATCAGATAAGGACAGAGGGACAATAGACATGTGGCCTGGAATGTTCATTGGCCGTCCAAACACTATTTAATGTGGGCTGAGCTTTGTCACTCTGCCTTGGGTGCTTCTCATGGACAACAGGGCAAGTGATAATGCATCAATCCAAGCCAGTTCAGTGGATGTACAAATCTTCCCTGTGTTATCTCTGATGAATGAACCATCGACAAATAGATCTCCATCTGCATCAGGAAAGGTTGTGTCTCTTAAATTAGGTCGAACCTTTGTGTACCTATCTGTGGCTAGCACACAATCATGAAAGGCATCATCAGTTGTAGGGTAATCATTGTCATACTCAGAGGAAAGCAAACAATCATGGTTCAAGGTGGTGCATCTCTTTATAATGATGTGGGATGTTAATAGCGTTAGTTCGTACCTAGTGAGACGTGCATTTGTCAGATGCTGAGTTTTTGTTGTTGTCAACAAGGTGTCGACCGCATGCGGAACATGTAAGAACAGCGTGTGCGCTAGGACTATGTTCTCTGACTGTTCCATTGCCAGGGCCGCTGATGCTACAGCTCTTGAACATAGCGGCAGTGCCGCAGCGACAGGGTCTAGGGTAGCTGAGTAGTAGGCCACCGGGTGGTAGAAAGAGCCATGCTTTTGTGCCAGTACCCCCAGTGAACACCCTCCCTTCTCATGGCAAAACAGGTGGGAATCTTTGGTATAATCTGGGATGCCTAGTGCTGGTGCTGTACGCAAAGCATTCTTCAGTGAAACAAATGCTTTTCCGCAGTCTGGGGACCATGGCACTGTATCAGGCACGTCTTTGTATGTGAGGGCTCGGAGTGGGCGTGCAATCAGGGAAAAATTAGGGATCCAGTGCCTACAATATCCTGCCACTCCTAAACAGGCTCGTACCTCTTTCTGTGTGCGTGGTCTTGGGAAATGTGTGATGGTAGCTATTGTGTCTGGTATTAATTTTCGTGTCTCCTCTGATAATTCGTATCCCAGGTATTTCACAGTTGGTGAGCAGAACTGTAATTTCTTAGGTGAGACCTTGTAACCCTTCTGTGCCAAGTGGCAGAGCAATGCCACTGTGTCTTCTGTACAGGCTACCTGTCATTGTGATGCTAGCAGTAAATCATCTATATACTGAACTAGGGTTGAGCTACCTGGTAACTTCAGGGAATCTAAATCTGTCTTCAAGGCGTTGGAAAAGATGGATGGGGACTCTGTAAATCCCTGTGGGAGCCTTTCCCATGTTAATCTTTTCTGCTTGATATGAAACACAAAAAGATACTGGAAATCGGGATGCAATTGAATAGTGAAGAAGGCAGAGCTAAGATCTAATACAGTAAAATGTGTTGCTGTGGCTGGAATGCTTGACAATATTGTGGCGGGGTTTGGAACCACAGGGAATGATGGTACTACTATTTTGTTTCAATTCTCTTAGGTCTTGAGTAAATCTGTACACTGGTGCCCCTTCCGGGCCCTTGGATGTCTTTTTCACCGGAAGTATAGGAGTGTTGCATGGGCTGTATTGTATCTTTCTTATTATGCCCTGTTGTAAGAGATCTTTTATCACTTGTTTGATGCCCTCCTCCCCTTCCTTTGCTATTTTATATTGTGGTACCCGTGGCAGAGGTGCTCCTGGTATCAATTTTGCCTGTACTGGTGGGAAGTCTAGTAGCCGTCCCCAATTATTTGGTCCCTTGGCCCAAACACTGTCAGGGACTGACTTTTGAAGTGGTGGAGGTATGACTGATGCTGCTATTTTCATAAATGCTTGTAACACTATTCAATTTGCTCTACTTTCCAGGGACACCCCATTCGGTGAACAATAGATGGTGTACTGCAATTTGCAAAGCAGATCTCTTCCTAGCAAATTTACAGGGCAGCATCTGCTGAGGACGACCTGGTGTTGGTCCATGAGGGGTCCCACTACCAGCTTTAGTAGGAGCGTCAGATACTCATCTACTGGTTGTCCTGTCATGCCGACTGCCATAATCTGGGTACCCGAGAGAGGTGCTTCAGGCATCTGAGATGCCTTAAGCATGGATCTTGTAGCCCCAGTCTCAATCAGGAAAGGAACAGTTTTGTTCAATATGGTAACTTCCTCATATGGTCCTTCCTGGTCCACTGTTATTGCAGGGGCTATTAGGTAGTCTCCCTTTCTCGGGCACCCCTAGTACATGCCAGGAGGTGGAGGAGGGAACCCAGTCGCTCCCCCATCTTCTGGGTACCATTGGTGTCTATCCCCCTTGGCAGTGGTGGTGGCTCATATGTGTAAACCTTATTTCGTTGTTGTTGCTGTGTTCCTGCCTGTCTATTAAAGTCCTCATCAAATGCGTTATGGACTGAAAGTGTTGATGGTGCGTTTCCTAGCTAGGTCTGGGCCTGTGGTCCTTGTTGTAACAAGGGGCAGTTAGCTCTCCAGTGTCCTGGCTGATTACAATTAAAACATGTTGACCCTGGTGGAGGCTGAGAGGATGCTCTGTTATTACTTCCTCTCCCTCTGCCCCTGGAATTCCCCCTTCCTCTGCCCCCTGCCTGTTCTCCCCCATAGAATTTTTCCTGTGCCACCATTAATTTCACCTTGTCTTTTTTTGTCTTTTCTGCTTCCATGGCCTGTAAATGTACTTGATAATCTGCGCAGTACCTTGCTGCGGCCAGGACCTTTTCTATTGGTTCCTGCTGTCAGCATACAAAGGATGCCTATAGGTGTGTTTTTATTGGTGGGCGCAGGCCATGGACAAAAGTGGTTACAAAAGCTGGCATGGCTTCTCCCATGGGGTTGTGCATACCACTATTGTGTTGATAAATCTGTAGGAGGCGATCAAAGTATGCATTTACACTTTCATCTTTTTCCTGTGTGGTGAGTATTATTTTATTCCAATCCACTTTGTCCTCCAGCACCTTGTTCTTCAAGATTTTCACTGCCTCCTTATATTTCTCCTCTACTTCTTCACCTGGTCTACCCCCTTCTCTCCTTTCTGGTTCCCCCTTTGGCCATTGTGTCACTTTTTTTGCAGTCTTTCCATAAGTCTGTTGGTACAATAATGTTAAATAGTGTGTCCAGATCTTTCCACAACAAATCTCATAAAGCTACTATTCTATTTAACTGTGTACCATTTGTGTGGTTCTTCATGCAGTTTTGGAAAATCTTTAGCAAATGACAGGAGATTTGCCCTTGTCCATGGGACATGAATATATGCTAGATGCTCTTTGTCATCTCCACTTGGGTCTTCTCTCATTGGCATTAATAATTCACTTTTTGTGAGTACTGGGCATGCAGTTACTTTCTCTAAGTTCTTTGCTACATCTAGAGTTCTTAATGAAGCCCGTAAGTCCTCCCACTGGCTTAATTTGTTGATCGCATATTACAAAATTTTATTTAGTTTTGAATCTTCCCAAGCTGGTAGGTCTGAATCTAAAACCCCCAAATTTGCCATGTCCCAGTCATATTCATGTGGTAGCATTGGTGTCACCATAGGCGCTGCACTGCTTGCGTCAGCGCCTTTGGTTTGCTGTGCATAGTCACGACACACCGAGGGCAGCTCATGCAGTAATTTTGTGCATGCTAGGGATAACACAGCTTCCTGATATTCTCTAGTGTTGTCGTCTAGGAATTGGTCAATTGTTCATTTTTCCTCAACTAATTCTCCAAGTAATCTTTGACATTTCACACTGTCACTTTTTAGGAATCTTTTACCTGAAGTGAATTTTAGTGGTGTCTTGGTACGGTCCCGTATCGTGGAGGGCACAGGACTAAGTGTGTGTTTCTCCCTGGCGTTGTTATATGTGTTTTGTAATGCTATGATGTCCTGCTTCGTCTGAGAAGCATACACTAGCATGTCCCATATCAGTGCATGCATCTGTGTTGTTGTGCGTGTATTATCAGTGGTGTGGTCACCGTATTCTTGGTGCCACTCAGACTTGTGCTGTTTAGGCAATGTTATTTTCAGTCCCCTACACTTTTCTTCTATCTTTGTATGTTCGTCATTTAGGTAATTTGCCCTTCATTTATTTCCTTTTTTAATGCAGCCAGGGAGCGACTATTTGTGACCTTGTCGAGGTAGTCTTTCAAAACTTCCCCTTTTAGTAGTTTCGTAGCCACATCGCTGGTAGCTGCCTTCTGTCTGTCTCTTAGCGCCTTGGCGTCTGTTAGCTCAGTGTGTTTGCTCACTGATGTGTAGCACTGAGCAACACCTTTCATGTTCCCTATCCTCCCTGTTATTATATCTTCTAACACCTGGTCCTCTCCCTGGCCTTCCTCCTGTGACTGCGCGCTTGTAACCGAAAGACAGGGAAAGGCTCTAACAACATCCAATTGATGTTCCCTTCGAACTTGTGCAGCCTTTTGTTCCCAAAACCCTTCTTTTAAGTTTAGCAATTCTCTGTGTACTTTGCTTTTATCATCGTTGGTGGCCCTGATGTCCTGCCGTGCTGTGTCCCATAACCAAATACAGTCCCATTTGACGGGCCTAATTTTCTTTCCTTTCAAAATTAATATCTGTTGTAAGTAAGCCAGTACAGCCATTTCATATGTCCCAATAAGTGGAAACTGCAAGTCAGGCGTTTTTGCGTCAAATTGTGCGATTTTCGTAAAAACAATACTGCACTTAAGCCATGGCGGGTGGTCACCAGGGGGTAGATTTACGTTGAACTAACGCAGCGCGGTACAGCAAGTCATTTTGCTGTGCCGCGCTGCGTTACTTTTGAAGCACAGGGATGCGACATATTTACAAGAATATGTTGCATCCTTGTGCTTCCCCCAAACTGCTGCCATGCGCCGGCGCAGGCACCCTTGCACCATGGTGCAAGGATGCCATGCGTCGTGGGAGATTGTTTTTGTGCAGGAAGGGGAACCTTCCTGCACAAAAACAATCACTACACCATTTTCCTCTTTCAATGCGTGCTGTAGAATGCAGCACGCATTGAAAGAGAAAAACGAGGAGAAATGAAAACATTTATCCTCGGTGTGCCTCGCTACGCCACCTCTAGGGTGGCGTAGCTTCAGACGCATCTCCAGAGTTACGATTTCTCGTAATTCTGGAGATGTGTCTTGTTCCATGAGTGTTGCGTGGGAACACCCACAGCAACACCCATGGAACGCCCCTTCACCGCAAAGTGCTGCGTGTGAAGGGGCCGTATTTACAAGGAGAGGAAAAGTCACGCAGGGTGGCTTTTCCTCTCCTTGTAATATGGAGCAGCCCCCTGCGCCACCAGTACGTCACGAAGAGTGACGTACTGGTGGCGCAGGGGGCTCGTAAATCTGCCCCCAGGTACAAAGGCGAGTCCTTTGGTGGTGCGGGTTGACTGTCATTTAAATTGTTTTTGCTAAGTGAAGTAACCATGGTGTAGGAAAGTGTCAGCTATCCCTATTGCAGTGAACAGACTTATATACACACTTCAATACAGTGACACAGGAGGTAGTCAGCATACTAGTTCTTACTGCTCATTCCCGAAGGGCATGGGTATGGGTAACAAGTAGGTTTACTCAGTCATGTAATGGTCAAACAGCCAGCTGTGTTTTGATAAATGAAGCAGAGAGAGAGTCGTTCATCAGGCAAAGTGACGTGACATCGCATTTGCTACAAATTCACCTCAAATATTCATAGATAGGAAAGAAAGAGACAGAAGAAGAATTTCGGCCCCTTGCTTGCTCCAGGGGCCACCTGGACCCACTGAGGTGTGGCTGAACGAAATTGCAGAATCACATGAAAAGATGAGACAAAAACTAGTGAACTCTGCACTGACACAGGCGTACACATATAACATAAAGAGCAGGGCTCTGCCCCTAGGTGGTGCAGAGCTACCTGAGCACCTTTTCCCGGTGTAATGTTAATCCCAAAGGAGTAATAATGTAATCATAAAGAGAGTTGGAATCTCTAATTTCATAAGTAGAAAGGCACAAACATAGGGTAATGTGCAATACAAAAACAATGTGAAAATGTCTGTTAGCAGTCTAGCAGCATTATTGTATGAACATGGCAATATTATTGTGGCATTTTCATGTCAAAGTCAGATCAGTCAAAAGCAAACTTATAATCAAATTGATAACTTGATGAACGCAAAAATAACAACAGATATCACAAACCAAAGAAATCTATTAATGCAAAACCAAGAAAATCTATAAATGACGTATTTCCCATTGTCTAGAACGAGGCGTTCACCACCCCCTGTATTTCTCAATGTCCAATGCATTCCACCGTTGGGCATTGGAAAAAGGAAGGTGCCAGATATGCGGAAAATGATTATTTCAGAGAGCACGTGATCTCCTGTTTGAGGTTTATTGATGACCTATTCATCCAATGGGACAGACACAAAGATACTTTGAAACAATGCATACAGGTCCTCCATACAAATGAATTCAACATCTGGTTTACAGTAGCTCAAAGTAATTAAGACAAAGAGATTTTTGGATGTCCGTTTGCAGGCCACGGAGAATGGAATTTGCATGAAAATTCACAGGAAAGAGACGGCTGCTAACTTAGTTCTTCATGACAATAATGGCCACCCTAAGACACTGAAATTGAGTATTGAGTATTGACCAGTATTAAGGGCCCATCAGATTTATTCCACTGAAGAAAACTTTGAGAGTGACGTGAGCAAAATAAAGAAAAGATTCACTCTTCGAGGATATCCAACAAATGTGCTCAGTGATGCTCTGATTAGAGTTAGATTGAAGGATAGAGAGTGCCTCTACTATAGTGCTGAAACACCGGAGATCGGCATCAGGACATGAAATGTAGATTTTATTCATGGTTTATAATGCGGCACAGCCACAACTGAAAGAAATGTTGAGGTTAAACTGGCATATGCTAACACATGATTAGCATTTCTTCAGAATATGTGGACCCACATCCCAGCATTACTTTTCAAAGGACCACCACCCTGGGAGATATTCTAACAAAGAGTTTTTATGACACTGCCAAAACATCAAGCAAACGGCTTGAAGATAGGAGTAAAGAATTTGTCAAATGTGATGTATGCAAGCATGAAAATTCGGCTCAAATAAGAAAGACTTGGGGGGATATTCTCAAGAACGTGTGATAATTATCGCAAAATTAGCTTAACGCAACATTGCACATCGCAGTCTAACGCGGGAAAAATAACGCCGTGTCAATGTTGTATTCCCAACACGGCGGTACCATGCGATAGTCTCATGCTAACGCGTCAAATGACCGCGATAAAATTACAGTGACGGCAAAAAAACGCGAAACACGAACGCGAAAAAAGTTGCGATGTGGCCAACCACGATAAAAAAATGAGCAATAACCAGCAACAGGCCTGCAATTCCCATGCGTCATGCGGGAAAATGCACTATAAAAGCACCAAAAAACACAAACAAAATAATTCAAACTGCGCAGTACCATGGAGGAAGCCGGAGCAAGTACAGAGGACGACCAGAACCCCACAAGCCCCCAGGAGGACCAGCCTGGGACCTCGGGGTCACGGAGGGGAAAGGAGAAGAAGACGAGGAAGACGAGGTTCAGTCCGCAGGAAAACAGAATCATCATCACGGAGGTGATAGAACACCACCAACAACTGTTCGTCACCTCCAACGTGTCATTGGCAAATAAAAATGCAATATGGCAGTCCATCCTGGACAAGGTGAATGCAGTCGGAGTGAGGAGGAGGACAATTGGAGAGCTCAAGAGGTGCTGGAATGATGCGATTCGCAAAACCAAGAAGAAACTCGCTGACAAAGCAAACACAAAGAGATGATGGACGGAGTGCTGAAACTTTTCAAACACTCACCCCCAGTCACAGATCTGGGTTGAATCCATCATCTTTCTTTAGCTCACTTTGCCACCCCAGTTCAGACACAGCTATATGCAAATCAGTCTTGACCCTGTGCCTCATGGGAACAGTCCAGCCCGAACTGCCAAGCCATGTCTTCCCTGGACCGGGAACAAGCATCCTGGGACCGGTTTCGGGCTAACAGCCCTCATCAGCCAGGCTAGCTTGAATCCAGTGACAAAGTGAGCAAGGGACCCACGTCTGGGCATACCCTGCCAACTTAGGGCGAACAAAGCAAACACAAAGAGATGAGGGACGGTGTGCTGAAACTTTTCAAACACTCACCCCCAGTCACAGATCTGGGTTGAATCCATCATCGTTCTTTAGCTCACTTTGCCACCCCAGTTCAGACACAGCTATATGCAAATCAGTCTTGACCCTGTGCCTCATGGGAACAGTCCAGCCTGAACTGCCAAGCCATGTCTTCCCTGGACCGGAAACAAGCATCCTGGGAAACTCGCTGACAACCATCAGGCAGCAATGCAGACTGGAGGTGGCAGTCCAGCGGAACACCAGGAGCTGGATGAGATGGAGGAAATGGTGGCCACAGTCATCAGTGGGGAGACGGTGGCATGAGTTGGGGGTCCGGACACTGCTCGACATGACCTGACACAACAGCACCAGGGTGAGTACCGAACAGGGACTGGGGGACGGGGGAGATGGGCACAATGGCACACATGCACAATTAAGTAGAGCACACTGCACACCCACAATGACTCTGGATCATGTCCCTGATCCCCTTGGCACACTGCAGCACACATACAAACAACAAGTAGGCCCCCGTCCACTATGGGCACAAAGGGGTCCCTCCCCACACAGCACCAATCTCACAACCAACCCATGCACTCGTGTCAAAACCAGCAAAGCTGCATGTCTGTGAGCCACCATGACAATGCAAGTGACACCGCATGACGAATAGCATGGCTGCAGTCCAATTATCATGACATGGTGCACGCCACGACACTGGGGTGGCTGAGTGTGGAACACATCCGGAAAGGAGCAGGTCAAACTCTGACACATCCACGTGCACAAACAACCACTGACGTCAACAACACATCTGCGGATAAACCATGCACAAGAGTCCAAAATATGAACAAGAGCCAAAATTAGCCAAGTCTGCAACATCTCAGCACTGTAGAAGCACAGAAGTCAAAGGCACACCGCCTCAAAGGGATAAGGGGCAGCAAAATCACAGCTGCAGGGGCAACTCTCCCACAATGCAGCACACACACATAGCAATAACAGCACATCAACATTGACGTCAATGTGGTACAAAGTGCAACACTTTCACTACAGAACAGAGGACACAACTGGTTCCGCTTGTGCGTAGAAACTGGCCAATCACATCTGGCATAGCAGGAAACTGTGAGTTGAAAATGTACGTGTACAACCTCACATCCGTGATGTAGTTCAAATGTCCACTGTCCTACATCAAATAGTCAGCTTGTCATGCAGTCTGTATGTAAACTAGAACAATGCATCAACATACGTCAACACAATGTTAAAATGCATCTCCCCTTCACATTGCAGAGGGACAATCAACACATCCTGCAGAGCAGACCAGACAACACATCAGTGATGATGAAGAGGACCGCCACACCTTCGACACCGACGCCCTACAACAGCTCATGGACATCTTAGGCAACCCAACTCCAGGAGCAGGGCAGCCCAGCTGCATCGAGGAGACCCCACCCCCTGCACAGACCACACAGCAGGAAGCACCCACCACCACGGCTGGCTCCCAGCACCTCACCGAAGCACACATCGCATTCCAAGGCCAGTTGTTAGACTGCCAGAAGGAGGTGGCTGAACAGGTGTGGGTGGGTTTCGACCTCATGGCTGCAGAACTAGATTATATACGTGGGTTTCTAATTCCCATCAGGGACCACTTACACTCCCCAACGGACACCCACACTGCGACAGAGACACACGCATTTGCACATTTCCAGTACTGAACCATGCCCAGCGCCCCAGGATAATCATTCACATCCCTACGCTGTACTTGCGTATGCCGGCCCAGTCCACTCCTCTTACGTATAAAGGGGGTGAAGACAAAGCTACATGTCCAAGGTCTTACCCACTGCCTGAGGTGACACTGTTGCGTCCGCTGTCCACAGCACAATATAATGTGGTAGGGCCCTGGCCCATCATGCATACATAATGACCACACGGACACACTTAGTTAGATAGTTGAACTGGCTACGGACACGTGCGCGCAGCCACCTTTTATTACCAGGGTCACATGTCGCAGTGACACCTGTGCTGGATGGGTATGGGGTGGGTGTAAGCCAGCCCTCAAGGAGTGGTTGGTCCTGGCAACAACTTGAACAGTGATCACTATTAAAGCGGAAACAGAAAACACCAACATGACACAAACAACTGCGAAGCATCATGGTGGTAGCCGGAGCAAGTACAGAGGTCACCCAATATTCAATCAGAAGGGTCCGTGAGTTGCAGCGCACTGAGGTAGGGGCACCAGAGCTGATCGTGCACATGTGAAGAAATTGTCTAGGAATGTGTCCCTTCGGGATATCCTGCTGCAGCTGCAGTGGGGTGTGTTACACCTGCCTCATCTTCCTCATCATTGTCCCAGGTATTCCCCACTGCCTGAGGTGACAATGTTGCGTGACCTGTCCACAGCACAAAACTCAATCAGAAATGGTCCATGAGTTGTGGTGCACCTGAAGAGCTGAGCAGGGTATCAAGCTGATGATGGCATCCAAGAGAGGTGTGAGCAACTCTGATAGCCTGGCTGTAAGACTCTTTCGACTCTGGCAGTTGTTGGTTGGATGTGTTCCTGGCGGTAGTGGCGTGTGCAGCCAGCAGTGATGCGTCGTCCGGGGAGGTCAGGACTTGATTTGATGTGTGAGCCCTGGTGGACCGCAGTTGAGGCCGGAGGCAGCGGTCAGCGCAGGGCCACAGACACATGGCTTTGATGACCCCCAGGCCATCGACTCAGAGGCCATCCAATATTCAATCAGACAGGGTCCATGACTTGAGCTGCACAGAGTTAGTGGCCCCGGATGCACTGCGGCCGGCACAGGCACACCGCCACGGGACGGTGACTTGTGGTGCACTGAGGTGGGCCCTCTTTGACACACGCTGGTGTCGGCAGGTGAGCAGTGAGGCCTGGTTGCAGGGGCGGCCAAGACTGGTCTGGGGACCAGCAGCCTGGGGTGCAGCAGGCGCACAGTATCGCAGGCACCACCGCTCACGGCGTCGGCCTCGTGGCGGGCTGAGAGGCGCTGCCCTGGCAGACATGTTGGCCATTCCGGAAGAGAACCACACCCAGAGCAACGGGCTTTTTATTCACACCCCTACGCTGGCCTGGCGTACGCCGGGCCAGCCCACTCCGCTCACGCTTACGGGGGGGACGTAACAAGATACATTTCCACAATCTTCCCCACTGCCTGGGGTGACATGGTTGCGTCCACTGTCCACTATACTCCAAACACCAGCAGTATATGTCGACATGGACATGTCTGTGGTCTGCATACTGCAGTCTGGCCAACACATCCACGCCACACTTGGCATTGTGTACATTCTCATTCATGGGTCACTTGCCTCCTTCGCACATGCCTGGTTCCCACCTCTCCCCACATTCCGCTATTGTGTGGCGGAGGTGCCATGCCGTTGATGGCTTGTGTACATGGCTAGCCCAGGTTACCAAAGTAAGTTGTGCTGTTGTGTCTGGTAGGTGGGCATGTTGTTTGGCATGTTGTATGTGAGTTTGTAACATGTGCATTCCCAGAGTCGTGAGTTGCATGACTGTGGAGTTGAGGTGCGTGGTGTGTTCATTTGGTACTTACCAACGAGCAATGCATTCCCATAGGTGCCATCCTGAAAGCGCTGGTTGATGATGGACTGTCGGAAGATGAAGGAATCATTCACACTGCCTGGGTAGTTGGCGAACACATTGGTGAAGAGTCCCAGGTGGTCCACTATTGCCTGCACATTGATGGAATGTGTGTGCTTCCTGTTGCGGTAATTGTGTGCAGTGGCGGCAGGGGGCACAGGGAGTACATGTGTGCAGTTGATTGCCCCCAACACTTGCGGGAAGCCAGCTATGGCGTAGAAGCCTTGCTTGGTCTCCAGCTGTTCCTGCGCAGTGTGTGGGAAGTGAAGGTGCTGGGGCACCAAGCTGATGATGGCATCCAGAACAGGTGTGAGGAACTCGGATAGGGCTGGTTGTGAGACTCCTCCGACTCTGGCAGTTGTTGGTTGGAAGGTACCAGAGGCCAACAGGTGCAGCACAGCCAGCAGCTTTGTCTGCGGAGGGATGTTGTTTGTCCGCTGTGTTGGTACCGTCAGCCTGTGGGCAATGATGGTCAGGATGCGGAGGAAGGTTGTCCTTTTGAGCCTGTAATGGGCAATGACATCCTCTGGTGTTAAGTCTGTGAGGATGGTGCATTTTATGAAGGTCCGCTGTCTTTGTCTGTGCTGCCTCTGTGGTAGTCCAGGGGGGGGGGCGGGGGGGATCCGGGGGGGGTGGCGGGCCTGGGTGTGGTGGCGGTGGGTGTTGTGGCCCTCTTGGGGCTCCGAGCTGCATGATCAGTAGCTCCATGGCATCTGTTGTTCTTCAGGTGTGAGTTTACCACCATCGTAATCAGCCCAAATGTGAGGTTATTCTGAACAGCATAGTATATAACATCTCCTTTATTCACTGTTATTTATCTATACCTTTCTACATTATATATGAGTATTGATGTAATTTTCTTAGTACAGACATTTTCTTATGGCAGAATGCCCTTTTAATATGAAAACAAATTCGATGGGCATGATTGTTTAAACAATGTTGTGTTGGCGATATTGTACTGGCTGAGTGACACAGATTTTTGGCAGTAAGAGCAGTCGGCTGTATTTGATTTTTTATCTGGTAAATTATGCAGTGATTTATGTTTGCCACTTGTTGATCAATATCATTTATTTTTCATTGCTGCGATGTTACAATACATTTGATTTTGCACAACAAATAAAAATATCGGACACATCTTCTAAATTCAGCTGTCCAGAAAAAAATTAAAACACCACTCACAAAAACCTGCTTCCTTGATATGGCACCAGGAGGTTACTAAGATCCCTAAAGTCAATGAATTTGTTTGCTTTTGTCCACTCTGTAATTATATTTAAAGCTAATAGAGCTTCTCCTTTTCTTTTTTTTTAAAGAGAGCATTTTTTGAGTAGAAGGCAGACACTGATATGTGCATTGCAATTTTAATATGCCATCTGCTGAGATTTATAATGCGGATGCAACAGAAAAGTGTAAATACAAATGAATGCATAGAAAATCTGCCACTTCGTTTCCTGCTAAAAGGTTCTTAGAGAGAGATATTCAACACCTTGTCATTACCTAGGTTTTAGACTGTTATAGTAAATCTGTAAAAGCAGTGACATATTCCAGTATCATAGACGGAAACACTGGGCCCATTAGCTAAACAAAATTACAGAAAAGAAAGAAGCTGTGCTCACTGGGATATCTTAATACCAATTGATAAAACATTAGTTGCTAGGAAACGGAACATAGTAGTGAAATAAGAAAGCAAAGCGCGACTGGAATCATTGAACTACTGGTTCTCAGCTATTATTCAGTCCTGTTCATTGAAACAGAAAGGATTCAGAAGCATTCCAGTGTGAAGTCAGTGACTACTAAAATCTGTGATAAAAATAGAGACATTGCAGCAAATGCATTTGTTTTTTAGCTTATTACAGCTGCTAAGAAGAACACATGCCCTTAACTTGGGTGTAGAATGTTGTATAGCATTTCCTGGCTTAGGTGACCCTTCTTCTAGGCATGTTTTTTTTGTTTTTAAATGTGCTGAACTGCATTACCGCAATTGAAGTAATTACCAGGATGTGTGACGGCATTACCTCACACTTTCAAATAATTATTTGCTTGCATGGCATGTTAATCGGTGCCAGTAATGTTATTAACACTGAAGCCATTACCACTGTAAGTTGAAAATTAGACACTAAGGGCCAGATGTACGAACCGTTTTTGCATGCGCAAACTGGTTTGCTAATCCGCTTGCACATGCAAAAACATATTGGGCCATGTACATGGCCCATTTAGCGAGTCGCAATTTTTTTGCGACTCGCTAAATATGTTTTGCGGCTCGCTATTTGGAAGGGGCGTTTCCTTCCAAACTGCGAGTCTCAAAACAATGTACTAATGTTTTGCGACCGCAATTGCGGTCGCAAAACACTCGCAATTACCACCTACTTCAAGTAGGTGGTAATGCATTAGCAATTGGGAAGGGGTCCCCAGGGGACCCCTTCCCCTTTGCAAATGCATGCAAAATAATTTTTTACGAGCAGGCAGTGGTCCCAGGGACCACTGCCTGCCCTTAAAAAATTAAATGAAAACGTTTATTTATTTATTTTTTTAAATGCATCCCGTTTTCTTTTAAGGAAAACGGGCTGCATTTTTTTTAAAAAAAGCTGCTTTATTAAAAAGCAGTCCCAGACATGGTGGTCTGCTGAGCCCAGCAGGCCACCATCCCTGGGAGGGCTGGCATTCACAATGGGCTCGCAAATTGCGAGAGGCTCGTTAATATTAATGAGCCTCGCAATTTGCGACCCCATTGGGAATCGCAAAACAGTGTAAACGCACTGTTGTACATTTCATTTAGCGCCTCACAATTTGCGACTTGCAATGTGTCGCAAATTGCGAGGCGCTAAATGAAAGGGTCGTACATCTGGCCCCAAGGCCCTCATTACATCTCTAAGGAGCAAACCTCACCATAACTCTGCAATTACTAGTATCACGTGGTAAAGTATTCCTTAGGTTCAATATCACTGCACTACTCTAATGTTTAATGTTGAATATGGAGAATTACCTAACAGGACCAATCTACTTGGTGTTTCCAACTGTGCTCCATTGCGGATGGCCTCACAATTGCACCTAGGTCCCGGTCTACTGTGGCCGTTTACTCTGATTTTCACTTTGCCTTTTTTGGCGCTATTTTCAGATAAATCTTTAAACGTTCATATCTCTGACACCCCTAATGGGAGTTTTTTGTTTTGGTGTCAGTTTTCTTATTGGAGTTTTCTCTATTTTTATAAATTGGAGTAGAAATTTTATTCTGTTGTGTTTTTGACTTTTTAACTCTTTTGGCACTTCTAAATACTTTACACATTTTCTCAAATTTAAGCCTGTCTGCTCTGTGCAACAGCTACCAGGGGCTGAGCTCAGGCTTAAATGAGAGAAACCTTTGACTGAACCAGATCACTGACGCAATATCAGAAACAAGAATATCGAGATACAGAAATAAAAAACAACTGTCGACAGTAGATAGTTATAGTTAAGACCTTGTTTCCATAGGAAGAGCGTTTTTTGATTTGCCGATAACTTTGGCATCGTTTGATGAATCCTCGCAAAATTTTCAACTAGTTTGATGCTCACTTTTGCTGCTGTCTTGAAAATTTCGTGGTGATTTATCAAGCGGGGGCCGAGAAAAAGGGGCAGTCCCAAAGCGCTTTTTCTCCATGATAATTTCTATAGGAAACATGGCTACAGCTCGAACTGCTGAATAGAGTTACACCAAATTTGGCAAAAAGGTAGCTGTCTGTCCAGAAAGCACCCTTTTTGTTTAATGGGACCGCCACCTCCCAGGGCAAATAATTCAAATGAAAGTGGGAGGCCGTGTTGCCTCCCGCAGCACTGGGGACCACCTCCTCCCTGGGGCGGTGACCTGCAATGGAGGGGAGACGCGCGGCCCCCCTGCTACAGTGATTGATGGCCCTGGGGACCACCACCCCCCACGGCTGGCTCTTGCTACCTCCCGAGGTGCCCACCCTCTGGAGGTAGCTGTTTGCTGTGGCGTGGCAGGAGCTTTACTGCTCCCGCCAAACCATAGCAAAAACAGCTCTGCTTTCAGCAAGCGAGAGCATTAAAAATGCTCTTGCTTGTTGAAAGCAGAGCAGAACTGCTTTTGGACAGAGGGAGCTGCAAGTTCAGCAGCTCCCTCTTTCCAAAAGCAATGCCGGCTCTGGCAGGACGCAAGGAGCCGGCAGGGACTGCTGGGGCCTTCAGGCTCCTCCCGGTCCCCAACTTATGTCTGGGTGCTCTAGATAGGACCTGCACACCCAGACTAGAGGCTGGGCCCCGGGATGGGGTCTCTAGGGCCAAATTCAGCCCGAAGTGGGGCCACGATCCCCCCTTCCTCTTGTTTTTTTTTTTTATTAAAAACATTTTCAAAGAAAAAGGCATGACCCTGGGGGATGGGGTCCCTGGAGATGAAATCGGCCGGGGAGAGAGGCCGTACACCCCCTCCCCATTCAAAAAAGGGCTGGCCCTGGGGAATGGGTTCCTTGTGCCCAAATTAACCAAGGGAAGGAGGGCAACGCCCCCCCCACCCTTAATAAATAAAAAAATAAGCTGCAGACCTGCAACTCGCCGAGGCCCTACTCCCTTTATCCACCACTCTGCAAATGCACCTCCTGGTGCACTGTTGGTTGTGGGATATGTATACAAAAATAGCAATTAAACAATATGCATGATTATTAAACAATGTGATAATTAATGATCAATTAAAATAAAATCTATTTAATTATTGCTTAATTGACTTCCCACACTATACCCCCACCAACCTAGCAGCCCATATAAGCGTAACATAATTAACATAATTAATAATCAATTAAATAATGATTAATACATTAATAATGAATTGTTAGTTATTAATTAATTACCTTCCCCTCCGTATACCCCTATAAACACAACAGCATGCACCTAGTATATAACTTAAAAAATATAATTACAAAATTTACATAATTAATAATCAATCACATAATTAATAATAAATTAATACTTAATTGTCAATTGTTACTTAATTAACTTCCCACCCTATACCCCTACAAACCTAGCAGCCAGACCTAATATGTAGCTTAACAAATATATTTATTACACAATTTATATAATTAATAATTGAATAATTAAGAAATTAATTATTATTTGTTCATTAATTATACTTAAAAACTTGCCACCCTATACCCCGACAAACCTAGCAATCTGCTATGACACTATAAATTACTCTTAGCAGTTAAATACATTTTTTTATAACAATTACAAACTAAATTAAAAAATACTATTAGCAATTATACAAACAATAATAACAAATAAAATTAATATATCAATTAAAACACATAAATATAACTAAAAAATGATAGTTTTTACAACTATATTATTGAAAACAATATAAAAAACAAAATAATTTTGACAATGATATTACTTCCTTGAAAAAAATCGACATTCTTGACAACAATTTTCCTGCATCATATTTTTGTTTTGTGTTATTTTTTTCCAATATTTCTGCAACTTGATATTTAAAACTCGATATTTTGTCCAAATACTTACCTAACGTAGCAAGATTGTGACTTTATTTTTTGTGGTACACACAAATCCACCCCAATTAATTTACCACATTCTCACACTTGGACTATTTTTCAAAACAACACGGTAAGGAGCTGGTATCCCTCATTTTTCATTGTAAAATGCATAATTGAGTAGTAAAGCTCACTGAGGAATCATATCCAGCTGCTGAAAAAAAAAAGAAGTGCATAAACTTAGATTCTGCAGTGAATTGTCTTGTTGCAGAATTGTAGTATTAAGTGATTTGCTAATAACTTTGGAACAGTTTTATGGATCTGCATACCAATTGGCAGCCACCTAGTATGTTTTGCTTACTCTTGATATTTTTTGTACCGTGTAAATCCGTGAAATGGGGGCACAGTTAAAGGGGACAGGGTCAAAAAGTGTTAATTTGTTGATAATTTAGGCACCATTTAATGAATCAGTTTGAAGATTTGCATGTTATTAGTAAGCGTTGGCGGTACACTCCGCTCCGTCGGCGGAATTCACATAGTTTTTGCCACTCCACTACGCTTATTGCACGAAGTTCTGCAAAAACTCTGCTCCTTATCTATGTTACTGACAGACTTTCAACAAGTTGTCTTTTCTTTTAATCTTCCTTTTCGCGACCTCATCAAGTTTCTTCAGAAAGCTTTCAACTGCCTTAGATGAAGACCACGCGCTGCCTGCGTGAGTGTGTAGAGGGGGGACAAGCAAGCTATCTCTGGAAGCGTTCACATTACAGGCATGAGGAACAACTTTCAGTGGTTCAATCCTTTCTAATCAGACAAGGGTGAAAGCTTGCTGCATCCCTTATTTTTAGGTCGAGCAGTCAAGACCTCTTGTATATACTTGAGTATATACTTATATGTGTATGTACTTTGTGGGCTCTGGAGATCAGCCCTAGGACTTTTCTGCTTCCACTTAAGGACTTTTTTTTCTGTTCAACTGCCTCTATTTAACGGTCTTAATAGAAAACGACCAGTAGAGGTCAGTAATATACCAGAATCACTTTAGCATTCTCTAGATTCCAGTCTACAGAAATTGTCTTCCACAAGCACCTGTAGACAATAATATTTTTTTCCAATCTTGTATTTTCAGTGATATGACCACTGAAGGCCCTGATTTTATATTAAAACAGAGATTTGGACTATACCATTTCCCGTTGAAAGGCAATATTTCTCTCCATGCGTGTAACGCAGTTTGGTGCTTACTTTCCCCCCATTTTTTTTTTTTTAGCTTTATATAGCGCGAACTAGACTTGAGACATCGGGTATCTGTTAAACCTTCACTCACCTGAAGTCCAGGTTGTTCAACTTGAGAGATGAGACGGTATTTCTCTTCTGCCCCTAAAAACCTCTACCCATCTGACTGATTTCACAACGCAGTCCGATAAGTATAGATCTCCAGGGGAAGGGGGAAAAAAGGGACAAAATAATAAACAAAAGAAACACTCCACTGGTTACAGCTTCAATTGACGCCACTCTTTCCTTATTTCAGGTATTATTACGTCTGTGAGCTGATATCTCTATAAAACAGAAGTGAAAACACATTAACTCTTCTCATATACTGTTTCCCTCCGACTATCTATTATACATTATCATTTAGGAAAATACCTTTCAGTGCTTGTGGTTATTTTCACCATAAAAATGTTCACTTAAATATGCAGCACAAATTATTATTCTGACAATATCTGTAAAAATAAAGGAACAACATTCACTATTATGCACCAATCATAGTCCTCAGTATAATGTGCTTTTGACTCTCACTTACTAATAATGACCTTAAATAACATATATAATGAATCTGAGAAATGTCCTTATTTATTGTCCTTTCTCTTGATCTTTTTCTTTACAGGCATAATTGCTGCCCTTCGTTATTTCAAGGTTCTGGGAAATGTTCCAATGTTCCAAGGAAATTATCTGTAAGCATGCCTTAATTCTCAAAACTTGTTTCTTGTGCGCATTAAGAAATAATTGTGTCTTGTCTTGACAACTCATAAATTATCGTTTTTCTTTGTAGGCATTCAGCTTTGACTCCAAAAGAAAGAAATAGTAATCAAATTACCTTAGTCTCTTCAAATGTGCTTCTATTCACACACACGATAATCTTACTTGACCTTTTCTCCTTGCTTTGTGTTTCAGGTCAGAGCAGACAGGATGCAGGACCGGAAAGGATTCAGAACCGGAAGAAGAATCTCCGAGTCAGCGTTGCTGTGGAGACCCAGCTGGGAATGGGAGCTTCGGTGAGAGAAACCTCTTTCTGCAGGCACGAAGATGTCTCTGGAATTCAGGTGAGGAAGAATGAAAACGAGCGCAAGCGTGTGCAGTTGGGTTTCAGGGGCTTTTATACAGTTCTTGAAGGGTGGGGTTCTTCAGTTGGGGAGGCAGAGAAACGTGTTGCACGTGCCTCAACTGTCAAGTATGCAAAAGAAACAATTGATGGACGGAATGCTGGACAATGCAAACATTCACCCCCAGTCACAAGGATCTGGGTTTAATCCATCATTCTTTTGCTCACCACACCACCCCAGTTTGGACCCAGCCATATGCAAATCAGTCTTGACCCTGCTCCTTGTGGGAACAGTCCAGCCCGAACTGCCAAGCCAGGTCCTCCCTGGACCGGAAACAAGCATCCTGGGACCGGTTTCAGGGCATCACCCTTCTTCAGCCAGGCTAGCTTGAATCCAGTGGTGTGGTGAGCACGGGACCCACGTCTGGGCATACCCTTCCCACTTAGGGCGACATATGCAAAAGAAACAATTGTCAAGTAGGCAATGTGATATGTATGCAAATTACTCTTTGATTTGGCAGCATGATTTTTTAGGAAGAGCTCCTTGACTTTTACTCCAGGAACAAGCATAAGCAAATGCAAGGATTTTTACAATGGTTTTAGTGGATTAATAAGGCCTCATAATAATTGTGCATATTAACAATAAACCAAGGACTTATTTACATATTGTTTTCGCCGCAAAATACACAACAATAATATGATTGCACATATATTCTTTATGGCTCAGTGTGAGGCTGTGCTATATTTCTTGCACTAACCCTAACAGTATCAGATCGCTTTATATGAGCACCAGTTTCGTTACAGAAGGACACATTCATTTTTGGTAGGCACGGGAGATTAAGTGATTTGCCCAGAATCACAGGATGTTGAGCGTCGTTGCCGAGACTTGAACCCGGTTCCCCAGCTTCGAGGTCGACCGCTCTAGCCATAAGGTTACATCCTCTCCCCTAAGAGCAGTAGATGTTTTAGCACCCAGGCTAATGTGCTGCATAGCTAAATACATATAAGGTCCCAAAGGCGAGACCGATTGCATTGCAAATGCTTGTTTTTCATACCTGATACTCAGAAGAGGCCCACGCCCGGGATGCGGCACACAAATAATCAGGTAATAAAACAAAGACATGCTGGCGGATAGAGTTGCAAGTCAGAGAGAACTCTGCCTCGTGGCCTAGAAGAGCTGCTATTGTATGTCACAATCAAGTATACCTAAACAGGAGAAAGAAAAATCACAGACACCGCAAATACAAATGCCTGGTTCACCCCTATTAATAGGAGGATGTGGTGCAGACAAAAGAAACATCTCTGCGGCCCTTGTGACACATCTCAGCATATTTGCCCAGTTCAGCAGCCGGGTAATCAAACATTAACAAGCATTTGCAATGCATCGGTCTCGCCTTTGGGACCTTATATGTATTTAGCAATGCAGCATATTAGCCTGGGTGCTGAAACATCTACTGTTGCGAAAGGCCTTTAGCTGTACACAGCAGAAGGTGCACTAAGAGCCCCAACATGCCACGGGCGGTAAAGCAGTAAATACTTTTTATTTTCATTATACTTTTTAAACAGGAATTGCTTATCTTATGTTGGGTTTGCAAATACAGGACTATCCCTGGTCTGGAATTTATGAACCCACAAAAAATCCATAAATCCTATGATCATTTTTAATCTTTATTTTACTGATGGGGGTTCCACACACTGGGCATGAGGGTAAGCTCACCCTGTCTTCTTTGCCTTTTTGTCCACTGATGGCCAAATCAATTTATCTGTGAAGACCAGCCAGTGAGAGAGCTACGGATTTGCAAATCCACAATGCACAACAGGAGAAAAAGTTCCCTTATAATACACAGCGATTACACCACTGAATTGGGACAATGGGTTTGTTAATGGGCTAGAGAAGTGTTCCAAAACAATCCAAAAGGGGAGGTGAATGAAAGCAAATGCTTTAGATATTTTCTATCCAAGCGGGGTTAAAAGTAGCAAGCCTTGAAGGCCAAAGCAAGATTATCTTAGCAGGGGATTTCATTCATATATATGTATTCTGTCCAGTGAAGGGGGAGGCACAAAGGAGAGCGCTAAAAAATGCATGTACTCCCATGGAATGCTAAAATCAAAAGAAAAGTAGATCCCTGAATGCAAGCAGTGGAAGGATATGTTTTATCCAATCAAAAGGGTGGTTAAGAAGCTATGCTCCAGGCAGGGGCAAACACAATAAGAGAAAGGAAAGCCACCGAATAATAAGCAGGTAATGAAATTGAAAAGAAAGCCAACTAATAATATGCAATGAGCTGACCCAAAGCCCCCTGTAAGTATTGATATTGTACACAATAGGTCTTCAACAACAGAAGAGTCTAAAACATTATCCTGTATATAAACTCTAACCTATTCACACTACAAAAAAAGTTTCATTAGTGTATATCAAATGAAAAATGTGACAATAAATGCATTAAACAACTGATTATTGTATATGAGGAACTGACAAAAAGAGGATTCTGAATGTGCCCCCATCATGTCCACAAGGATATTTCACTTGGTGAGAAAAATGGCATGCCACCAATCTTACATTATACAAGATTGGTGGTTTGCCATTTTTCTCACCGAGCATTACCAGACCAATGGATTTGGGATATATAGTTTGCATGGTCAAGAGATTGCTAGTGGTTAGACTTATTGCAAGCATTCTCCCCATTACCATTTGCGTGTTTAAGTTTGATAATAATCTGTCGTGAAAAGCGAGTAGTAAACTCCACTGGTGGAGTTTCTTCTTTTTTATCGGACCCTCCTCATAGCGGGCATCACAATATGCAGGCATAATGTGCAGAGGGCTCCCACGAGCAGGAAAAACGTGCAAGCAACCTGGAGCAAAATTTAAGCTGAAGAACAGATTACCTTCAGACACCTTACGAGGAAAAGTGTGCAAACAAAAACACTTCCAAGTGCAAAGTACAGACATTGCCCACCAATCAAGAAACGTACATGAATCAGAACCCCAACTGCTAGCTTTCAAGCTCTCACGCATTGTGGCTGCAAAGTCAGGACTAGCCAAGCCTTCTTGGCCCAGTCGATTCCCGAACTCCCACCTGTAGCTCCGAGCGCAGTTCTCGCACAGCACCCTGCAGTGTCCCTATGGTGATACACGGTGCCCCGGAGGGCCATACTTAGGAAGCTAAACACTGCAGCTTGCAATCTGGGAGAAGCGTAGCAGGGCCTCTGGCTAATAGCCGGTGGACAAGTTTGCATCCGCAGCAACTCAAAACATAGGCCTCTTGTTGTGTTAAAGGTTTAAGAGCAGGACGGAGACACTGCCTTTTAATGCCCGGGTGCGTCCTTTCTTGCCGCCCAAGACCCGGGTCGGCAAGCACTGGCCAGATACCTCTCCTTCCCTCTCGGAACCCGGGTCCTTCCTCCCAGACCTTCCGCACCAAGTACCTGAGGATCCAGATCTCCAACCGGGTAGAACTTGACATCCTTAAACATGTCCTCGGGGACCGTCAGCTCCTCCATGGCCTCGGCCCGCAGTTTCGTCCCCCTATCCCCTCATCAGAAGATGCTGCTTCCAGCACCCAAACAACCAGGCCCAGCGTGTTCTTTCCGCGCCTTAGACTGAGGAGCCCCGCCCCCTGGAGCTACCGAACCGCCAGCGCGCGCCTTGACCTGTACCATTGTGCTGCCTTCCGAGGGGGAAACTACCATACAGTACACATAAAGACTCACTCGTTACTGCTTATGCTATGTAGACACTGTATTTAACAGAGCCAAATAACCACGTATATTGCAAGTCATTTGTGCCAATTATTCATTTTGTGATAGCGTGCCTGTATTTAATGTAAAATGATTAACCCTCCTTAATGGTACGGACGGGAGGAAGAACCCCTAGACTAGAAGAGAAACAAACTGCAGTATGGGATGGGGTGAAAAAGGTGCCTTTTGAGTGGAGGTGGGCGGGCCGACTCTCTAGCCAGCCGCCAGGCCCGTCATATGCGTGTTTATAGTTTCCGCCCCTCTGTCAGTTTCAGACACAACCTGCGAACAGAGTTTCTTTTCAATGTTAAATCACCCAATTGCCAACGAGAGAAAGGCACCAAGCTTGTTGTAAACTGCAACAAAACACCAAAACATTAAGCACTTTTAAAAAAAATATTAAACGCTTTTTTTTGTTGCAGTTTTATTTAGCTCGAACTCGACCCGAAGGTATCTCATTCGCCCTCAAGCATTAACAAAGCAACTATGTCTGTTCCCAGCGCACCCAGCACAAGCAGCGCAGTCGCCACCCGCACGAATCCTCGCACCCAGCCCGGGCTGCAGAGCGCGCGCCAAACCAGCAGCAGCGCGTGCAGCAGCTGCCAGCCCAGCGCGAGGAGAGCCGCCAGCGCCACCATGACAAGAGCGTAAGTATCCTTTAGGGGAGCATTTCCCAAGACCACCCACACTCCTTGCACGGGCTCCCAGGTCAATTCCAATGACGCAGTCTGTCTGCCGCCAGCGGGAGGGAGGACGGAGGGACGGGTGAGAAGGCATCGGACTGCTGGAGGGGGGGGGGGAGAAGAAAGTAGTCCGTGCAGTAAAGGGGCCAATAGCCATGGAAGGACACAAATGATGACATGGCCGTCAGGAGGAGGGATTAACAAGCCTACAACCAATCGGAAGGCAGCATTTAACACACAAGCCAATGCAAAAGATGGGCGGAGAGTGGGCGGAGCTTAAACAAAGCTTCCCTGCTATAGTATATACTGCATGTGTCAACGAGACAGCGCAAGCGCTGCCTAGGCGAGACCTAAAAATATGGGGTGAAAATGACTTGATGACCCCTGTTCATGGGGCTTTCTTGAAATGCAGGCCTCCTCTACAAAAAATAAACATACAATCTGAAGGCATGTCTGTGCTTCAGTTTTCTCTGCTGAGTGTTCATGTGGTAGATGCATTATTTTTGTCACCAACAGCTTCTCGACCCCGAGCCAAGGCTGCTCGGCCCCTGCCTTCTACGGCTGAGCTTACTTCCACATCTGGAGCCAGGCCGCACTGGGCTTCCCTGTCTGGCCTGGTTGGTATTACAGCCAGGTTTCCTCCTCCAACCAGCAGACAAGTGGCAGTGTCCACGGCCCCCGCTGTGCGTGCAAGGCTCCCTGCGGGCGGTTTGAGGAGCTCACACTGCAATGACTGACTGACTTCCTCTTTCCTCTTGCAATGCTCGGGGTGAACCCAGTCGTCGAGTCCGAACTCCAAAGGGAACCAGATCAGTTTAATTTGCGGTGTTTGCGGTACGCATGGCGCTTCGGACCCTCATGCATAAAAGTCATATCTAGGGCCGGTCTTTGTTTAAATAGCACACCAAGCAAAACCAATTTTGGCGCCCCTCCTTATCCTCCCTCGATTAGTTCACGACCACCATCACCTGTACACTTCTGCCCTTTTAAAAACGCAGTATATATCTAAAATACAACCTAAGTACGGCTTCTGTGCTATGGTTTCTGTCTGAATGAGAAAGGCTCTCTCTGCTGTCTGACATCGTTGTGTGCTGCACACATTATGTTTTCTAGCACCTCGCCACCATCCTAAGGGGAACTGTGTACTTTATAGATATTTTTCATTCCTGGATATAATAGTCATTGCTGCTGCTATAACTGAGAACATTAATTGTATCCATAGATTCCCTAACCGTGGATGTCTGCAGTGAGCCTGGGGCGAGAAGGGTCGCAAGCCACTGATGTGAGTGCTACTAACTATTCTCTTCCCCTTTGATGCTGGTCATCTTAATGGGGTGGTTTGAGGCAAGGGCGGGGTGGGGGGGTGTTTGTGAAGCAGGGTGCTTTTCTGTTTATGTTTACATGTCAGGTCTGGACAGGTTAACTCAGCAGTAATGGGACGTTTAACACAAATTTACCTGTCTCCCTTCACAACCGGAACCACATATTCGTAGGCTAAATTGGAAGTGAAAGAGGGCATGGGTGAGGAGAGGGGAGGGGGACAAAGGGAAATGTAGGTACACTGGCAAAGAGAATGAAGATTTATAGACAAAATGAACAGGCATGAGCGGCTTGAAAAAAAAAACCTGTTACATAGGCCTACTCATTAGATGCACACCCTTAATCTAGGCAGCCTGAGTGTGTCCCGCTCACATCACCAAATAACTGCTACAAAAGCCTAACTATAATAAGCAACTTTCAATCCAATTTTCGCTCAGCAATACGGCCCACTAACCCAATGGAAAATGGAGCGCTCTGCCTATTCACCAGGATGTGAGTGCTATATAGCATCTACAATACAATCCCTTCAGTGGCATTATGCTCAGTGTGCTTTGGGCCTCAAAGCAAGGTAAGAAGCGTGGTCCCACACTCTGGCTGGGTTGGAAAAAAGATGCTTTTTGGCTAGCGCATCGAGTCCCTCAAAGCTCTAGCCCTGGTGCCATCATCACGCCACTGCACTAATAGCACACCCTGAATACACTAAAGCTTGAGGCAGTAAGCTCAGTAAGAGGCGATGTGTGTGCCCCCTCCTGCCCGGACTGCCCACCCCACCCCAGTTACGATCAAAGGCACAGGGTAACCATAGGACAGTGAAACAAAAGGGTGATATTTAACCATCACACCCTCCCTGGCCCTACCCCTACAGGCGATGGAAAACAGTTGCATTTATTTTATGAACCCATGCACTACCTGTTAGCTCCCACTAACAGTTTGTTCGTGTTTCACTTTTCGACCGACTACCAGAAATTCACATTTAAAACAAAGTAGACTGTTCACAAATGGACAGCGTAATACAGCCTGCCAACGTTCTATGACGGGGTGCAGGAGAAAATAAGGTGTTCTGCTGTACCCTGTACAAGTAGACACAAGTAGCCATGTAGTATTTCCATGTCTTCTTTATTGGTTCCATGTCCAGTTAACATCATTCTTAGTCCAGCCAGCTCTGGTCAAGTACCAGCCCCACCAGGAGCAGCCTGCCTAGCTGCTCAGCCCATCTCTAACTGTCCACACTCATCCACTCAGGCACCTAGGCATTCCACGCATCACAGTCACACCAACATTCCGTAACCAACTCACACTCTGGCTGAGCAGCTAGGAGGACCTAGGCTGTTTAACATGTAATACAATATACAGGATATAACATTATCCCTTTCCTTTAAATAAAAACAAAAATGAAAAACTTCAAGAGAAGAACTATGCACAATAAAGCAGTAGTGTTCTAAACTCAGGGATTTAACATATAGCAAAACATCACAAGAGTGTGAACAATAAAAAAACAAGAAAGGATAGATAAAATACAACATACATAAGTATCAATATCCCCCATTCTCCCCCTTGAAAAATTATTAAAAATTTTGCAGCATAACAAATTGTAACATAAAGTGACGCAAAGGATAAAACACCCTGCAACACCAAACTCAACTAATATATGTAGTGTAACGCAAAGGGCAGCACACCCCGCGATACCGATCCCAACTAACATCATGCAGACTAACGCAAAGGGCAACACACCCTGCGACACCGATCCCAACTGCAAGGGAACAAACACATATATGGGACAGAGACCCATGGAAACTGTGTATGGGGCTAGCATCCATAACACACACCCTATGTAGGGTTGTACCTTTGTACATATAAGTGGGATTGACACCCACAACCCAACCCTGTGTAAGGGTTAACCTCAATAATGTATATATGGGAACTAACCCATGGCCCAAACCTATCCCTCATGTAAGGGATCAATTGTGATGACCACCCACTAGGAGACTAGGACGTCCCTTACGAAGGGGCACCTAAGCTGTGGCATCACTAAACACAAATATACTGTAAATGTAAAATCTCTAACTTAAGCTTCAAACAATGCAAACTACATTGCGAATAGCATGTGTAAATAGTATCTGTCGTTGAACATTACATGAAAATCAGACACTGTAGAAGTTAGTGAACCCTGTAAAGCCACGCCGGTGAGCGATCTCTCACCCGAGTTGCACCTTGGCATAACTCAAAACCACATGCAGGTGATGTACATTACTATAACCAAAGCAATAGCATTAATAATCACATTAGAATATTCGCCCATGTTGCAATGTACATGAATACACATATTTAGAAACTAAGCAATGAGACCCTGCTAAATGTAAAACCACATAAACCATGAGTAGAAAGTAAATGACTCACGAACAGCAGTAGCCAAGGCTTAGCAAGCAAAACTTTTGTCAATCGATGTATAAACAAAAAAAAACGGATCTTCATTAAAAAAAAAACAAAGCTTGTGTAGTGAAATAATACCCAATGTCCTTGCAACAAACTTGGTCTTTGAAGTAATCCAAACCGAATGTGCAGAAAACAGTTAAACTGCACCGGAGAGAAACAAGCTGGATAAAGCAGGAAGAATATTCAAAGTACATTACCTCCGACATACTTGAATTTCACAAAAAGAAACCATAGTCGATGATTCCACATCTTAATCAGGTCGTGTAAACACCGCATTGTGAGGCTGCTGAAATCTTGTGACGCACTCGGTCTCATGTGTCATATAATTCGAATGTAAAAATTACCTCCAACATACTTGAAATTGAGCAACCCACCAAAATGTTCACAATTTTGGGCACCCACTCGGATTGTAATTGTACGTTATGTATGTTTCCACTATTTATCGAAGGGATCTCTCCCATTCCAAAATGGCAGCTATGGTTACACTTGGGTTGTGTTTCATTTGCATGATCACTTTCTTGCATTCACTTTACGGAGTGGGAGGCATTTTGTCCAACCGTGACACCCGTAGGCCTGCTGCTGTGCGGTCGTCTCACACCCAGCAGTGAGGTAAGGACGCACCCACAGATATGACTGTAAACCTCAGCAGACATTCTGGCTGCCTCTGGTAGAAATATCAGGATCTTTTTCAGGGTTCTCAGAATCCCAAAACATTTCCCTGCTAGGCTGGTGATCTGACTGTCAAACGAAATTCTTGCATCAAACCAGATGCCAGGATTCTTAAGTTTCGATTTGGGAATCAGGTAGTGGCCCAAGTGAATCTGACCACCAATATTGATTGTTGCTTCCCTAGAATAAGAACCTCTGTTTTTCTGGCATTTAGTTTAAGGTAGCTATGGTTCATCCATTTAGCCAGCTCTGATAAACAGGTCCTCAGCAGATCTCCAGTGCCTCTTTCATTCTGAGACAGACTGATAATACGCTGCGTATCATCGGCGTACGAAATGATGTTAAAGCTGTGACCCTCAACGATATCAGCTAGGGGGAACATGTACAGATTGAATAATGTGGGACTCAGAGTGGGACTCAACTCTAGCCCTGTGGCACCCCTGTCACAGTGGAAAAACCTCAGATAGAAAAAAAAATTGGAGCCACCTCGAAAGTGCGATTCTGTAAGAAAGATGCTAGCCACTGCAAGGCCTTGGCTCCGATGCCATAGTTACACAACCGCTCAAGCAGAAGGCCGTGGGACACAGTATCGAAGGCCGCTCTGCAGCGTTACCCCATCCAAAACCTGCCTGAGGGATTCAGAGGCTAGCAGCAATGCAGATTCTGTACTGAACTGCGGGTGGACTCCCGACGGGGTCTCATGGAGCAGTACCCTAGCCTCAATGAAGCTTAACAGCTGTTTATTTATATGCTTCTTAGCCACTTTGGAAAAGAAGGGAAGCAGAGAAATGGGCCTAAAATTGTATGGCTTCATGGGGTCTAGTAAAGGCTTTTTAGGAGTGGGACAATGATAGCATGTTTCCAGCTCGTAGGAACCTTACCTAGCTCAAGGGAGTTGTTAAGTAGGTCCCAAAGCACAGGTAATATTGCCTTCATCCCTTGTTCAAAGATAATGAGCGAGGCAGGGTCGGATGGTGAGCCTAATTTAACCTCTGTCAACAGATGAAGAAGATACTCCATGGTTAGAGGATTAAAGCTGGAAAGTCCTGCCCCATCAGTTCAAACCAGACTTGGAGACACGGGGCATCTCTGACTACCTCCGGGAAAGTAGCATAGACAGAGGAAACTTTGTAAGAGAAAAAATTAGTTATCAAGTTACAGTCATCTACTGAGAGAATAATAGACGTTAAGACTCGATCCAAGGAGGATAGCAATTTCACAATAAAAAACAGTTTCCAAGAGGAGCTTTGAGCTCGATCAATTTTTTCTGCGTAGAGCAGGCGGCGTGTGGACCTGATCTGTTTGTGGAATTCCTTCAAGGCTCCACAATAATAATCTTTATCATTAGGGCTGACATTTCTGTGCCAAGCATGTGCTAAGCTTTTGCAGGTCTTTTTTAACATAAGTAACTCCTCATTAAACCATTCCGCTGAAGGTTTAGTGTGTCTGACGGTATGATCTATGATGGGTGCGATTTGATCAAGTACGCCGTTATCCACCCCTCCATTTGTGAATTAGCTGCATCTACACAGTCACTCAAGATAGTACGGTTCGGTTCTCTGCCAACAACTGTGTAAATGTGGGAGGGGTAACCTTAGACCATTTCCGTGTCTTACCAAGCTCCTCTTTACGTGGAAGGAAAACGATCTGTCCCCTGATTTAGCCAAAAACTGTCTTGCCGAAGTTTTTAAATGGTTAGCGCAGGCCCAACTCAAATGTAATGAGGATAAGTCTGAGGTACTCCTCTATGGGTCCTTTCCTCCGCATTTCAGGGACGACCTTTGGCCTGAGGGTTACCCCATGCCTAAGTCAACGGGGAGCCCAGTGAAGAATCTGGGGGTCTGGTTTAGTGAGGACCTCAGATTCTCACCGCAGATAAAAAAAACTGGCAGGAGTGTGCTTCGGCACACTCAAATTACTTAGGAAATTCCTGCCATTGCTGCCCAGATCTGCAAAGGAAATGGTGACCCGCGCTCTCATTCTATTGCGACTAGATTACGCCAATGCCTTATACATCGGCCTTCCTGGTTATCAGCTGAAAAAACTACAGACCGTCCAGAATGCGGCATCTAGAACGCTACTGGGCATCTCTGGTAGGTCAAGCGCAAAGCAACATCTCCGGGACCTGCATTGGCTTCCGGTGGGTCAGCGTGTCCTGTTTAAGGCTCTCACCATCACCCACGGTGCCTTATACAAATCGGGGCCCTTGTATCTCAGGAGACGCTTTAACTTCTATGTGCCTTACAGACATCTACGCTCCACAGGGCAATGCCTCGCTGTTATTCCTCGCTACCGCCTTGTTAGAACAGGAGGCAGCTCCCTCTCGTTCAAGGCGGCCAAAGCCTGGAATGCCCTGCCCTATGAGCTACGAAACACCCAGGACCTTAGGCTGTTCAAAAAGCAGTTAAAAACCTTGCTTTTTAACTAACATCTAGCTTCGGCTCATGCCCCTCTGTCTCCTTTAACTGGCTTTCGCGCCGGGACACTCCTGAGTAGCCGTGCGCGTTATAAATGTCGGATAACATAACATAACATTAACCTGCTTGCCTGAGTTTGATGTTTGGGTTGGTGTAGTCAGAGAAACCTGGAAAGGTATGGTACAATGGTCAGACCATACAGCATAGGTGGATCCGCTACCAGTCTAGTAGAGTTAGAAAATATGGGATCCAACGTATGTCTCTATCTATGTGTAGGAGCACGTACCAGTTGAGTAATCTGAAGGGCTTCCAGGTCTGCAACCAGCACGGCCCGGCAGCTGCTGGGCAAGTTTCATCCTCAAGGTGAAGATCACCTTTGATTATAAAATTTGCATATCGTGGAGAGAGCAAAAGTAAGATATCTGCTGAGGCGGCTACAAAATTAGAAGCTGTACCCGGAGGTTGATAGATCAGAAGCCTTGCTAGAGTAAAATTGTTGGATAAAGCGAGAGTGAAAGAGGCTGCCTCACTACCTGCAAGTGTTATCTCTGCAAATGTACAAGGGATAGCCTGTTTAAAAATAATATATATTCTGCCTCCCCTCTGTGTCTGTCTATCTAGCCTGACTATCACATAGCCTTGGGGAGTGCTGTAAGTACATCAGGCGCCAAGCTTTCTGTTAGCCATGTCTCCGATAAGAAAATGGCGTCTTGCTAATAGTCAAAAAAGAAGTCAAACAACTCTAATTTATGCTTAACTAAAGAAATGCAGCTAAGCGAGTAGCAGCGTGCCACAAGAGGGTATGGCAAAAGCTCTCTTCCCCCCTGTTTCTCTATCATAGGGGCCATAAGCATAAACCCACACTTACCACAACCCAACATCTCTTTGGATAGGTCCAGAGAGGGACAGCAATCTCTTGAGATAGTAGGAAACAATTGCAATAGCTCCACAGAGGTCTAGTCCCTGATGGATGACCCCAAACGAGCAAGGGTCCTGGCCCCTGGTGCAATCCAGGCGCGGACGGGCGCAGACGGGTGCAGATGGGCTTGCCTTAGGCGCACCTACAGCATGCCAGCAGCGCGCCCGCTGCCCATGTCCATGCCAGCATTTACTATTTATGTAAACTATTGGGTAGCAACTAAACCGCTAATCCACAATATGGCACCAAGTCAACCAGGAAGTGTGGCAGGTACAGAAGAGCTTTCTTAGTGCAAACAGCCCCGAGAGACTGCGGTGCATTACAAAGCATGACAGCGTGAGTTAAGAGTAAACAATCATCCAAATTAAGTCTGCTTCACATAGCACACAGCAAAAGTAATAGTTTTAAAAGTGAGTAGCTAGCTTGACTTGAGACCGTACGTCTGCACCGGCATCGGCTATTTATGTTAACTATTGAGTAGCAACTAAACCACTAACCCACAGTATGGAGGCAAGTCAGCCAGGAAGTGTGGCAGGTACAGAACAGCTTTCTCATCACAAACAGCCCGGAGAGACTGCTGCAGACTAGAAAGCGTGATGGTGCGAGTCAAGAATTAACAGTCATCCCAATTGAGTCAGTTCCACACAGCACATAGCAAAAGTAATAGTTTTATGCCAAGAATTACATCCAATTTTCCTGCACCAGAATTTTGCCACAGATGCCCCCATACCAAGAACTTTTTCCAGTATCCCAGAGCCAGAATTTGTTCACTTCACCTATAGGCCAAGAATTTCTTCTAGCAAACAAGGCCTGCACTTCTCCATTGGTGTTCTCTGTTATATTAAGAATTATCTCCACTATACTAGCAACAGCTTGTTACCGTGGATTCCACTATAAGCCCCGAATTATATTGAGTATGCCATGGCCAGCAGCAGACTCAAAATCATAAAACATGGAAACACTTTTACTCACTGGCACTCTCACACTCTCTTGTTTAGTCTATTCCCCTCACTGAAACTCATTCTCACATATACTAACTCCTACTCGCTGTTACTCACACACAAACCTACTCACACTCACTGGTGGTTCCCTCTCACTTTTAAACACCCTTACACACACTCACCATTTAACACTCACAACTTCTGATGTACAGGCGGTGTGCTTTAATTAATATGCTTCAGGAGATACCTCTGAGACCTGGGACAACTGCACCAGTTGCACCATTGATACCTACACCCCTGACTCACATCCACTCCCTCTCACAGTCTCTTCTTAATCACTCCTTCTAATGTGCTCACACTCCTTCACGCACTTCCTCACACTCACTTTTACTTATTCGCACACAACTCGCTGATTCTCATTCACTTTCACTCGAATTGGCACTCTTATACACACACACTCTCAATCACACTCACTCTCATTCACTCACCAACACACACTCACATATGCATGAGAAACAACTTTTTTTTACTTTACTTGCTTACTTTCCCTGGCAACTCAGAGGCTCCATGGCAGCAGCAGAGCAGGAATCTGGTACTGGACATCAGAACTAGCAAGTCATGATTTCTAACATGGAGCTAGACAGAGCAGCAGGGCCAGGATTAAAAAGGGGAAGACCAACCTCTACCTCTTTTTCAGCTTCTTAATAGGACTTGAAGCATTGTCCTATAAGAGGCTGGGGCAGTGATCTTTTCTTTTCTGCTCTGTGTGGCTCTTCATTGGCCTCTTGGAGGTCCTGATGGTCTCCCTGATAGTCCCATTTTAACAGAGATAATGTGCTGCCTGAGGCATGCATAGTATGTCTGCTAAATAAAATGGTCTGTGCCTGTGTTAGGGGGTCGTAGTGTAACTACGCCTCTCTGACTGTGGAATTCAGTCATCCACCTACAGACTGCCATGTTTTAAATGTAGAAGTGCAGTAGTGAAGGGTTGTGCCTCAGCCCCCCATTCATCCTCCCATCAACAGGAGCCTGGAGATTAGTCTGAGAAGGCTGACCTGCACAATGGTATTAATTATGAAAACTCAAAGTCGTGTTTTCATTAACACTGTACAGTTAAATAATAAGCTCTTGTGGGCAGGGGCAATGGTCTGTAAGTGGTACCTCTCCGGAGGCAGGGCTGCACCCTGAAGCCCCTGTTAAGGAGACGCCACGGGTTGAGTGTGGTGATCCTGTCATCATGTATTAAAAGGAATACAATACCCCCTTGTGTATGTTATAGGGATATTCCAAGTCACCCCAGAGATCTGTAGCTTTAAAACAGATCTGAGCCTTTGTCCTTGTTCTTCTATATAATTACAGTACACTGGGAATACCAAACATATTACCAAACCTAGATACAAATGAGGCTGATTTGATGATGGTGCAGGACAATCACAAATTCAACCTTTTCCCCGAAATTATGTCTGTGCTATTATGTTATCAGACTTGAAGCTTGCAAATTATGCATGTATCATACAGATGTAGGCAGAGGTTGTCTTGCAAGATGTGAAATTGAAATTCTTTTTCCATGAATACCATCATGCATTCTAATTCACATGAATGTGTAGACCACCCTAAAAACTTGAAACAAAGTGCAAGAAATATTAAAATTCCTCTAAAAACTTAAGGTAAAGCATTTCTAGACAACAAGTCTCCCAATGGTGGACTGTCAATTCAATATGTAAAAAACCCAATATACAGATGTGATTTGTGCTATTAGTCATTGTGGTTTGGTGAGAGGGCCCACTTCACTAGCCTTTGAACCACTGGCAGTAACCAAAATCAAAAGACAGTGATCGCAAATTCTGCAATCGAACCACAGGGGGGCTGGATCCGAGCTTCAATATTGAGCCATAGTTTTTTGCCACTGACAAGCCAATATCAGACACAAGGACCCTAATTCTGCATATATGACGCATAACAACTAAATACTCCCAAAAACACTTCAATAATGTCATTGCCCTTAATTGAAATATCATCCCTGGATAATTTATTAAGTTCTTAAATTGTAACAATGCTATTTTTCTCCAAATGGCTGAACCAGGCACAATTATTTTAGGCTTCAAAATGAAAACAGTGTATCTGGGCGAGACCTCTGCTTAATTGTTGCCAGTGGTTGCATCGAGAGACAAGTGGTGGGTGCTGATATTAATTTTTGAGGACCAGGATTTTTTTTTTCATTATCAGATTTTGAAGAGTGAGGGGAAAGCCTGAAAAGGGAGACGGAAATGTATAGGAAACAGCGAAAAAGGAAAGAAAAGTACCTCTGATCAAGAAATAGGAAGAGATGTATGGTGGAAGAAAGAAACATTAGGTGTAAATAAAACTAGAAAGACCTGGTATTCGTCAACGCTGATATTCGGCAGCACCAGTGTGGTGGCTCCTAAAAGAAGCCTTGGATCCCTCTACTTTTCTAAAGATTAAGCAGGGGCCCTTATACTTCTGAGGAATTTAAATATAACAAAATCTACATTCAGCCCCTGGTATAGCCCAATAACCCAACACATCTTAAGAGATATTCTTCTAAAGCAATAATTGAATTGAGACCCGAATCTGGCAGATGCACTGTTGAGTTTTTTAAGCGAATCCCATACCCTCACTCCTGAATCACCTTGCAGGGTCGTCAAGATAATAGACACTGGGCCCGCCAGTTCAGATCGACTAAGAATGTTTAATCACTCACACATGCACATAAAAAAAAAACGAAATTGAAGTAAACAAGTTAATTGACAAAGCAGTACCAAGCTGAGCACAATCAATAGGGTGAGATGTTTTCACTTTATGTCTGACAGCCTTAGGGGCGACAGTTGAGAGACTTTTGTAAACAACACACATTTTGAAGAGCCATTAGCCTATAATTACACATCTAGTGCTTGACATATTAAAGAAGTGCCTGGTTAGAGAACACAAATGATAAGACCACTGATTAAATAATTTACATGTTGTTCTCTTTGAAGAGACGGCGGAGACTGTGATTGAAATGTTGGTTATCCATCTGTCCTATAGTAAAGTCAGAGCCTGGTGTGCTGAAATGTATCCCCTCGACTCCTGAATTCAGCCATAGACATAAAAAGAAGCGTATCTTCTACGAGTAACTCGAATTATGCTTAATTAATAAAAAAATAAAAAAATAAAACGTTAGGGAGCCCAGCCTGAATTGCCGAATAACTGGCCTTCATAGCCTTGATTCCACCTCGTGCCTATTTTTGCGACCACTCTTCACTTCCAGTCTCTTTTTTCTCGTTCTTGCGGGTTCTTTTTCATCCCTGCTTTCTCCCTTACTCAGTGTTTTCTATTTTTCTCTTTCTCCCCTTTGCTGTCTTTCTCTCTGGAAGAAAATCTGATGAAGAAAAATAGGACATGGTCCCCAAAATGACTGCCCATGGGTGCCACCGGAACACATTAGTCGCTGTGAGAGGTGCTACAGGGCCACAAAGTCAAGGTCGACACCCATTGCTCCCATAACATTCCTCCTGAGATGGGTATACATCTTTTTCTAAGCATCAAATATTTGTTCAAAATTCAGATATATTCAGACTGGTTAAATCAAATGCACCAAACATATATTATCCCCGTAAGCCACGTGAAGCGTGTTCCAGCTGAGAGAAGAATGTTAGTGGCTGACAAAGTATTATTTGGGCACAGTGGAGGTGGCTAATTTGATATTTTGGCAATAATATTCGAGAGAGCTCTATTGAGAAAGATGATCGTCCAGAGGTCAAGCAGCACTGCGCCCTTCGGGTACCATTAAAGGCAAACAGACTCTTTCTTGCCTGAAAACCTGGAAATTACTCAAACTTACATGAAATTTTGAAAAATCTGCTTGACCACATCTCATATGAATACTGAACTAGGTGATGAACATCACATTCAAATGTCACATGAGATATTGGCAGGAGACTGATGTGTAAAGACATTTTTCTCGGTCGTATTTTGCTTTGTCTCTGAACAATTTCTGCTTAAAACAGTCTTGTACATGCGGAATTCGTGAAATTTGTACAACATGAAATTTGAAGTATATGCAAGTTATCACCTGTGGGGAAAAAAACTAGACATTCCTAATCACTGTGTGAATCTTGCCTGGCTTAAGTGTGATAACATCAGGGCTTTCAGTAGGAGTAAAAAACTGGTGGGGCTGTAAATGGGGCATGGCCTAAGAAGCTAACTCCTTTCCAAGAGTTGTGGCCTGTATAATATATAATGCGTGGCTGTAACCAAAAACATGTAAACTAATATCCTATGCTTCCAATAGCATACCTCCTGACCAGTATTTGGATGCCTCTCTGTGAGCTTTCTGCTTTTCCATCCAGACATATTACAGATTAACAGATGTGCGTCTAAAACAAGCCAAAGCTATTGGCTTTGCTAATGCTTGTACAATATCACATAAATGAGTAACAGCAGTGATTTTCTTTTAAGCACTGCAATTTTCTTTTACTTTCACTCTGTGAATATTTCCACAGCTGTGTACCTCCTGCACGCAAGATCGTATGGAATCACAATTGTAATTGGCATAAAAGATCATTGCTCTGTGTTAGAGGCCAAGGACAGGATGAGCACATATCCTGGACACCTTTATGACCACTTCGAGGCGTTGTAGAAACTTGCACTGACTTTGGCCTCAATTCCAGAGCCCTGGGTTGTGGTCTGTTACAAACACCCACTCACAATCTCAACTCACGCAGACACCTAGAGGAGACAACAGTTTGCATTTAGCTCAATAGGGGGCCGATTCTCAAAATCGGCCCGTTTGTGAACGGGAAAAAGCCTTTTGGGATGTATCATCCCAAAAGGCCCTCGCAATATAGGGAATTGCAAAATTTGTGATTCCCTATTTTGCGAAAGCATTTAAGGAATCGCAAATTGAGATTCCTTAAATACAATGCAGGAAGCACCCAAGTTGTGCGATTTTGCCCTAGAAATCGCAAATTACCACCAACTTCAAGTTGGTGGTAATTTGCAATTTCTTTGAAAAATGAACTTTTTGCATTTTTCAAAGTGCCATGTGGCACACTTACATGCCCTTAGGGCATGTATGTGCACCACCTGTGCACACATACATATTTCAGGGTGCAACAGGGTGTCCTTTTGACACCCTTGCAACCTTGAAATTGCATTCGCAATTTGCGAGTACCTAATGGGTACTCGCAAATTGCGAATGTCTACCCATTCATTGCTATGGGCCTCTAGGCCTATAGGAATGAATGGGAAGGTATTCCTTAATTGCGAATCGCAATTTGCGACTCGCAATTAAGGAATACTAAGGAATCGCAATTATTATTGCGATTCCTACATACATTCCATTTTGAGAGTCCTTAATAGCGATTCGCTAATAATCGCTATTAAGGACTACTATAAACGATTTGTTTATACATATGCCCCTAGAAGAGTAACGCAAAAAGGCAAATGCTAATAGGAAATGCAAGATTAAGTAAAACCTATGAAATGTAAACTGGCGCTCCAACGCTGACATAGAATATCTTATTGCTTTTTATTGTCATTTTTCCGAAATCAATCAGTGGTTTTGCCTGTACAGTTAAGGACATGAATATAGGGCCTTACCGTGACCCATTTCAATGTCAACTTTAATTTACTGCCTGATCTGAGATCTGGAGGGACCTAGGCATCACAGGGAGCACCAAAGTCCATAAAGATACAGCATTCAATTACACAGATCCAGTCCATGGTATTCCCACCATTTACACCATATTTTCCTGTGATTTTGCGGGCATCCTCTCGCAATATAGATAGGTTGTTCTTGTTGGGCACACCAGTCTACTCCCGTCTGTCAGTCCACAATTGAGGGGGCCTTCTGTTGAAATGTAATTGCTTCTGCTTGCGCATTATTCTATGTAAAATTAGCATTCAAGGCACCATTTTAGGTTGAGACGCCATTTTGAATCATAGTCGAAACTAATCCTTAGCTATTTCTGGGAAACGGCCTGTGCGAAGTTGCATTTCTCCAAGGCCGAGTTTTGCTTCACTAATGAATACACTGTTCTTATTAGCGCATACCTTTCCCACTAGATACAGGCCTCCTCCCACTAGTCTGGAGACGGGTCCGTTTGCAATGGCCTTGGACCTCGTAACTTTGTAAGATATGAGTGCTGAGATTGTTTTTTTCTCTAGTTTCTATTGCTTTACAGCACCTGCTTGGAAAATTCCACTATGGGCGTGTTCTAGCCCAGTTACAAAATGTACTAAATGTATCTCTATGCTTGTGGACTTTAGTCCCTCTGCAGCACTCCTTGAGACTGGGCAGACCCGGCTCTGCTCTGAGTGTACTCTGAATAAACAGATATTGGTTTGTATTCTCTACTGTCTGAACGACTCTTCATTTGGTGTGGAAGGCTGAGAGGTGGTCGTGAGTGACCCAGGTGACCCTAATTGGGCCACTTCCTTCACTACAAGGATTTTCATTTTTGAGTGATATCATGCTTGGACGCTCAAATCGCCTTTGTCAGGACAAGCAGGGATTTGGTTTTATTCACCTGGAATCCAGAAGCTTCCTCATACAAGTCATGGAGAGTCAAGCATTGAGGTCTCAAAGTCTGTGGATTGGTCAGAAACAGTAGAACATCATCTGCTTGTAACGCAATTCTCGCTTTGGGCCCAGGGTCCCAGGACCATCTGTGAATTTGGGCATCAAAACACATGAGTTGTGCAAGAGGTCGATTGCCAGGGCAAAGATGGGAGGGGAGAGAGGGTAATCTTGGCAGGTGCCTCCACGTATGAGGAAAGGGGTGGAGAGGGAGCCGTTGATCTGGATTTGTGCTGATGGTTGGGAGTATAGAAGCCCTATTAGTTTACAAATATAATCCCCCATCCTGACAAGCTCAAGGACACTGGTGAGAAAGGACCTATCGCCCGTGTCAAAGGCTTTCTCGAAATCTGTTAGGAGCAGAGTGGATGGGAATCACAGCTAGAATGCTTGAGAGAGTGCCAGTTGAACCATGAGGATGCAGCGTTGGTTGCTGTGACCCTGCATAAAGCCTGAGTGAATTTGATCGGGTAGGGTTGCCACAGTTGGTTAGCTAAGACCTTGGTGAATATCTTAATCTCTGAATTAATTAAGGAAATGGGCCAGTAAATGGAGCAGGTGTCGGGAGGGTGGCCGGTTTTAAGGATGACCACAATCAAGGCCATGTTGAGTGCAGGGGGAGCAACACATTTGTTGACTTATCGGTGCAGAGAGCACGTGGGGGGGTGGCTCCCTAAAAAAGTTAACATCGGAGCATTGATATGTAAGGCAGCGTGAAGAATCAAAATGCAAGTGCAAATCTAAATCTCATACTAGGTGAAGTATAGCATTTATTGGTTTATCGTTAAAATTAGCACATTGACATGCAAACTGATGTTTTTCCACACTGTAGTTTTGTATCCTGTTCCCATCTTACTAGAGACACGATGCATGGAATTTCTGATAGTATTAAACGGGGAATCTATCTGGTCAAGGTGTTTTACCTGTAGCCTTTTCAGTGAGTGCCACTTATCTTTCATCTGTTGTGAAAAGTTGGTCGAGGTCGCGGGCTAAGGTTAGGGGAAGCGAGGGCAGTGATATCTCAGCCAATAGTGGGTGTGGCACTTCCCATTGGGCCAGTGGTCTTTGGGAGCATAGTTCTTGGTAGAAGTTGGTGAACACTTACAGTATGTCAGAGATAGGTGTCTGTATGTGAACCTCTAGGTCTATGATCTGGGGGACATTTCTGGAAGCAGCCTCTCTGGTGTCCAGCCAGTACAGGAGGTTCCCCAACATATCTTCGTGTTTGTGCACCCATCGAGCTGTCACCCTCCAGCATTGTTGGGCCTCTTCCAGCGAGGTCTGTCGCACTAAGGCTCTCACCACATCCAAACAGCGGATGAGATCTGATTATGGTTGCGTATGAACCTCGTGTTGTAGGGATAGGATTCGGTCCTCCAGGGCCGTACTCTGCACTAGTTTCTTCTTTTATTTGCCTCGGATAAAGCCCTTCTCTTGGCCCCTGATTGTGGTCTTGTTGGCCGCCCAGAGAAGGCTGCCAAGTCCACCATGTCATGATTAGCCTCGAAAAAAAGAGTGAAGTGCAGACTCCAGGTACTCAGAGGATTGTTGGTCAGCGAGATACCATACATTGAGGCACCACATGGGCCTTCTACTTCGGTGCGCGGGCACTAGGGACATTGCAAGTGGTGTATGGTTGGATATTCCCAAAAGGAGTCTGTCAATTCAAGGTATCTGGTGGAGGTCTGTGATAAGGTGATCAATGCGTGACATTATCTTGTGGGCAGCTGAGGTGTGGGTGTAGGCCCGGTTGTGGGGATGCCAGGTCCCCATGTGAGACATAAGCCTAGGCAGTCAACCCAGGATGCGAGTGGGCGGGATCAGGAGCTGTGTCCCGGTTGGGAGGGCCAGTTAAGTCAACCTCAGGGTTCAGTACCATGTTAAAATCACCTCACGTGATAGTAGTACCTATTGAAAGGCTCAATAAGATGTTGGTCCGGAGGCTTAGCATGGAGGAAGGTATCTGGATAGGTATGTAGAGCAACATGAGATTGTGTTGTTTGCCCTCTAGTGAGCCCCAGACCCCAATATACTTACCATAAGGGATCCGTGTGGGTGTTGGACACCTCCAGAGTGAAGCTTCGGTGCAGCAGGATGGCTATCTCCTGGATACCTCAGGTAAATCCCGAGTGGCATACTCTATAGTACCCAACTCATCAAGGAAGGGACAGAGGGCACCCATCAGGTGTTCTCTTGCAGCATGAGAGCAGCAGGTTGGAAACACTTGGCTTATCGAAGGAAGTCGGAACTTTTAATGCAGTCCAACAGGCCATTCACGTTGCAGGACATCAGCTTAAAGTTTGTCATGGGGGTCATGAGACAACCATTGTGCACGCACTGGCATCAATAGGGGCAAGGAATTCAGTGTAGTGGCGGTGTTGTAATCGACTAAGGACTGTGCATCTGGTGTGACCATGGATTCGGTTGTGGCTCCTGTGACCTGAATGCAATGCAATAAAACTTGTTTCAACAAATGAATCTGCACTCCCCCACCTCCCCACACCTCATACTTCTAACACCGAGCATCTGTCACCTAAAATTAGCAATAACACAACCCATAGAAAGACAAAAAGATGGTTAGGCATACAATGGGGACCTCCCCAGTTGCAGCGTTGCTGGATAACATGCCAAGTGTTTTACAGACTGTGACAGTATGTTTATCAGTTAACACAGTGCCTCTGATGGGGTTGACTCATCTCTGTGATTAAAGTGGCCTTGTTCAAGTGGGAGCTAATGACTGTTCCACAGATGTCTTGACCCGAGAGTCAAAGAGTTTCGACATGCATAAATTTTGGTTGCCATCTGTGGCCGTGTGCTGTGGTTCAGAGCCGGAGGAGGCTGGGAGTATGAGTGAGGTGTTTACAGGATCCAGTACACATCCTCCTAGATGGTTTCCTTCCTCTCTGCTGCCTACTACCAGGCCTGCTTGGGGGTTTCAAAGAAGTAGGATTTTAGGTTAAAGATCATTTTCCATTTCGCTGGGAAAATAAGCATATACTTGAGGTTGACGTTATAGAGCTTTTGTTTAACCTTGTTGAAGGAACGCCTATGTTGTTGGACTGCCCTAGTGCAATCGGGAAAAATCATGATGAAGGAGTTTTGAAAACAAAGATCACAGTGTTTCCGGGCCTTGTAGAGGATGGTGTCTCTATCCTGAATTCAAGTGTACGGACAATCATTGGGCATGCTGGTGCTCTGAGAGGGGGCCGCTGAGCCAGAGTTCTATGGGCCTACTCTACTATGAACCATGGCGAGAGTGCCCCCTCAGGGGCCCATGATTTCAACCACTTGCCCAGGAAACTTTCGGAGCCCTTCGGGAACCTGACGAACCTAAGGTTGCTCCTACGTGATATATTTTTGGCATCTTTGGCGTGTTCCTTGAGGACAGCCACAGAAGAGAGTAGCTTGGAGACCTGTTTCTTAAGGGCAGCCACATCATCCTCCACTGAGGATACCCAGTGCTCAGTCTGGTGACTTGGGTGGCAACATTCCTGAGGTCTTGGCGGATGAGTGAGATGTCCACTTTCAGTTTGCCCACTTTGGTTTCCACCGCTGTTCTCGAGTCCTGGATTGCCTGTAGGATGGTAGCGAGGTCAGAAGGCTCAAGTGCCCTCTACAATATCAATGAAGAGGGAAAAAATCCTGCGTTGTCCAAGGCTGCAGTTGTGTATTGGTTCATTTTGGTTTATGCCTGCGCAGGCAGCGGCGGTTTAGCATTGCTCATGGTGAGCACAGTGGATCTGGTCCAGAGAGCAGTCAGCGAAATCCAGGTGCACCATGTTCAGCTTTCCAGGCGCAACATGAGCAGCCAGGTCCAATTTGATGGAGTAGGTCACTGAGGGGACTGCAGTTGCCAGTCTCAGGCCTCAATAGGTCTATATGGCGGTGAGAGCAGGGATGGCAAACAGGCAGGGAATGGCGAATACCATCTGAAGGTCAGCTGGGGGGGCAAGGTAGACCCTGGCCCACTTACCCTAGAGCAGCACGAGCATCCAGAGTCAGGCCGGCGGCATGGGCTCACGTGGGCCTGGAGCCACCGCTCTATAGTTCTGCAGGACCAGTATGCTGAAGGAGGAAAAGAGCCAGCCCCTAGCAAGGACGGCAGACCCAGGTCCATTGTGGTGCTGTGTATTGGAGAGGCCGGCCTAGACTGTCAAGCTTTTGTTTCTTCGAGAATGTGGTGGATGCCTCCCAATCAGTGCAGGAGGTCAGATCTCTCTGGGACAGCCAGTTACCCCAGCGCTCCTCCAGCGGGGCCTGGGATCCATCATTACATTACCCTATATTTGGGTCTCTCCCCCGCAACTCCCATGTCCGGCCCCTGCCTATAAGATCCCCGCTAGCCCCGAACCCTGCCGGTCTGACACCCCGAGGCCCAGGGCCTGTTGGATTGCCACAGGGCAGGGATGGAAAAGGGGCCCCCCAGAATTTACCTGGCCATCACTGGGATCATGGCAGGCGAGTCCGCCTACCCATCCACCATTACTGTTGGCGCACATGCACTGGTCCCGGCCGCCTACTTAATTTATGCCTCCATGGCCTAGGCAGCTTCTTATCCAGGTCCTTAGTCTAATGTGTGATGAGCCGCGGTCCATGCTGTGTGGCCATGGAATGGCTCCAGAGCATCTTGCAGATCTCTGGGGCCCCTGGTAACTGCCACCAGTTGCGCCAGTCAGCCGGCTGCCATCTTGAAGGGTGGCATGGTGAGCAAAAGAATGATGGATTCAACCCAGATCTCTTGATGAGGGGTGAAACCCCAAAACCGGTCCTAGGATGCTTGTTTCCGGTCCAGTGAGGACCTGGCTTGGCAGTTTGGGCTGAAATGTTCCCATGAGGCACATGGTCAAGACTGATTTGCATATGGCCAGGTCTAAACTGGGGTGGCATGGTGAGCAAAAGAATGATGGATTTAACCCAGATCTCTTGACTGGGGGTGAATGTTTTGATTTATTCCGCATTCCATCCATCAATTGTGTGTCTTTTGCTTTCTCGCCCTAAGTGCCCTGGGTATGCCCAGATGTGGGTCCCGGGCTCACTGTGCCACTGGATTCAAGTTATCCTGGATGATGAGGGATGTAACCCCGAAACCGGTCCTAGGTTGCTTATTTCCGATCCAGTGAGGACCTGGCTTGGCAGTTCGGGCTGGACTGTTCCCATGAGGCACAGGGTCAAGACTGATTTACATATGGCCAGGTCTAAACTGGGGTGGCATGGTGATCCATCAAGCTGGGGCTGAGAAAAAAGGGGAGTCCCAAAACGCGTTTTCCCCATGTTATGTCCACGGGTATTTTTCATTTTTTGAACACGACCACAGCCAGAACCGCTGAACGAAATTACACCAGATCTGGCAGAAGGCTAGATTCTTGTCTAGAAATTGTGCTTTTTGTGATTTGGTGTAAATCCGTTCAGCAGTTGGGAGCCCAAAATCCTACTAAAACCCTACTGAAATTTGATTGGCTGCCAAAACCTCAAACCAGGAAATGTTGGCAGCCATCTTATGACTCAGTTTTACAGAAAAAAATGTAAATAAAAGAAAAAGGGGGCAGGGAAGAAACATCCTGACACCCTTGGCCTCTTGGGGGGGTCCCACAGGGACTAACCCCCCGGGGCCAAAAAAGCACTTTTTAAAAAAAAATTCCACAACAGTCGCGCTGGATCTGCAAATCCCGTGCTTTGTTAATTATTTGCCCCCAGGTGGGCCAGGCCCCAGGGGCATTATGCAAAAACAGGAGGTGGGTGAGTGGCCCCCCTCCTAGAGCTTATAATGCCTTGGGGACCACCACCTTCCCTGGGCTTCTCTGAACATTAATGCGGGGGAGGCCCGTATGGGCTCCCACCCTGGCCCGGGGACCACCACCTCCCCGGGCCTTATTTCTTTTTAAATGGGGGGGCCTGTTGGACCCCCAGCCTCGGGGACCACCAGCTCCCCAGGCTTTATGCTAAAACAATGCGGGGGGCCTCCAGCCCCCCCGCAGCCCGGGGGCCACCACCGACCAGAGCTTTAATTTAAGAAATGTGGGGGATCCGCAAAGACCCCCCGCAGCTCCGGGGACCGCCACCTCCCCAGGGCTTTTTGTACATTTAGTGCAGGGGTTCGCCATATCCCCAGGAACTTTAATTTGAAAAATGCAGGGGAGCCACGTGGCCCCCTCAGCCCCAGGGACCTCCATCTCCCTGGGGCAAAATCATGTGGCCCCCCTCCTAGAGCCATACATGGCCCTGGGGCCCACCACCCACCAGGGCCGGCTCCTGCTACTTTCCAAGCTGCCCCACCATCGGGACGTAGTTGTTTGCTATGGCTTGGCAGCAGCTTTACCGCTCCCGCCAACCCATAGCAAACTCTGCTCCGCTTCTAGCAAGGGAGAGCATTAAAAATGCTCTCCTTACTAGAAGCAAAGCAGAATTGCTTTGGACAGAGGGAGCTGCATGTTTGCCAGCTTCCTCTGTCCGTAAGCAATGCCGGGTTCCGCAGGACGCAGGGAGCCAGCAGTGACCGCGGGGGTGTTCAGGCTCCCCCCATGGTCCCCGTGAGAAACTGGGTGCCCTGGGTGGGATAAGGGCACCCAGTTTTGTGGCCAGGCCCTGGGGGATGAGGTCTCAGGGGCTAAAATCGACCTGGGAGGGTGGCCACGTGGCCCCCTCCCATGTTTAAAAAAATAAATAAATAAAGAGCAGGCTCAGGGGATGGGGTCTCCAGGGCAAAAATTGATTGAAGGAAGGGGGGCCATGCAGCCCCCTTCCTTCCTTTATTACAAAAACATTAAAAAAAGAAAAAGCCGGGTTCCAGGGGATGGGGTCCTCGGGGGCGCAATCGGCCCGGGAGTGGAGACGAGCGGCTCCCTCCCAATTCTAAAAATACTTGTCCCCGAGGGATGGGGTTCCCATGGCCAAAATCGGCACAGTGAAGGGGGGCCACACGGCCCCCTTCCTTTATATTTGAAAAAAAACAAAGAAAAAGCTACTGGCACCACGCCGGAGGCCCCGTCCCTTTTCAGCACCACTCTGCAATTGTGCGTCCTGGCGAACTGCTGGTTGGGGGATGAAATCCCCTTGGCTGCTGAGGATCCTTGGGGCCAACAAGCCCTCCTGTTATCTCCAATAAGTCACACACTGAGGGATTGCTGAGAGGTGGTCAGAGGACACTCCCCCTTTCTCCACAGCTCTGCAAATGTGCCTCTCAGCACACTGCTGGTGGGCGGATGAAGTCCCCTTGGATACTTAGGGTCCTTGGGGGCCAACAAGCCCTCCTGTTACTTCCAGTAAGTCCCAGAGAGCGTGATTGCTGAGAGGACTTCCGAGGCCACGCCCCTTTTCTCTACCACTCTGCAAACACGCCTCCTGGCGCACTGCTGGTTGGGGGATGACGTCCCCTTGGAAACTGAGGGTTATTGGGGGCCAACAAGCCCTCCTGTTACATCCAGTAGGTCCCACAGAACGCGGTTGCTGAGAGGACTTCGGAAGCCACACCCCCTTTCTCCACCACTCTGTAAACGCACCTACTGGTGCCTTGCTGGTTGAGGGATGAAGTCCCCTTGGCTCTAGAGTGTCCTTAGGGGCCAACAAACATTCCTGTTACCTCCAGTAAGTCCCACACAGTGGAATTGCTGAGAAAACTTTGGAGGCCACTCCCCCTTTCTCTACCACGCTACAAATGTGCCTCCCACTTAACCACCCATAGAGTCACTGATACTGCCACTCAACCACCCATACAGCCACTGGCACACAACTCACTCACCAATACAGCCACTCACACAGCATCTCACTCACCCACGCAGCTACTCACAAATCCACTTATACAGCCATACAGCCACTCACACACCCATACTCACGAGGATGCATACAGTCACACATCCACTCACATGATATATATCAAAAGTAGTATCAGTCATTAGTAGTACACCAGGTATACTAATTTACCTTTTGTAGTGCCTTAGTATATATATAACAGTCATAGGGGGATATTCTAAAGAACGTGCGATAATCATC